>VZTY01016797.1:463513-482124 GCA_013400935.1 Turnix velox | reverse complement strand
GCTCCCCCCGCCTCTTGGCAGGCTCCGGCCCAGCCGCTCGCACAGGGCCCGCGGGGCACGAAAACTGGCTGGAAGAATGCTAACAAGACGAAGAGGGGGGTGGGGAAAATGGGAGGAGAAAAAAGAAAGAAAAAAAAAAAAAAAAGAGAGAGAGAAAAGCCAAAAGATTTCAACACAAATAATCTTCAAGGAGTGTTCTGTAAACAAAACGGAATGGCATCGCGCCAGGAGCACCTGCCTCTCCACATTGACATTAATTGTTTGGGGAAGGAGAAGAAAAAGAAAAATGCTTCTTGCCGCGTGTGCGGCCGTGTCCTCTCTCCTCCCCCCTCCCCAACCTCCCCGAGCAGCCGGGGAGGCGATGCGGGGCTGCGCGGCCGCGGAGGATGCGCTGCTGGTTGCTGAGAGTGCGAGTGAGCCCGTGGGTGCTGCGGAAAAAGCAGCGCTCGCTCTCAGAGCCATCAGGTGCCAGCCCTTCATCCTCTCTGCCTTCCCCCGGGAGATGCTTTCTAAAGGACTTGGTGGTTTAAAACCTCTCGGCGTCTTGTATCACTTCTGGCTCCTGCTATTGTTTTCTCTCCATGTACCGTGTGTAATCCCTTGTTGGATGCTGCCGGGCTCCTGACCTTGCGGCTCTTCTGCATTGATGAGTTCCTCGGGCACAAGTTTTGTCCTGTTCTGGGAGTTGGTATAAAGGAGCTGGAAGGCTCCTGCACCCACACGAGCAGTGGAGAAGGATTAGACTGTGCATGAACAAGTCCCTAATCATCCTGTTTGGCAACCTCCCGGTGAGCCACCTCATCCCTCCTGGCAGGGGGTAACTCTCTGGGTCTCAAGTGTGTGGCACCTCTGGCAGACAGAACCAGCACTTGCAGGGACTCAGGGGAAATGATGCTGTGGCAGCTCCTGTGCCATTTCCCTCCCCCGTTTGCAGCCCAAAGTCTGTGCCAGTCTTAGCTGAAGAGCCCTCTGTCTCTAAAGTGTGGCTCCAAGCACACTCTAGAGCCCCAAAGCCTGTTCCAGCCTTAGGTGAAGAGCCCTCTGTCACCAGAGTGTGGCTCCAGGCACCAAAAATGTTGACACACCAATACATGCATTTTCAGACCCAAATGGTATTAGTTACGCACAGCATCTCCAAGCAGCAATGATGTGGGTGCTGCTTCTTCCCTTTTAGCCATGAAGGACATCAAGGCACACAAGGTGACGAGATGACATCAAGGATGTGGGTGGCTGGTTGCTGTACAAACGCAAGTTTGGCACAGGGCTGAGACCTTGTCCGGTGCTTGGAGTGAAACCAGGGCTGCCAGAGCTCCCTCCAGGGCACCTCTTGTCTCCCTGCTCACACAAATAACCTGTGCCTGAGGCACCCAGCAGGCCCAAGCAAAGCAATCAAGAAATCATCTGCTGGTGCTGATGGATTTGTTAGCTGGTGTAAACAGTGTACTGGTTTCATCTGAACACTGTGGGGCTGATTACAACTTGCTAAAAACCTTTCCTGGCTGTTACATTCAAAGATCTTTCTCCAGAAGCAGCCAAGGGCCAACAGCTAGTGCTTTGGTGCTTTACCTTGGAACTGAACTGCATGACTGAATTTTGCCATGAAACTGCACATCAAACCTGCTGCATTTACTCATCTTATGCACACAGAAGCCCGTGGGTATCCTGTGTCACTGGAGGTGGCTTACTGTCCAACAAAGTCTGGTTTGGCAACACAAGCTAAAATATGACCATCCAAGGCCCTGTGATGAGGAGCAGTTCTTGTAGTGTTCCTCTGAGGATGGAAATCTGGCAAAATTTGCCTTCATGCTGGCATCACCCACCTTAAAGCAGGATTATGTGGGTGCAACAGAAAATGGCACAGTGCTCTGTTGGTGTACATTAGTTTGAGATTCTGGCATTGATCAATTTTCTGAAGCTGGAGAAAATGCAGATGTCCCCTGTCCCTTGCTTCAAAACTAGGTTTTGCTATTTTTTGTGCAAGTTTTCAGTTTTCTGTCTCCAACTTTCCCCTTGCGATAGTCACCTGTCCTTACTTAAGACAATCACTTTGATAGTTCTTCATCAAGACACTCACTTTCTCTGCCTGCTCCTCAGTCTGCTTTCACTTTTTTCTTTCCTGCCCAATGTCCTCCTCTGCACATCCTCAGAGCACTTCTCCTCCCTCCATCACTCCAATTTTGGGTATGGCTTTCCCATCCTTTACCCTTTTGCTAGATGGTCTCCTATGAATTTCATGTCCCCGAGCAGTCAGATATTACATTCAGAGCACACAACTGACATCAGGAACCCTTGCAGAGCTGCAAGCCCCCCAAAAGAAAGGTGAAACCTGAAGCTTTGGAGGTGGGGAGAGGAGTAGAGGAAAGGGCTCCTCCTCCTCATCCCGCCCACTCCCAGTTTAACCATTAACAGGCTGGCTGGCCCCGCCGAGACAATGGTGTGTTTGTTTAGTACGGAGGGAGCTGGTATCGGGGGCCTGGCAGATTTATCAAAGCGGAGTGATTAGCTCTATTAGAGAAGGGATTTGTGTAAACAAAAAGACAGGTGCAAAGAGACGATTCCAGCTGGCAAAGGCTTCACAGAGCTTGAAGCATTGCAGTGGCAATAAAATTTCTTCCAGGAAACAAGAGTCAGAGTGGGGAGAGTGAGGGTGTTTTTAACTTCTTCAGCTGGCCCTCCCGGCTGCTGGCTCTCCTGACTTCCCTGGGCCAGGTGAGTGGGATGTACCCTTTGGTGTCCTCACATCCTTCTCTGCTTCTCTAAGTTTGCCTTCATAGAGTGCCTCCACATTAGATGGGAGAAGGATGGGTTGCACCACTGGTGCATGGTTGCATGAGCTCTCCTGTAGGGATGTGCCATTTACCACCACTGTGTAGAGAGACTTTCTAGACAGAAGTCAAAACCATGTTCCTCTGATGCAGCATTATTCCTTTCTTCACCTAGGGAAGTCCTCTCCATCCCCCCACAGCTGTGCCCTGCACAAGGGATACTGGACTGCCATAGTTATCAGACATCAGCAAAGATGTTTGGTTCATGCCTCACCAGTGCAATGGGACTTGTTGCAAGAGTAGTGCCAGACTCTACAAGATGGGATGAAAGATAAACCCCAAAAGCACGCTGATCTTGATGTATCTTGAGAGATTTCTTTGGACACAGAAATGGAAAGCAATACTGTTAGCATGACTACCATAAGATACTTGTTCAAAACACCCACTTCCACTGCATTTAGTAATTAACTATAATAACTGTTCTGAAATGATTATTCAGCTTTGACTACGTGAAGACCACACATTTTATCCCCATTAGAAAGATGATAAAGCTTGTTCATAAGAAACACTTCAAGGCAGACCATGCAGTCTTTCCAGGCCTGCTTTTTGGAGCATTGCTGAACGGCAGCAGAATTTTAGATTGTGAGAGGTTGTGAGAGTGAAGCAAATCAGAGCAACAGGAAGAACCTTACCATGGGCTGAGCTTCTGCTTCTCTGTTTTGAGATCTTGGCAAACCCAACCTGGAAATGATTCAGAGGAGAGAAATTTGTCACCCCCAGCCGCAGATCATATTTGTGGTAGAGGATCACTACTACAAGTCTGTCCTTTCCTTCTTCTGCAATGATCTTTTATCCAATAAAAGATACATTTTCTGCTTCCCATGTTACCTGTGTCCTTTGGGGATATTTTCGGAGGAGCTATACTGATGCTGTAACATTTTACTGGGATGAAAACTTTCCTTCAGACATGTTATACTGCTTAAGGATATATTAGCAATGTTGACCAGGTCTGCTGGCTGATTCGGGCCCCTATGGCAGCTGAGCACCTTCTGAAACCTGATAGATTATAATCTACATTTTTAGGTACTGACTTGTCTGTGTATTTAGGCACCCAAGTCAACATTTCATCCCTTAAACCTGTTTTGATTACTCTAAAGTTTTGTTGTGCTCGCCTGCACAAATCTGAAGTTTCCTGTATGACTCAGTTTTAGAATTTTAAGAAGTCCTTTGAAACAATCACCCTCCAATTAACCCCAAAGCCAGGCAATTTCCCATTTCACGTGTGTCCTGCTGGGCTGATGGAGAGGCAGGTGCATCTCTGTGCAGGGAGGTTGGCAGTGATGGTCACCTGGGTGCAGCTCTAGTCTCATTCCCTCATTACATGGAGTTATGGCACTTCAGGAAAGATCCCAGCAGCTTGATTAGGCTGGTCTATAGGGGGGATGGAACCTCTTCTACAAAGGGGTAAACCAGCTAAAATATAAATGTGCTCAAGCTCTCCAAATGGAATAGTTTCAGAAAGATCGTGGTGCTTGCTCTGGTGCCTGGTGAAAATTAATTCAGCCCTATGGGTGGCGGCTGGGATCTTTTTTACACCTAAAGCTTTCAAGCAAGGTGCCATGCTACACCACCAATGTAATGCATGACCTTTGGGACTTCATTTAACCTTTCTCTGCCTTGTTTTGGTGGGTTTTTTTGGGTTGGGTTTTTTTTTTGTTTGTTTGGTTTTGGGGTTTTTTTCCCTTTCTTTTTGTCTTTTTGTACCAACAGGGATGACAGGGTTTATCTCTGTTTACAAAGTAGCTGGAGATCTTTGGGAGAGATGCCCTGTGAGGAGACTTCATGAGCTCTTGCTCTGCTTGCAGCTGGCCACACTCATAGCTGCATTCTTCAACTGGTTGGTGGTAGTGTTTATCACCAAAGGCAGCTATAAAATAAAGTCCTGGGGCTACGTTTTCAAAAACAGGTGCCTCAAATGTGGTCACAAAATATGCACATCCCAAAAGGGAGCTGTGCAGCAGGCACTGGCCCTGTGCACACACAGCCTGCATTGCCTCAGCATTTCATGTTTTGATTGTCCAAAGACTGGTGCTGCTTAATGTTACCCCTTCAGAGTCCAGCTTCTCTACGACACACACAGTTTCTTTAGTAAGAGATACAGTGTCTCTCACTTGTCTGTCTCTGTTGGCATTGTTAGGTGTCTGTCTATCTCTGAGAGCAGAGCATGACCTTAAGAACAGCCATGGTGCTCAGGATTTCACCACAGCAAACAAAACTCTTTCCTCCTTATTGCTGAAATCTTTCTTGAGAAGTGTTTCTGTTTTACTGGTATGATATAGTTTGGAGGGTCACAAGGAAAAGGGACAGTTCCACTTTGTTGTAGTGTTGTATAGCTGTTCAAAACTCAAAGCTCAGGGGCTCTTCTCTTGCATCAGTCCTCAAGGAATAGAACATATTTCACCCCATTAATGTGAAAGCATCAGTTCTCCTTTGCATTCAAATGGCAAAATAGATCCATCAGCATGACAGAGCTATCTGAAGGAGCTTCATTTATGCCTCTTCCCCAAGGGTCAAATAATGGAGATAAGCAAGAAGTGAATGAAAACCAGGGTTATGAAAATTCATGTAATTATTTCATGTCAGATCATCACTACCATTTTGCTTATGGGTGAGCAGGATGTAGAAATGCTATTTCTCTGCTGGGCAAGGAGCCTGTGAACCTGTGCTGCTGGCTGCCTTGCACACCCCACCAAGGAGTCTGAGCACACCATACTATGGTGAAGAAATGGCATGAATGGCAAACCTGTGATTTTCCCTGGTCTGCCTTCCTTCTGGGCTATGCTTTGCCAAGAGAGGGCTTTCATGGCATCATCAGTCAAAGCCTTAGTTTGCACAAGGGCAGGAAGTGCAAAGGTGGAGAAGGCAAATGAGATGTTTGAGTCTGCTCTGCCATGTAATCAAATCCATGCAAATGCTGGGTATCAGCTGTGTCTAATGGTGGCTGTTTCACAGAAGGACAAGGTGGTGTTTGCTGAAATGAGCAATGGCACCTGTGTGGTGCAACCTATGGATGACCTGACAACAACTCCTAGAATCACAGTGCATGGGCAGAAGGTGCATTTTGTGTTGCCTGGATGTCACAGATCACAGTGTTTGATGAAAGGACAGTGGAAACCCTGGAGTGCAGTCCTGGAGGCAAGTCATGGTTGTCATGGGTAGACTTGGGCAAGATGAGAAGATGCCAGTGGCCCTATGCAACCTGTGCTTTATTCTCAGTGATCTAATGTACAGGTTGGTCATGTCTTGTTCTGAGTGCAATTCATGCTGATACTGCCATCTCCCTGCTCCCCCAGGGGATACATTTTTGGCAGCTTTGGCTGCAAGCAAGCTGGTATCCTACACTCATGCAAGGTGAGAGATGGGACTTGGGACAACGCAAATCTCTCACCACTGTCAGAGGGCTCCCAGCCTGTGAGGCCCCTCAGGCTAGGGTAGCCCTGCTGCCAGGCATTACTCATTTCACCCTCCCAGTGCCAAGCACTAGCAAAACTGGGATTTAAACTGTTTCTAGGAATGGAGCAGTGTGAATGTGCAGGTGCCTTATTTCTGCTTGATCTATTTCTAATTCAGCTTTATTTAGGCAAGGTCAAACAGCAAAGCAGAGACTGAGCCTGATGCAGACTCTATCCTTGAAAGCCATCCCAGTGCTTCCCAGCAGTATGGAAAGGCAGCGAGACTCCTGGAGCCCTGCACACCTCTTGTCAGGATTATATACTTGTGTGGAGAGGTACAAGTGCTTCCTATTTGGTAAGTGCTCTTACGAGCTGATTAGAGCTTGCAGACACCCACAGAAATGGAGGAAGGAGAAAGAGCTGCCACCCAAACCCCTGCTGCTTGGGATTAATTTGTGCTTTGTGGCATGTTTCCCTGATGGAGCAGCAGTGGCCCCAGGGATTCATCCTGGGCTTGCTAACCCAGTGGCTGGCCCGGGTCCCATTCCTCCCACAGGCAGGGTTGCTGCCTGGCACAAGGACCTGGCCTTGGCTTTTCCATGGCCCCCAGTCCTGGGTTTCCATCAGAAAAGATCAGCTGTGATGTATGGGCTGCAGGCGGGTAACACAGTAAATTAATACCTTTCTCTTTACTTCCTCAGAAGGGTGAGTGTTTCCTAGCATCCTAATGGTGACATCAGGATTTGCTATAAGAAAACAAACTTAACAATACCAACAGCAACAAAACCCAGGGAGAACCAACAGTGTGGTTCATGTGCCATTTCAGGCTATGAAAGCTTGTTGAGGACATTCCTGGACCTCAGCCACCCCTGGGAACCCTCAAGACCCACCTTCTGGCAGGGCAGCAGAGCTCCCAAAGGGCACCAGCACAGCAGCTTTGTGATAGAGGGATGTTGGGCTGCTCTGAAACCCTCCTGCCAGGCCCTTGGCACCTTTAGGAGCCATGTGAAAACCTGTTCAAGCCATGATGATTAGAAGAAAAGACTTTGAAAAGAAGACTTGAGTGTATGGGAAGACAAAGATGTCACGAAGGCAAGAAAGGGTTCCTTTGCTATCTGTTGATGTGCTGACATATGAGTCTGGGTTGGCTGTATAGAGAAAAGCATGTGAGAGGAGTGTTGCAGCCTGGAGAACCAACCTGCAAGGGATGGGTAACACTCCTTACATCACAGCACAGCATCAAGCCTGGAGTGCAGCAGAACACAGCTTCTATTTAGAGAGGACATGTTGTTGAGCTCCTCTTCCATGAAATCACAATTATACTCATTGTCTGGTGCAGACATAGGACTGCAAAATCAAAGCCTCTTTTACACAGGGATGAAGCAGCTCTTGAGGCTGAAGGGGATGAGGGGAGAGAATGACAAGGTCTTGCTGCTTGATGGAGGGATTTGCAACACAGCCTTGCTCTTGTGGGTGTAGAGGTACCTGGGTGAAGCAGTGGCCCTTACAGAGGCAGTGTCCAGCCTCTCCTTGCTGAAACATGAGTGCCTGACCTGCTCTCTCATTCTCAGCAATCCAGAAATACTGGTGAGTACTTCTTGCTGTCTACGAGTGGCTACAAGCTCTTTTCATGTACACCTGCTGTTACTTTACTGGCCTTTTTTTGTTTTATTTTATTACTTCATTTAATTTAATTTAATTTTGGTTCATGCCAGATAACTCCTCTATGGTTTGGCAGCATCTGCTGTGAACCCTGATCCATTCCAGGGCTGAGGGGGTCCTATCTGGAGAGGGCTTTGCTGGGGACCAGCTCCATACTGCTGCTGGTGGAGTGTTCTTCATCCACCCTTTCCAAAAAGACCTGCATACCTTTTGTTACCTGCCAGGGAAGCAGAGGAACAGGATTGCTCAATTAACATATATGTACCTTGGCAGGGCACCAGCCCGAAACACTGGCTCCACCCTGCCTTCCCTTCCCTGTAGCCATATCGCTTCCCCCCCTCCTTCTTTGACATACCATTCCTCCTTGCTATCTAGGCTAATCTTCATCAGTCATTGCCCTGATGCTCTCCTGCTCTGACACGCTCCGAGTTTCAGTACAATTCCTGCGGCAGGTCGTGTCACGTCCGCTCATGCCGGCTGCTTTACATGGATCCCCAGCGAGGCAACCACACAGCCTTGAGCAAGACTTCTTCTGCTCCCAGTAATTTAGGGCGTCTGTCTTTATTGCTGGCTGTTCAGCTCGCTGGGAGGAGGAGCTGGGGCTTTGGGTTTGCTTTGGAGAGCCGGCTAAAACGCGGTGCAGGGCAGAAACCAGCCGGCGTGTTCCAGCTTGAGATCCAGCCTGTGTGATTTAGACACTGAGGGATGCAGATTTGTTATTTCTGGAATGTCAGAGACTTTCACTTGGGGTGGTTTTTTGTTTGCTTTCTAGAAGGGCCAAACTGATACCCTGTTTATGGCCAGTAGTCTTTAGAGGCAAAGGGTTCTGCTGCAGTAATGCTCTCTGCCACATCCCAGCTGCTTCAGAAGGTGTATCACTTCCCTCATCAGCTCTATGCAGAGGCAAGGATTGAGACACTGGCAAGGGAAGGAGATGGTCTGTGCCATTCATTCCTCCCTGCACCTCCTATCTCCTTCTACCCTTGTCCATCTTAGTCTGGTCCTTCGTTCCTCCAGGCCACACCAACACCTTTTCCCATCCTTCACTTGTGCTCTCTACTCCCTTGCATACTTCCCAGTTTTCTTTGTAGGGTTAAGCTTTGTCATGTTGGATAACTCCTCATGCAAACTCAATCATGCAACCCTCAGCATGGTATTTAAAGAGGTGCCACTTATTTTTTGGTAAGGGGTCTGTGAAGCTCTCCCCCATGTCCACTTGAGCCACACCTTGCTGATGGAGGTGAGGTTTTGCAGATTGTTGAGCAGTCCATTGCTCTGAGAGACTGGTGATGGAGAAAATATTGGTAGTTTTGATTACACAGGTAAAGGAGAAGAAGTACCTGAGTCAGTATGAGGAGAAGCCTCCCAGGTCTGGGAGACACAGAGGTGAAAATATCACCCAGAATGGTTGATGTGAGCAAAACATGAGGCTGACTGAAACCGAGCTGGTGTGCTCTTGTCTGTGATTGCCCTGGCTGTTCAGTCAACATGCAAAAGAGATCTTGCTGCCTTCATGTTTACATCTGCTGTTGTTTCTGTGGGTAAGTTGCAGGGTTGGGCAGTGCCCGGTGTCACAGGCTGTAATCTGTGGTCTTTGTGCTTTGTTATATAGCGGTTATGTGAGCTGATACTGCAGGGTGCTTTGAATGCTAACTACGACTTTGCATGTTATCTTTTGCCCTAAGTAATTGCAAAGGACCTGATGGATGAAATGTTGTGAGAGAAGGCTGCCCCAGACTCCTCTTTCATGAAGGACTTAGAGTTTCCCCAATCTGTGCCCTCTCTATCCTGAAGCTGTTCTCCCTGTGATCCATTTGCCTCAACTGAAACCTTCGACATCTATGTTCTTTAGGATTCTCTCTCACCAATGACATATAAAACTCCAATCCCAACGTGCCAAAGTTGGAACAGATCCCAAGCCCTTGGACCCCCATCTGCTCTATCAGGGAAGGGAAGGAGAAGAGCAGGGAGGCAGAGGACACTCATCCCTGATGGGCAGTCATTTTGTGTCTCTTATTTCCACCCCAGAAACCAGCAGTTACTATTATTTTAACTAATAAGGAATAGGGAAGTTCTCAAACCAAGCAGGTGAAAATACTTGTCCAAGAAGCAGGAAACATAGAGAAATGAGTTTAAGGGACAGCTTTATCCCCTCCTAAAAAGAAAAAGGCAAGAGAGAAAAATGCCTAGTGCAACCACCAAACCACTAAAAAGGCCAACAAAAAATTGGTTGCTTAACAGCTGGTCTTTAGATCGAGGTGGAACAGAGCTGTGCTTGTTGCAGGCCCATTCTCCTCTTTGCTCATGATGACTACGATATTTATCACATACTCAATCCCAGAGCAAGTTATCATAGAATCATAGAATGGTTTTGGTTGGAAGGGACCTTAAAGATCATCTAGTTCCAACTCCCCTGCCATGGGTAGGGACACGTCCCACTACACTAGGTGGCTCAATGACTCATCCAGCCTGGCTTTAAACACCTCCAGGGAGGGAGCATCCACAACATCTCTGGGCAATCTGTTCCAATGTCTGACCACCCTCACACTAAAGAGCTTCTTTCTTCTATCCAGCCTAAATCTACCCCGTTCCAATTTGCATCCATTACTCCCAGTCTTGCCATACTATACCCTATTAAAGTTATTGCTTTGTGTGAGCAACCATGACCCTACAGTGGTCTCTTCAGACATGCAGTCCCAAAGCCAACCTGATGTACGTGCTTAGTTTAGGGTTGCTGGACCAATCCAAATGGAAAACCTTTTTGGACCTGCATCCTACAATCCTGATTACAAGGGACCCTTGGAATCATGCTCCCCTTGTGCCTACTTGAATATTTTGCCAAGCTGGGACAAGGAGCACCCTAGCTCTGCCCCTGGTCCCTCTGCTCCCCCTTCCTGTGTGGCTGGCCACTGCCTGACTTGTCAGATAATGGGAGGGAGGAGGAGGGCATTAGGCAAATATCCCCAACTTTTTAAGATTCCTCTTTAATGAGCACATTTGCTCTGCACTGCAGTTTTGCCCCCCATATCTGTAATCTTATCAGGCTGAGCCTGCCTCTGCCACCTGCAAGCAGAGATATCAGAAGTGGGGGGGCCATAAACCAGTTTGTTTTAAGTTCCTAGGTGCTAAAGTCAAGAACGAGTTTCAAAGTGAACTTATCGTTTTATTTTTGTCGTAAAAGAAAAGAAAAAAAAAAAGACACAACAAAAAAAGAAAAGGGATAAAAAGCCACCGGCTTTCTTTGTGATTCACTGATTGCAGATGTTTCCTGTCGGGTACCTCGGCTCTCTGTTTGCTACTGCCTGAAGGCAAAGGAGGGCTCTTGGCACCACTTCGGGCACATGTCCTGCAGCCATAGAGCCACGCAGCCTTGCACGACACCTCCCCGGGGGGTGCCAAGTCCTATGGGTTCGCCTCTCTACGTGCCTGTGCGCGCACAAAAGGACTTTACCATCTGTACTCGTGCTAAAACTGTGTTTCCAGAGGGAAGAGTGGGGAGTAGCAGAAAGAAACAAGGTGTGGTAACGTGCCCCCTCTCTGGAGGTGTTTAAAGCCAGGCTGGATGAGGCATTGGGCAGCCTGGTCTAGTGGGAGGTGTCCCTGCCCATGGCAGGGGGGTTGGAAATAGATGATCTTTAAGTTCCCTTCCAACCTAAACCATTCTATGATTCTAAGTAGTTTTTAAAGTATTTTCTGGTCAGCTCCTCAGATGTCATACACTAGAGGGCAGAGGATTGTACTTAACCTCACCTGTGGGCTCACCAAGTCTTGCAGACCTAGAGCCCAGACACCACCCAGGATTTCAGTGGTGGACCACTCCTGACTAATTTGTCTTTTAGCCTGTCACTGGCTTCACCACATTGAAGGGCAAATCAACACATCATCTTTATTGTTAAAGAACTGAACAAAACATAAGTCTCTTATTTCTACAAATATATTGCTCATATGTAGATCTTGTGCATCCGAAAATAATCTTGATCAACTCTGTCATATCTTAAACAGGTGAAAATTCTGTTTTTTTTTAAGAAAGCTTTGAAGCCACATCCTTTTTTCAAGTAGCAAGTTGCATCAAATATCTCAGAGATCTGAGGTGATAGAAATCCTAAAGAAGACATGTGCTGGACACAGCCCTGGTGACATGACAAAATGTGACTTATCTCTCTTTTGACTATTTATCTTACAGATAACAATAGCATCACATCCAGGTACTGCCTACCTCCCTCTTTAAGCATGTCATACCTGTGTTGAAGGAGCATAAATAGACAGTATATGGAAACACTTTGTGTTTCCAGGCATAGCAGAGCTCAGCATCCCCCAGAAAAGCAAATCAACACACATATTTACCTGGTGCCTTGGCATGAAGGACATCACAGTCTGCATGAGCACAAAAACTCATATGCCTTAAGCATTTTAGCAGAGTCTCTCTGAGGATGAGCAGTGGCAGGGACAGGCAAAGCTGAATGATAAAGTAAGGAGGGTATTCTTGATGCACAGCCCTAACCTCTGGCCCACGCAGGAATCCTGTAGCCAAGCAGCTGGCCTGCTGGAATGCCACACTGCCTGCCACCCCACTGCTCCATCCGTGTAAGCAGAAGTTACAGGTGTAGGTCAGGATGAGAGATGCCAACTTGATTTTGGAGATAAGGAGGGAGCCTTTTCTTCTCAGGGAATGCCTTCATGGCAGAGCAAAAAACCTTCAGATGAACAGGCTACTGGAAACATCACTGTGTTGCTCTCTCAGAACCACAGTCTGCATCCAAACAACAGGTTGCTGCTATATTTTAAGGGGAAAAACCACCAATGCTGTGATAGAAGAATGCAAGGCTTAAAGGGTTGTTTTTCCACTTCTCTCTCTTGCTGAGCCATGAGGATGAAAGGTAGCTGGAGGCATAGCTTGCACAGGATCTATCAGCTCCCCAGCCCTACCCTGTGCTTTAAACAGGACAAACAGGTTATGACATTAAAGTTTCAAAACTGAGGGGGGGGGTTCCTTGCACGGGAGAGGTTAACACGGGGGCACTCCAGGCCCCCAGAGAAGGGGAGGAAATGCTTTCAGGTTTGAAATGCAGACACAACTTCTCCAAAATTGGAGCTGGCTCAGAAGACAACTAAACCTGCTCTCCCCACCCACCTCTCTCCTCCTCCAACATCTCTGAGAGGTGTTGTACCTTGACAGGCAGAGGCTCGAAAACGCATTGCCCCAGGTCAGGCTGTATCTCACCCTCATCTGAGCACCCCTGGTTGGGGCCGGGCTTCATGCACCAGACTGGGGACCTCTTGAGCATCTGTGCTCCCCTCCTGGAGTACTACCTGAAACAGCCCAAACATGCTTATAGATGGATGGATGGATAGCCTTAAATCCAGAATCTATGGAGATGCTCCAGGGCAGGTCTCCACCACGCCAGTGGGAGTGATGCCAGAAGCTAGCAGGCACAAGTGGGTGGGTGTTGATTTTATTAGTCCAACCATATGTTGGTGTGGAGGGCTGTGGGCAACCCACAGGGGTGTAAGATAAGGGATTTTGATAGAATCAAGGGGAAGGCATGTAGGAAAAAGGGAGGAAAGTTCTTGCCCCTGGGCATAAGAACTCTTCCTCCCAGTGCCTTGAGGACCTTGTTTAACCAACAGTTTATAGGGAGTGAAAGGAAGGAAGACTGCTTTTTAGCTGACTCATGACCTGAGCTTGTCTTCTTGCCTCCTTGCTGAGGGTCTGGAGCATAAGTAAGGCACCTCCATATTCAGGATGCCCCCCTATGAGCCCAGGACAGCACCCACCCCCATAGTCCAGAATTACCCTGGTGAAGCCAGCAAGCAGGAGCTGAGCCCCAACACATTTCTCCTTAGGGTGCATCCCTGTGCCCACTCCATCTGCCCCAGCCCAATCTGCAGGAGAAGCACGTTCTCACTAACAGATGAGAAAAGCCTGGGAGAATTTGGAGAAGTTGCTTGTGAGACATCAACTGAACAGCAGATTGGGCAACATACCTAAGAGCTGTTGCCATGGGATGGACCTCCATGGGTTCCAAAACAGCTTCTAAGAGATGTCTCAGGAATAGCAGCATCCAAGCATCCAGCTGGAGTTAGCACATGTCCAGCAGCTTGGGAGCTGCCTGTGCTGCCTGTGAGCAAGGGAAAAGGAAAAACAGCTTTTTGGGACAAGAGTAACTGCTAAGCATATGCATTTTGCAGGATACAAGAAGTGCTTGTTATACTCCAGCAGCAGCCATGTTGGACTTCATTTTCTCAAAACTTCTAGGAGGCTTCCGGTGGGATCTACTACACAATTTTAGAGGAGAACACAGTATTTCCCTCTGTTTGAGGCACACAAAAGTGTATTGCATCAGGAAAGTAAGTGGTGTTCGTGGTCCCAGGTCTGTTTGCTGCTCAGGGCATAAGGTGTAGGGTGGAAAATCCCCAGAGATTCCTAACAGGATGGCCACAGTCCTGGGCTGCCTTCCAGCTCTAGGAGGTCCCCTCCTATGCTTGGTGTCAAACCAGCATTTCTTAGCCAAGAAATCTCTGAAGGTGTTTAAGGCCAGGCTGGACAAGGCATGAGCAACCTGATCTAGTGGGAGGCATCCCTGCCTATGGCAGGGGGGGTTGAAACTAGATGACCTTTAAGGTCCCTTCCAACACAAACCATTCTATGATTCTATGATGGTGTGTTGAGGAGAGAAGTGCTGTGTGTAGGTGTCCCTTGGCTCTGCTCAGCCAACCCTGGGTGCAGGATGCTGTGTGTGCATCTCTGAGCAGCCCCAGCTGCTCTTGGACTGCAGTGGTGGAAAGGGCAAGCAGAGGGAAAGCTGAGAGAGCTCCCCCGCCTGCCTGTGTCTCCCCCTGGCTGATGGGCTCCAGGCTCTGGGAGGGTGACACCCTGACATTTCCCCTTCTTCTGTCTCTAAGTGTCACTTCTCAGTACTGCCAAGCTCCCTGTCCCCCGTGGTGCTTCAGAAGGCAGTGAGCACAGCCACTGCTCCCGGCAGGGTGGAGTAAGAGAAACGGGCAGAGCAGGGTGGGGGAGATGGAGATGACAGTGGTTGGGAGCCCCACCATCTGCAAGCAGATCAGGCTTTCACTCCCAGCTTTCACTCCCAGCCATTGTAGGAACTTCTTCATGGATCTATATATTTCTTTTTTTTTAAATAACTTTTTTTAGCTTCTGAAGCCCTCCAGTGCCAAGCTGTCATTTTGCTCTTTTAATTGTATTTTGCTCTTTTAATTGTATTTTGCTCTGGAGGCGAGTCGGTGAGCTGCTTCTAAGCTCTCTCAACATTTAACCATTTACAGCCAGAAAAACATGCAGAGATTATTTTCTCCTTTCTGCCATTCTTTCATGTCCCTTTCAGAGGAGCTGCTGCTACACTTGCAGCTAGATTGCTGTGAAGGAGTGGGGAGGACTTTTGGAGAAGAAAAGAAAGATGGTCCTCAAGGAAACCTCCTTGTAACTCCCAGTTTAGTTCAGATCTAGGGCCAAGTGAAGTAAAAGCTAAATAACATTCTCAAATCTCTGCTGCTCTCAGCAGCTCTCCAAAGGTGTGAAATGGTGGTGTGAAAGAGAAAGGCAAAAGATTTCAGTGATGTGTGATTTCTGTTTGGCGGGACACAATTACCAGAAGCCCCAAGAGGAGGTACTTGGCTCCTGGCATCCCTGTGCTCCCTCAGCTGGGTTTGCTCTGGTGCAAACTGTATGTTGCCAGTAGAAATTCTTGAAGCCCAAATGTTAGCCAGATCACCAGGAAGCAAGAACAACTCCCAAAAAGCCTAGGGGCAAGAAGACACCATGTTATTTTAACTTTTAGCCAGAAGATGCTCTTATGCACAACATCTGCTTCAGCAATCTCCAGAAGTGGCACTCAGGTGCCCTGGGTACATTTACAACTGTCAGGGAGATCCCACTTCTTTTCAAGCAGAAAAGAGAAAACTGGTGTGTGTGGAGCAGGAAAAGATCTCCTGTGTTCTTTCCTGTCATGTTGAGCAGTAGAGAGTTCAAAGTAAACACCCACCACCTCCATAGGGTGATGAGGAGACTGTCCCTCAGAGCAAGGGAAGGGTAGTGCTGAAAGAAGCTTGGATCATGGAAAATGAGATAACTGCTTTGGGATACCCAAGTCTAATTTTTAAATTAAAGAAGAACTCTCTCTTTCCAGATGGAAAGTGGGTAAAGAGGTGGCCTTGCTGCCCGAGGTTTCTGTGTGATTGCAGCAGAGGGGCCTTCCACTTTCTGTATCCACAGGGATCCTTGTCTTTGGGTGGAAGGAAGTTCATCTGGAGCTGGTGGCAAGCAGAGATGCCACACCAGTGATACCCACACTGATCCATTTATATGCTGCAGAAGAGGAGCTCACAGGGTCTTCAAAAGAGCTGCTTCAGTGTCTGGAAGAGATTTGGTGAGATTTGTACCTCCCTCACCTTCCCTCAGCTCTCATCCTCCCTTTCTTTCAACTACAGCTCTTCTCAGGGTGGTCTCTGCAAAGGGACACCCCTGAAACAAGAGATCTTGCTGCATCTGCCTTCAGTCACATCCACTGGCTGTGACTGACAGGCAGTCATGTTTAATGCTCCCCAGCCTTGCAAAGACAACACTTTTGGGTTTCAACTCATTTCAGTGGGATTTCAACCCTGTAAACTGGGGCAGATGCTGAGGACAATCATGTTGGTTGGCCATAAGGAGTGGCAGGAGGTGATTATGTACCAGTGCCGTGGGAGAACTGCTACAGGCAATTGCCTGTAAAAAACACCTGTGAGATCCAGGATGAGTTTGCAGGGTTGATAGTTAGATTAAAAGTCTTCTCCCTTACAGCAGAAGAATTTTCCCCATAGCAGATCTCAGGCTTGTGCCCTGTGAGATGTGCCTGCATCTGGCTGCATAAAATGTAGCTGGGCTTGAGCTGGCTCCTTGCTCAGAGCAGTGCCAGGGCTGGGACACCTGCCCATGTCCTCAAATCCCCATCATATAGCTTTTCTAGAACCTCTCCTGCCTTCTCACCTCCTTCAGTTATGTCTCCTATTCTTCTCTGTGCACCTGAAAACTTTGCCTGCCCCTCCAACTCCAAAGTGAGCAGGTCCTGTTTACTCTTTATTATTATAATTAATGCTATTACTGTTATGATGAAGCTGCCTAGAATCTGCCTTCGAGGGATGCGTGAGAGGAGATGATGGCCAAACACATGTACATCTTCTTTGGCCTGGAAATGTGCTGGTCAAGCTTCTATTTGACTGCAGATGCCAATTAGGTAAGACAGTTGTTGAACACAACTTTGTGAACATGTTCCTCCTTTTGGATTCTGTTTCCCACTTTCCTGAAAGAGTCACAGATGACACCTTGTCAATGCTTGCTTGCCTGAGACTTTCCAAACCTGTTTATTCTGGACTTTCTCTGTTTTTTCGAAGAAAATGTTGCTGGGACGGAAATACTCTATGTGCAAGCATGCATAGCAAGAACAGAGAGAGGGCAATAGATATCTCTGGACCCCAGCTTTTCTACAGGAAAACAAAGCTTCTACATCTAATAGAAGTATTTTTAGCAAACCCTGAGTTGTAGTAGAGCTACTTTTGCCTTGTTATTGGAGCTGGGGCTCCTGAGCTCTTTGTTCTGAGATAGAGGCAAAAGAAGGGAGCAGAGGGAACTGGGGGTGATGGTGTGGCAAGGAGCTCTGGCCACCACACCCTAAGGAGATGCACATTCATCAGCTGGAGCTAATGCTATGGAGTGACCATTTGTCCCCTCTCCTGGGTATGGGACAAGGGAGCTTCATGCTTCCCAGCAGGCCTTCTGTTCAGCAGAAAAGATTCAGGAGAATGACAGCCATAACACTGTCATATTCACAGCAAATTACATAGTTTCTCTTTCTTGCTTCCCCTCCTACCTGATGTCTCTTTAAAGTCACATCTCGTGAAATGGACTGTGCTCCCCTCTTCCACAGTGAGCAGAGATAACCAGTGTCAAAACAGAAGGGACAGCCTTATTCAAGGGGACTCTTGGCTGTGACAGCCAACAGGAAAGGACTAAAGGGTATCTGAGACCTAGACATGGGTGCTCAACTCCTAAGAGCTTGACCTGGTGACTGTCATGGCTTGGTCCCTTGAAGCCACCCACCCTAAGGGAGAGGAGGAAGCACGGCTGTCACTATGGGATCCTCCAAGTGCTAAATCCCCCCGTTTTTCCTTTCAGTGCTAATGGAGGAGTCACTGGCATTGAGAGGAGGGACTAGTGTAAATCATCACCCCACTACCCTCTTGAGAAACTTGTCACCTGTATAACACCAATCTTTCTGCAGACCAGAAATAATGTGAGCTCAGAAATGGCATGGGGAGTCTGGGAATGGAGAGGAAGCAAAGGAGGGACTGGCTGAATTTTGTAGGAATTTTGGTTAAATTAAATTTAGATCAAAATTTCTCAGAAACTTTAAGAAGTAGGAGATCACTGTAAATCCTCAGGCGCCTGCCATAGGACTAGCAATATTTTGACTATGTTTTAGGAACCTATCACTTTGTGGGCGAGAAATAATTTCCTTGGGTTATTTTCCCTGAGAAAATAATTCTGCAAGTGCAAGCTGTGCCCTAGAACATTTGCAGCATGTAAATTCAAAAGGAAGAAGCACTGTCTTTATATCCTGTAGTAAACGATGAAATGCTTTGGGTGTAGGCTGGTGTGGACCTGGAAAGGGGCTTCACAGCTGTACCCTTCCAGAGACAGCAAGAATAGAATCCTAGAATCCTAGAATCCTAGAAT
>VZTY01016797.1:385369-463258 GCA_013400935.1 Turnix velox | reverse complement strand
TCCTTCTTGTGTTGAGGGCTCCAGAACTGGTCACAATACTCCAGGTGGGGTCTTGCCAGTGCCAAGTAGAGGGGCAAAATTACCTCTTTTGACCTCCTGGTCACACTCCTCTTGATGCAACCCAGCCTCCAAACAGGGAGCCCCAAATGCTGTCTCTCTGCTTGATGTGGGGATTTGGAGCATCTCCCTTATGAGGAAAGGCTGAAGGACCTGGGTCTCTTGAGCTTGGAGAAGAGGAGACTGAAGGGTAACCTCAATAACGTCTATAAATATGTAAAGGGTGAGTGGCAGGAGGATGAGGCCAGACTCTTCTCAGTGACCTCCAATGATAGGACTCAAGGCAATGGGTGCAAGCTGGAACATAGGAGGTTCCACAGACATATAAGAAAAAAACTATCAGGGTGAGGGTGTCAGAACACTGGCACAGGCTGCCCAGAGAGGTTGTGGGGTCTCCTTCTCTGTAGACATTCAAAATCCGTCTGGACACTTCCTGTGTGACCTGGTCTAGGTGTTCCTGCTCCAGCAGGGGGATTGGAGTAGCTAATCTCTAGAGGTCCATTCCAATCCCTGATGTGTTTCTGTGATCCTCCGATGTTGTCATTATTTTAGCAGAGAGAGGCTCCTCTTTTGTTTGTCGTTAGCAAGGTGGGTTCTCGGGGGCAGCACCGCAGCTCCCCAGGAGAAAGCCTGCCTGTCTTCTCCCTCCTCCTTAGACCCAGCCGTAACTCCCCGGAGCGGCAGGAGGGATGTGCGGGGGGAGGTTGCGGGGGCCGGAGGGAGGCTGGCGGGGCAGCCGGTGGACCCGCAGCGCCGCCCGCTGCGCCGACGCCGAACTGCGGCCGCTCCGCTCCGCCAGGCACCGCACTGCCGGGCCCGGGGGCACCCCCCCGGAGGAACCCTTCTCAGCAAAGGAATCTCCGGGACTTAAGGTTTTGTAACTCTTCCTTAAGGTTTTGTAACACTTCCTTAAGGTTTTGTAACCTTCCCCACTGTCAAGGAGACTGGCACAGCAGAAGCGCAGGATCCTCTCTGCCGTAGTACTAACTCTGGCTCGATGAGGCTCTGAGCAACCTCATCTAGCTAAAGATGTCCCTGCTTACTGAGAGGGAGGTTGAGCTAGATGCCCTTTGAAGGTCCCTTTCAATTCAATCCATTCCATGATTCTATGATGCCAAGGCACACAGGACACATCTCAAGGATGAGGCTCCAAGTGGCTCAACAAGATGATGACAGCTCCCTTTCATGCCCCAGCATTCCCCTCCTGCCCTTGCTTGGTCTGACTTTGTCAGGGTCCACCTAGGGAAAGCATGTAAGATCCAGGTGCTGGTGGTAGAGCCTCAAAGCAGAGCACAGACACCTCACAGCAACCTTGGCCTTGCAGCAGGCTGGAGGTAACTGTCCAAGGGAGAGAAGCAGCCCATGGAGCAGGAGGGTTTTAGCAAAAGTCTCTCCAACCTCTGCTCCTTCTCCTGCCCCTCACAGCCCCTCATGGTGCACACTGCTAGAAAGCTGCTTGTTCATCATGGCCAACTCCTTTCTGATAGCCTCAGACATACAGAGGTTGCTGCTATCATGCAAGGATTGTCTATTAAATCAGTTTACCATCTTAAAACACAGACATCTCAGCATTCACTGCATCACCAGTAATCTTCTGCCTGCAAAGCTTATCAGTTACCATCACTTTCTTTCAGACCACTGGTTAAGATACCACACAGTGAAGGCCAGAGATGATGTGTGCTTTGCTTTTGCCTAATTCTCCACAGATTTTATACTGCACAGACTCTCCTTTGCAATTTGCCTCATCTCTCTAAACAGAAAAGCTTTCAGCCTATTATTTGGAATACTTTAAAATAAGACCACATAATTTCACAGGGCTTTGCCCTGGACCAGCTCAGATGTGCTGCTGCTCACAAGGTGATGGTGCAATGAAGACCCTCCCTTGCACTGGGGCAGCAAACCTGTCTTTTTACTGTATATAAATAACGTCTTCTTAGTTTTCAGTGCCTCCCAATTCCAGCTGCCTCCAGTGTCACTGCAAATTGTGACCAAAAATCTATAGCTGTTCAGCACTCCATGCATTGCTTGGGAAAGGCCTTAATAGGAGAAGCAGACCACTTGAGAGGCTGATCGATAGACCTGCTCGGTTTTGGTGGTGGATGTCTTGAAGAGCAAAGCTTTGTCTAAACCCTCAATTGCCCTCCCCTTGCCTCTCCCTGCCTCCTGACAACCACAGTGGTTAAGCTCCCTTCAGCATCCTTAAGCAGATCTCTGCCTAATAAAAGGCTGCAAAATGCCAGCACATCCCTAAGCCACTTCAGGAGGTCACTATTTAATGCTGAAAAGAGATGTAGTGGAGGGAAATTGTTGCATGCCTCCAGTTATAAGGGAAATGGGGAAAACAGGGAAGAAAGGAAAAAGCAAATTAAAAAAAATACATTAAGTGGAACATTTTAGAAACAGTTTCAGGTGGAGCCTATGATTCCAGCTTTTTTGGAAATCAGGCCCAGGTGAGTCACTTCAGTACAGGTGTCTGAACTGAAGCCTTTTTGGGTGGCCTGAGCTGTGATCATGGAGAAAGGGGGTGGAGAATTTCCAAGCCCTGTGTTCCCATGGGGCACATATGGATTTGGAGCCACTCCCTGTCCCTGCTGTGACATATCCCAGGGCTGCAAGAAGGGCTGGTGGTGAGTGAGCCACAGTTGCCCTTCTCCAAAGATTATTGACAGGCACTCTGAAGTGAAGCAGGATCCAAATGAAAGGTTAAAAACAAGGGACAAAGAGGGCAAATGAACAAGCTGTCATGAGCAGATGAGGGACAGGAGGCTCCTACAGGCTGGGGCTGTGCAGCCAGCTGGAGTCAACATACTCAGCTTCCTGGAAATTCAGCAGGGGAATGAGATTTCAGGTTCCCTCATGTCCATCTCCACCCTTTAAACAAATGAATGTTTACTGAAAGGAGGAGAGCTGTTCCCAGTCCCTTCCATTTCAGGAAGTCACTTCTTCATTACAGACATCTCCTGGTAGAATTGGCTGGCAGCAGAGAAAAGGAGTAGACCTGAGAGCTGCTGAAGTTTTGCAATCCTCCTCTGTTGTGTTCCCTTCAGGCAGAGCTTGCTTGGCATCAGGACCCATGGGGTCAACCCCTGGCTGACCACCAGCAGCTCATACTGGGTCAGAGGATAGTCTTCAGGAGAAGGATAAGGAGGGACTTGCAACATCAGACACGTTTAAGTCAAATTTCTTCTGCAGATGGTGAGTCACAGTAGAGTCATTGAGAGGATGGTTTGTATCTCTCTTCTTCCCGGAGTCATAGAATCATAGAACAGTTTGGGTTGGAAGGGACCTTAAAGATCATCGAGTTCCAACCCCCCTGCCAAATCCAGAAGAAGGGTTCCCACTTCCACCCTAATTCCAAAGGAATTCCAAGGTTATTTCAGTTTCCAAGCCATTTCAATCCTTTCTGCTCTATCCCCAAAGAAGATGCTGGGAGAAACAGCCAAGAAAATAAGAATTAAACCAGAAAAAAAATAAAAGTAAAAAAACAAAAAACACCCCAAAAATTAGGCTCAAGTTTTTTAATATTTGCATGAAAGGAGGGAGTTTGGTAGGAGAAAAATCACGTACAGTTAAAAATCAAGCTACTGGAAACACAATCATTCAGGGGAAGTAACTAGAAGGGTCACTGCGGTTCTTTGAGACCTAACAGAGTTTTGATTTCACTGGCCAAAAGGCAGAGAGGAGATTGCTATAGGACTTCAACTCTGCTTTGCACACAAAGTGGGCAGAGGTGCTTTCTAAAACAGCTTTAGCTCCTATTTTAAGGAGCTCCATTTGCCCTCAGAGGGACAGTGCAGGTTTCAGACCATCTCCCAGATGTCTCTGTTCTGCCAGTTCTCAAGAAAACCCAAGAATGGAGTTTCTTTAATTCAGGCATGTGAGGAAGTAGGCAGAAATAAAATGCTTCTAGTGTCCTGCATACCTATTTTGCTTCTGAAAGAAGAGGATCTGCTTTTCAGGTCTTGCTAGCAAGAACAGAAGCCCAGAGACCAACCTACCCATAGTCAATCCTGTTACCTACAGTGAGACAGGAGAATGAACTCCTATCTGAATTACAAGAACTGGTGAGGCACTGGTGGGAAACACAATCTGTTCTGCTTACTGAATATTGGGGGCCTGATGGGACAACTATTACAGGAGACAGGGAAGAGAGCAGAACATGGAATACCATAATAATAGGAAAGCTTTAGAAAGAACCTAAATATGACTTTTCATGCTGTTATTGAACAGAAAGGCAGTTATCTTCATACATGTTATGGCAATGGACAAATATCAGCCCTCTTCTGGAGGGGCTGTGAGAGGAGAGGGGGAGCCTTCAGAGACAGCATCAACCACACAAGGAAGGGAGGCTCAGGGAAAGGAGGGGGGAGGCTTCTAGGATATGACTCCGCATGGGGTCCTGCCTGGAGCACTGAGTCACTCTGTGACACTACCAATAGAAATGACAGGCCAACAGTCACATCACAAACAGCAGCAGATTGCCTGTCTCCTTGCTTTCTTGGCCCCACCTCAGCTCCATCCTCATGGCCCATGGCTGCCCCACAGGCACTAGGGACCTGATATGACCAAGCAAGGAGCCTTGCAGTTGATCTGATGGCAAATCTAATGTCCCATGGCAATTAGAAGAAAGTGGTGAGGTGTCATATTATTGGCAAGAGCACAAAGTGGTCCTTATATAAAAATTGTCCCAGCAAACTGAAAAGTGCTTTGACCAGGTGGAGAGAGTGAGACATTATTTTTTTTTTTTCAGATGGACTTTTTGTGAAGATCTTTTCCAAGAAACACTTTTTTTATTTTCTCCTTTTCTATCCATTGATAATCCCAGAAGGGCAGGGTGATGGAGTTTGGAAGGGATCTCCAGATAGCCTTGTCTGACCTCCTATGCAGGCAGAGCAGCTGTATGGAGCTGCATCCCACGAGTCCACCGGGACCCTTAGGGCCTTCCATACAAATTTCCTTTCTAGTCACTTAGTCACCAGTATGTCCTAGTACATGGCAGCACTCCTCTGCAGGGGCAAGATTTTGCACTGTCACCTGCTCAGGCTCCCATCTGACTGTGTCTCCACCTTTTCAAGGTCCTTCTAAAGGTCATCATAACTGGCTGTGGAACGGATGCCAACCTCAACTTGAGTCTAACTTTTAAACTCTTTCTAAGCATGAGGAATCCCCTTGGTTCTTTCTGGGTCCATCGAGGCAACTGAGGCCCAAAACAAGACTAGTGGTGATGAGTGGGTGTTTTCCCTTGGCTTAGTAAGGCATGGACTCCAAGTGGTGATCAAAGAAACTTTATTGAGCTGCTGTGCAGTTTATACAGCAGCTTGTTAGCAAGATGTATTTTTCCATCCTAGTAGTTAAATTTTATCAGTTACTTTCCCAACCTAAAACCTAACGACAAAACATCTGCTATCTTCACAAATAACAGGTGTCCTTCTTCTTGTTTCTGTTAGATCTTGTTCCCAGTGCTGTTCACTGCTCCCACAGCTTCATTCCAGAAAGTGCTACCATATCTTTCTCCCAAGGTCAATCCTCGTCTGCAGAACTTAACAACTCTGCTCTCTGTATTCCCACATTTTTCATTTTGGGGCACGGACTTTCCTGACAGAGGAGTTCAAAACACATTCTCTCCTGACAAGCTCCAAGATTCTGTGAACATTGCTTGCACAGAAAATGTTTCAAATAGATTTGGACCAGGGAGAGGTGTTAATTTGGGAAAAGGAGAAGCTAGGCTAGATGCTCTAAGGATATCAAGTTTCACTGTCACTGCTCTGTGTCATAGCTGCACTGCATTGACAGTGCAGTAGTGACTGCCTGATGTACTCTAGGAGAGAGAGTAGTGCCAGTAGAGGAGCTCTGAGCACAGCCATATTCCTCTGCTGGTTTCCTGAGTTGTGTTGGAAGAAAAAAAGCATGGCATGATCTTTCTCCAGAGCCTTATCCTCAAGTACCAAAATTGTGATCAACACTGTATTTCTGCCTCTGATCTCTGCTGCCTGGAAGTTGCAATTGCCATGGGGACACCCCAAGTGTGTAACCCTGAGTTTAGAGATACCATGAGTATGGAGACCAGGTTTTCTGCCTATCCATAGTCTAGCATGACCTGCATTGCCCCTCAGTTGGATGATGTCACTGATACCATAGGCTGCCAAGTGAGGGAGGTCTGGCCTGGGAGGGTGAATGACAAGGGTGAGATGGTGACCTAAA
Source organism: Turnix velox (assembly GCA_013400935.1). NCBI lineage: Eukaryota > Metazoa > Chordata > Aves > Charadriiformes > Turnicidae > Turnix > Turnix velox. Next base: position 457,000 of record VZTY01016797.1, on the reverse strand, counting down.
CCAGACAGCGAGGCCACACCAGCTCTGCATTATTCGCTCATTTATGGTGCCTGAAGGTGTTGGCCTCCCCCAGCAGGGATGCAATCCAAACAGCCCTGGCTCTGATCAAACAGGGGCTTAATAGAAACCTTCTCCAGGCACTGCTGGGGCTGAAAAGCATCCCTGCGTCATGGGCCATGGGGAACAACAGACAGCTGTCTCTGTGCCTGCCCCATGCTGCTTATCGGCAGGGCAGGGAGAACATCTCCATTTAGGCTTATGTTTGCTCTGCCTGACTGCAGCAGTGTGATAGGGGCTGTGGTGAGACCTGGGGACTCCTCTTGCCCCCTGCTGCCAGTGTCAGTGCACTGAGTCACACTACAGATGCCCATGTGCAAAAGCACACTTTTGCTTCCATCCCAAACCATCAACTCCAGCTCACAGCCATGTTCCCAATTCTCTATGATTTTAAATGTGCCTGCACTATTTATATCTGCCCTGTTCACACTAATTCCCACTATGGGGCGTGGGAAAGCCCCCTTAAAAAGCAGAAAAATGCTCAGTGTTTGCAAAACCCCAGCACCAGGGTGAAAAGGTGGTCCTGCACATGGTGCTGGGATTGCATCCCAGCCTTGGCCCCCTCAGCTCCTCCTTAGATCCCCCTCACTCCATCCCCAGCAGTTTCTCAGCCGATTTCAGGAATAAATGGCTGACTAATGGCAGGGGATGGGAAGGGCTGATCTGACTCAATGCATGCTGTAATGACAGGTTATCAGGCACATTGATCCTGCATCCATTTGTGAGCATTGGTGAGGGATCTGCAGCATCCCACAGTCCATGGAGACTGTGCCTGCGGCAGCCTCCCAGAGCCTGTGTGCCCTAGGACCACCCTGGTGTACCCTCTGGGACATGGAGAGCTTGACCTGCATGATCCAAGACTTGGGGCTGATTGTCTCTTTTGTGCTGTCAGGAGGAACACTGACTTTCTGCACTTTGGAAGCTCTTTTGAAGCATTGAAACTGAGAAAATCTGGTGGGGTGTTATTTGTAGTGATATCCCTTTCATGCCAAGTAATTTCTGAACTGAGGAAGAGCTTTGATTAGTGTATGTTGTCCCCTGGTGCCACCACACTTGTGTCTCTCTGGGATCAAAAAGTGTCCAAGCTGTCTCAAAGGTTCCTTCGTGGAGCTGCTACTCACCATCCTCACAAAATTAAAGCTATTTTAACACGCAGAAAACTCTTGTTAGAGGGAATACATGAAGCCACTGAATGGTACATCCTGTGCAGGTGAGCTGAAGCCAGTGGGTTAAGTTCTTTTACACCTAAGCCAGTGAATTTCCCAGTATGATAAAGCTCGTGCTGAAGAAAAATTGGGAAAATATGACAATCTAGGGAAAGATCCTTGGGTTTTAATCGTGGTAACCTATATTCATCCAAGACATGGCAACCAAATGACTTGGGAAAGAGGTATTTGGCTACAGTCCTGAAGAGTTCTGATTCTATTACAACCCAACAAAACATAGGAAAGTGTTAAACTAACCTTCTGCCATCCTGTTATCAAAAAGAAAAGAATAAAAGAGGAGATAATCCTTGTTTAAATATCACAAGCAGCAGCTGAGTCAGTGGGAGCTTTAGACTGGAAATGTCAGGGAGGAATTTAGATTTTCAGAGCAGTTGCTACTCTGCAATTATCATAAGTCACTTACAAGGACCCCTTGGCCCCAACCACGCATCTGCAGGGACAAGGAGAGGAGACAAAACACATGGCCCTATGGGGACAGATAAGGGAGACAAAGCCATTTCCCTAAATGCACAAGGCAAATCCCCTCGAGCTACGGCCGGGATCCTGCCAACGTGCAGGTCAGGCTTAGTCAGGGAGGAAGGGGATGGGGGAGCGGGGAAGGCGAACCCACAGGAGGGGCAGAGAAGAGATATGAGAAAGAGATTGCTGGAGAAATCCACATGCTGACTCCCCCCAGAAAGGTATTTATTTGCTTCTGGTGTTGTTTTGGGGTAGGAATGAGAAGGGAGACAGAACAATAAAGATCTGGGGGTATGTTAGCCTCTCCTCCGATGCTTTTCCTCCTGTACCAGCAAGCCTTGTTGTCATCTAGCATGTCTCTGTTGTAAATTAAATAAGTGAAAGTACTATTAACTCTCCTGAGACAGGCACAGCCTGCACCAACAGGGGAAGGATGAACACTCGAAGCACATAATTTCCACTGCATTAAGTGATGCAGAGACACTCGTTTTTCAGGTGGTACACGTGAGAAGGCTAAATACTGCCCCTGCGGTACTGCCCCTGCCCACCTGTCTTTTCTCACTAAAAATGAGGTTTCCAAGACCACTCTTGGCTGGGTGAAAGGTAGAAGGGCATCAGCAATGCTGTGCTGATGGGAGCTGGTAGGGTTCTGCCTTACCTTTCTGGCTGGGGACAGTCATTACCCCCACTCCTTTGTGCTTGAGATAAGTCATCACAGTCATGTCTCCTCCCACATATCATGTAGGCTATTAAGCTTACCCTGTCCCATCTCTGTGTCTAATGGATGCAGTCTTCAAGTGAGGTAGCCTTTCTGGTTAGGAGACTTCAAGAAAATGCAACATGCCCTTTCTGATGCCCATTAAGTTTGCTCACCATCACTTTTTATGTCCTGCTGCTGACTTCAACTTTTCTTCTTTGTCTAACTTTCAGCTACATATATCTTTGTTCTTTTTTCTGATGGATTAAAGGATCTGTATGTGCAGAGGACAGTCCTATCATTGTGAGGATAGGAAATGTAATCTCTTAGATGCTACTTTTCCATTGCATCATTCCAGTAACTTAATGGCCATTTTACTGAGGTCAGGCATATTGTACCAGTATAGATCTCAGACTCTTTTCTTTCTTTACTTTCCATGGCTGTGGATCAATAAAACATTTTGGTACAACTTGAAGATCCAGAAGAGAAGCACAGGGCTTTGATGAGTCATCCTCTTAAGCCTGCTGGGTGGAATAAACCTGGGCCATGGGTGATACATCCTCTAAGAAGGAGAGGAAAATATTTTCTCATGCTCTTTGCCACGTATTTACTTGATGACTACCTGTTAGGAATAACAGATGAGATCCTGAGGAGATGTGAATCAATAGGAAAGCACTGTGAAATGCTGGTGACAATTTCTGATTCAGAACTGGTTGTGTCTCCACAATGGATCTCATCCATTTGATGATGAACGCAAAATGCTTTTCTGCCTATAAACAGAACAATGAATAAACATTTGTATGAAGTCAATACAGTGACATTTTCATAGGTCTGAGACCTTTGTGTGACTCCTAATACTAAAATCACATTAGACCTTTTGTTTGACAGGCAAATGGTTTTTATCCTCCAGTGCCTGAGGAGAGAGGCAGCCAGGCAGGGAAGAAGTTGATAATTTACTATTCATGCAGAAGTTGCACTGAGCTGTATTTGGTGGTCCACCTTCCTGACCTGGAGCTGCCATTATGGAAGATAAGAAAGCAAGGTAAGAGTAGGGGGAAGGAGATGTATCTATGTCAAAGGAGTGCCATGTTCCTGACAAAGCAGAGTGTTGGGCAAACACTGACAAAGCACTGATGGGAAATACGTGGCTTCTTCTAGTGTCATTTGCTTCCATGGTTACAGCAATGAGTGGTGGGTCACTGTTAAAAAACTGAGGAGGAAAAAACACTCAGGGAAGTGTCTCAGGAGCAGATGTGGGCTCCACAGGTGTCCCAGACCCATGTTGTCCCTTCAGTTCAGATCCTAATAGTCACAGAGGACTGGTGGTAATGGGTCAAAGTCCCTTCTGGTCCTGTGCCATCAGCTTTGGCCATTCTAAGACAACTAAGACCACACCATCAGATGGTGATGTGTTTTCAGTCCTCCTGAAAGGGCAGTGGGGACTTGCTTTGTATCCCTCACTGCAGCTTGTCTGTCTTCATTTGGATGCTGCAGTGAGTTAGATAAATTACATCTTACTTCAATGGCGTGGATGAATAAGTGGGTTAAACACATCAGGCCAGACACCATGGTCCCTAGAAGTGAAGAGACTAAAAGCCTCAAAACCCACATTCAACAATGAGTTATATAGCAAGACTGGGACTTCATGAACTTGTCCTCAACTTTCTCTTTTCATCTAGAAAAAGAGCTGGAGGATCCAGATTACTGCAAACTTCTTAGTGCTGGGACTTCCAAGGGACTGGAGAAAAATAAGCAGTGGCATTGAGTCCCTTTGCTTCATGTATTCAGCAAAGAAAAAGCCTGATGGCCAATCACACTAAAAAGAGGGGAGAGCCAAATTTTTCCATCTATTGCCTATTTTTAACTGGTTCTTGTCAGCTGAAGGTTACAGCAGTTACAAGCCTCAAGGCAGAAGGTGAGATACAAAGGCAGTGAGCTAAATGATTTGCCCACAGCCATGTGATGAGCAGTCAGAAAGGCAGCTCCATGTTCTCTGCTCTGTTTGTTGGCAATAGGATTAGTGTCAGACATTTGATTTTTCTTGTCATGCTGATTCTGGTGTTTTTATGTAGCTGTTTACTTGAGCAACCTTTTTTTTTTTTCCTCAGAAAAGCAAATTCAATGTTCAGAAATTCTGTGCCAAATTTCTGGAGGGTTTTTCTACCTCTCTGGGAAATCCTAGACTCCTCTTCAAACTTTCCTCCCTTCTCAAAGGGCTGCATTTAATTTTTTTTTTTTAAAGTGTCTTCAGGAGCTGAGACTAAAATACTGAGTATCACAAACATAAATTAAAATCACCAGGACTGTTAGTGCAGAGGGAGACCTGTTGCACTACGCAGTTCTGCATGAAGGTGACATTCCTTGATGACTTTTTTGAAGAAGTTACCTGTGACTTGAAAGACAATGGCCCAGAGGGGTCAACAATGAATTTTACAGCCCCATAGGATGGCATGTTCCAAGAGGTGGTGCATTTTATTCCCCTCCTCATGACTGTCTTCTTGCTGCCTGTATTTCCAAAGAGAAAATTGCTCCTGAGTGCTTACCCATTGATCCAAGACAAGATGGTTGTTTGGATTCTGCTGCTGCAGGTGAATCATCAGAACCATATTTCTGAATTTTCAATCTCCTGTTCCATTTCCTGAAGCATTTTTTCCAGAAACTCAGGGCTAAATTCTCATCTCCTGGGGAGAGGCTGATTTTTTTTTTTTCCATTCAAGTGGGATCCCTTCTCTCAAAAAATGCTTTCCACAAACCATTCACAATGTTGCTGGAAATCAGGTTATTTCCCCCTGAAAAGCTGATTGCTGTAAAAACTTCCCAAAATTGTAATTTCATTGTGGAACAACAGGAGGAAATTTGCAAGTTTTTGGGCAAAATTAGAGCAGCACGTACAAAATTTTGAATCTGAGTGAGGATGGTGAGACACTGGAACACGTTGCCCAGAGAGGTTATGGATGCCCCCTCCCTGGAAGTGTTTAAGGCCAGGCTGGATGAGGCATTGAGCAACCTAGCCCATGGCAGGGGGGTTGGAACTAGATGATCTTTAAGGTCCCTTACAACCCAAACTATTCTATGATTCTATGAAAACAGAATTATGCTTCAAAATGGGAATCAGAGGGTCAATTTTTTTTTTAGGTAACAGACTTAGCAAAAACCTTTTTACTTTTTAGCATAATTGAGGGGTTTTTTGCCTTGGGATTTATGCTTGGACTGAAGAAAAACTCCTGCACCAAGACTCTTCATGTCCCAGTGGTCAGATAGGGGAAACAGAGGTCCAGGACCCCACATGTGGCCTGTCAACTGGACCAAGCCTGAAGCTGCTAAACCTCCTCTGATGTGGCAGAGCTTTTCTCACAGGGTGCCAGGAAACATCTTGCTGCCCTTACTGAAGAGCTTGCACATAGAATCATAGAATAATTTGGGCTGGAAGGGACCTTAAAGATCATCTAGTTCCACCCCCCTGCCACAGGCAGGGGCACCTCCCACTAGATCAGGCTGCTCAGTGCCTCGTCCAGCCTGACCTTAAACACCTCCAGAGAGGGGGCATCCACAACCTCTCTGGGCAACCTGGTCCAGTGTTTCACCACCCTCACTGTAAAGAATTTCTTTTTTATATCCAGCCTGAATCTCCCCTCTTCCAATTTACATCTTTGTTGCTTGTAGGCCCCCCTTTTCTCAGGCTCACCAGTTGTGAGAGAGCATGAGCACAAAAATCAATGTTTTCTAGATAATAGGAGGCTGCAAAGTTAGGAAGGAGATGAGGTTTTTAATTATCTTTTTTCCCCCCCCTCCTGCCACCACCCCAGTCCTAAGGAGGCTACAATGACATGGAAGCCTGAGGTGTCATTATGGGTTATTAAACTCCTTTGTGGCATTCAGGGATGTTGAATGGAGCTGCAACGGGAGAAGAGGAAAAAAAATATCTCTTGATGGAAGCTGTCTAACCCCCTGTAATTGCTTCATGTGGCAAACTGTAATTATTCAGACTGGGGAGGGGAAGAGTGAGAAAGAGTGGGTGGATGGGCGGAAGGGCACCAAGGGGACCTGGAGACCTCTCATGGCCATCAGGGACACTGTGGTTGTGATGGGAGGTGGCATTCACCCTCATATCAGCATACATTGACCCCTTCCTTGGCCCTTGATAGGCACTCTTGCAACATAAACCCATTACCTGCAGCTTACTGGGCCACTGGAGAGACTCTCACCCTTGCCAGGCCTGACTATAAATAACTTTGCCACAAATTCACCCTGGGACATGTGTCAATATCACAGGTTGCTTCACGGATGTCTCTCCAACTCCTATGAGGAGGGATGATGATTTGGCAGATGGGATTTTCCTCTTGGTCCCCATCCTCAGAGTGCTAAGGAATGGTGATTATTCCAAGCAAAGGTGGAGGAAGCATGAAATAATCACATGGACCCAGCCAAGGAAGCTAAGATCTTGCCCTTCTCTCCACACCACCAATCCTGCATTTAGTGGCAGGTGAAACAAGCCTCCTGAGGACTAGCAGTGCTCTGCACCTTAACATCATTTCTATACCCCTTTTGGATCTGTCTGAGCCTTGAGGGGGACATAGTCAGAGGTGTCCAGTTTAAGAGCTTTCCTATCTGGGAACTAGTGCATTGAAGCAGTGCCAAATAGTGTTTGCTGTTTGTGCTTTATGTCAGATTAATCCCTTAAAACACACAGCTGGATACACATGGCACCCACACACATTCAAGGATGGTTGTGTGGTTGGAGTGTGAGAAACAAAGCAGTGATGAGGATCCATCCATCTGTTGTATTTCCTTCATAAAGCTTCCTAAAGGACCCATTTCCTCATTAGCAAATCTGGTTGTTAGTCAGACATGACAAAAACTGACACAAGCCTGTCTTGGTTTAACCAAATAGGCCCATACATCCCTGAAGTCCTGTCTGATAGCAGCAGAACTTAAACATTGACCCAAACAGGTGATTTATAGAGATGCAGATGCATGAAGAGATGGAAATATCCAAGCTGTGGATGGTGACCAAAAGGGGAGAGTTTTTTAGGAGCAGACACAGACGGAGATTTGCTAAGGCACTTTGCATTGGACCAACTGGGGAAAAAAAAAAGTCTGTCCTCTTGTAGCTGTGCTGATAGCACTGCTCTGAGGGACATCCATAATGCCCAAAAGGAGAATATGCTGCCATGTGATTTCTTCCAGCTCACTTCTGCTGTCAAGTCCTCCAGGACAGGAGAAACAATTTGATTTTCTGCTCTTATCAGAGGAAGAAAGTCTTACCATCACTTGTGGCAATTCAGAAGTTTTGCCCTTAGTTGCGTGGAAAGAAGGAATTTACTGAGTGCTATGAGGCACCTCTGTGCTGGAGAGAGACCTTCCCTTTTCAATGCAGGACTCTCATTATTGGGCAGAGATGGGAAGTAAAAGATTAGCAGGGCTTAAAGAAGAAGAGTTATACGCCTAACTTGTCATCCATATAAAGAAGGGAGATTAAACATCAAGGGTTTTAGGATGAGATAGCTCAGGAAAAGAACTGATGAGCTTAAGAAAAGTATTGACTTTAATAGTAGAAAAACAATATGTAATGAGACAAAAGAAAACCAGAAAGTATTTTCAAAGAGGCTCCATCTATTCCTGCAGTAGTCTTGAAAACTTGTCTGATGTTATCAGCACTTTTTAAAGCCACTGTTTGTCAGAAAAGCCTTCATATGTGATCTCTGAATATGTTACAGCCTGCAGGAAGGCTGAGTGACTCCTTCTCTTCCCATGTTTATTCCTTTAATCAATGTTCTCAATCCTTTACATGAACCGACATTTTAAGGCTATTCTTTCAGTAAATTGATTACAAATTTGGATATCTGGAATTTGCTTTGATGATTGGTTTCATATTTATCAACCCTTGGCAGATGCTGTTCTAGCATTTAAACTAACTCATTTACAAAAAAATAAAAGGTCTAGCAAAGTAACTTATCTTTCTGATTTTAAGGTAAGAAAACAGTACAAAAGGAAATGAAATAATTTGAAGTTTATCTTTGCCCTAAAATTGAATGAAAACATCAAACAAAAAATGGCCAAAATTCCATACTATACATGCTGCATTAAAGGTAGTGGATTCATAAGAGTTTGTCCAGAATTAGAAGTTTCTGTAATAAAAATATTCAAATGTAATTCTTGTAAATGCCAAGCCACCTTTTTTTTTTTTTCCTCCTTAAAATAAACCCCTCAAAAATCCAAGAATTTTTGGTCTCTGGAGAAAATCAGATCTCTCACAGCATAAAGAATAGGAACCAACTGGGGGATTGACTTCTGTGTGATTGTCTGGGGTGGGCATCCCTCTTCACACTCTGTGGCTGTGACTGGGGTAAAATAGAAATGTCCCAGCATGGGAATGAGCATCACACTGCTTAAAAGTTTAAGACATTCCTGAGAAAAGACTTGCTTCAAAAAAGTCAGGATAGGATGTGGGAACATGAGACAGCATGGGTGGCAATCTGCATGAGGTGCTCCTAATCTTCTTAGGTTTCTTGGAAATATTAACTTCAGCAGAAGATGGGCTGTGTTTTAAAGGAATACTGAGCCACAGTTGTCTCCAAACTCCTTTATTCCTTTAGCCAGGAATTAATCAGTTCTTAATCATGTTGGAGAACCTGGCCATCAAAGGCAGGCATCACTCCTTAGGAGGCAGTGATTTCTCAGTGGCAGCACAGAGCAATGCTGATGATCTTCTGTTCTGTCCACCTGCTGGAAAAAATGGGTTGAAGAGAGTTGTGAAAAGGCACAGCCTGCATGAATGCAGCTGGGATGCCTGGATGAAGTGGTAGTGTAGGAGTGAGCCCCAGTACCTCAGTGGTGTTCCCCACTCACTAGCTTCTCTGGCTACTGTAGTCTGCCTCAGCCAGTGGCGTAAAAATAATCAACCATAGCATTGTGTTAATTTGTATCCCCTATTAAGGGGGTCCTCAAGGCCACCTCAACAGCCAAGAGGTGACTGTGCCCATAGTGCTGCTTCTTGCACACCTCCTGGGCAGCAGGGATGACTGACAGTCTGCCTGTAAAATGCTTTCCAAAGAGATCCTGAAACAACAGGCAGTATTCCCCTTTGTCAGTTTGGTGGAGTTTTGTCTTGTGTTTCAAGCATCCAGGATCTAGCAGAGGGCAAACAAAAGGTTTAGGAGACTCAGAGGGGATTAGGGATGAAATTAAAGCAGAAGCAAGGGCTGCTCTTGGTGTGTGAGGCTGTACCACATGGGAAGATGCAGAGGATGGGGAGAGAAGAGCCCTGATGGCTACTTAACTCCTTCATCTGGTTTCCACTATACTGAGGGACAGGGTCTCCTCAGAACCCACAGTAAGAGAAACTGCTCACCTGAATTGAAGTCATGTGGGCTCACTACTGGACCAAACCTTTGTCTGCTTTCAACTGCTCAGTTCAGCTTCAACTTCTATCTACCTGTAGATAGCTGGGGTTTCCCAAGCTGCCTTGTTGGGGCTGGCAGTGTTGATCACATTGTCTGCTCCCAGGTGTTTGAAGGAGATGACAAATCAAGAGCTTTGTAGCCTCAAAGTCAGTGGGATGTTGATCTCCTATGGCTTTTGGCATTGCAAAAATCAGCAGTATGCTGTCATGAACTCAGCAGCATCACCAGGGGAAGAATGAGCCACCAGCATCAACCAGGAGTCTTTAGGAGGTGCTTCCAAAGCAACATGATGGAAAGCAAGGCTGTGGGTGAGCTCTTCAGCAGTCAGACAGTGAAAGGCTACCAGCTTCCCCACTGCAGGTATTTATGCCAGGTGGCTTGTCCGCTGTGTGGTGGTGGGTCTCACAAAGTAGGACCACACATTCCTGCAGTGCTTGTTTGGTGTGGAAGATCTACTGCAAATCCCCCAGGAGGAAAAGACCACTTCTGCTTGCAGCAAAGCAGAGTCTTGGGATGGGTCCTGGAGTGGCATCCGCTGTCACAGCCCTTGAGATCCTCAGGCATTTGTTCTTCAGAAATTACTGCAAAAGCAGCAATGCCTCTGAGAAAGCAGAGTTGTGAGTTTTTTCCCAGGTTATTTACTTTAAAGCCTTTTTCCATCTCTGAGGAATCAAGGGACCTGATTCTGTAGTCCTGCTGTCAGTGTTACATGGCCAAAAAAGACATGAGATGGTGGGAGAGCACCAAAATGTGTCAAGATTGTGGTGCAGGGAGGTGTGTTTGCAAGAACCCCATCCAGTCCCACAGCTGCCTTAGGGAGATCAGTGTTATTTTTCTTTTCATTTATTGAAACGAGGCAAACATGGGGGGAAAGAACTAGAGGGGACTGAACCCCTTTCCTCCTTTTGATGCCCTCTCAGAGATCAAAATCCTTTTGTGCAACTCAGACTGAGAAAATAAATGTGTTGGACTGAAACAGAACAAGAGTCAACTCTATCAAGAGGAAGGGAGGGAAAAAACAGAGTAGAAATCCTTTGGGCGCGGGCAAACAGGTTGGGGGAACGTCTGGTCTGTGAAAGCAGGGTGTCTGCAATCATTGCAGCGATTAGATTTAATGGGACAGAAATGTTTCTCTCCTTTTTGTCCCCTCCTCCTCTCAGCCCGAGGGGGAGAACGGAGGGAGGTGGTGAGTGGTGATGGGGAGGGGGGGAGAGAAGATTTGAAAGAGTCTTTGACGTCAGCCCTGGCCTATAAAAAGCTGGCAAGGAGCTGGAAAGCGGAGATCAGAGCTTGTGGAAGAGCAAAGATGCCAACCCCCAACATCTCCACCTCTGCAGCCAAGGGCTTCCGCAGGGCGGTGTCGGAGCTGGACTCCAAGCAAGCTGAGGCCATCATGGTAAGACAACCCTAACCCACTTCTTTCCCTCCAAAAACTGCAGCCTCTCCCATAGCTACAGACAGAAACAGGTGAGGATAGATGGACTGACACTCTCTTTGTAGGAATTCCCCCTCATGGGCACCTCTGAGCTCGAAGATGGCCAAGGGAAATTACCCAAACAGCTCTCTCTTACATACTAATATGTGTGAAATGCAAACATTTAGAGGGAAGAAAACTTGAACTATTGCAACACCCCTCCTCAACCAAAAGCAATGTAGGTAACTCATGGACCTAAGGCAGGAATAACAAGGAATCCCCAGTTTGAAAGGCAATTAAAAAATATTAACAGTTTCAAGGCAATAAACTGCAGAGGTTCCATCTGTTTCAGCATAATGAAAAAGTGTGGCTGTTATTTCAGACAACACAGAAGGCACAGGCAATTTGATCAGTTTGTTCATTGCTGCTGTGTACACATTTCCACTTTCTCCCAGCACACTCTTCCCCTTTCTCTTCCCACCCCTCCCTGGATGTGGTCTCAGCCCTGAGTTCAGCCCAGGGGATGCTTCTGCACATACCACATCTGTGGATGTCAGGAGAAGGAGAGGAAAACTTTCTACTGAGCTCTGTCAAATGCCTTTAAAAAGCCCAGTATAGCCAACCTGTGGAATCAGGAGAGAGACATTTCACCTCCTAACCCAAATGCCAGGGCAGACAGGAGATTCCTGGCATAGGACAGTCCAAAGGGTCAGAGATGTGGCCAGGCTGTGGGTGACCTTAAAGGAGTCAGAGCAGCAAATGGCAGTGGTAGCACAAGGAGAACAGCTTGGGATGATCAGCAGGAGGAAACCTTGCAATTCAGCTGAATTAGGGAATAGATGTGTTTGGAGAAGTCATCAGGGTGACTGAAGATCAGTTAAAGAGTTTCCCATTTCCTTCCCCTACACCTGCTGCCTTTTTTACCCTCCCTTCTCTTAACTCTGTTATGGTCTGACACGGTAAGATCAGTCACTACATAGGCTGCCAGAGGTGATGTGGAGAGTGCTGGAAAAGAAAGGAAACATTTAGGAAACAAGGAGGTAAGCTTCCTTTCCCTAACAAATGGAAATCATGAACACTTGCCTTTCACAGCACCACTTTCATTCTTGCAAAATAATGAACTGTGAAGTGGTTCTTGAAAACCTGGTGTTTTCCAGGCTCCTCATTAAATCAGTACTTGAGACACTCATTGCTGTCTGGAGAAGGGGTGAGTGTTTGGTTATTAGCCACTCTGAGGTGCTTCTTTGTGTTTGATGGCAAAGGTGTCACCGAATGAAGGGGACAGAGGAATTTGGGTGCACCAGGCATGTTGGCAGGAGTGTGGCAGCCTGCTTGGGGTGAGAAGCTCCTCCAGCCTGGAGTGGACATAAAATCTCAGCCTGTCTCTGAGTCCTTTCTTTGATTGGAAATCCTCATTAAAAAAAAATAGGACCCCCCCCAAATTTAACCCTATTGGTGTCACTCTGAGAACAGGCTGCATGAAAGGCTTTGCCCTTTGCTCTCACCTAACATAAGAGTTCTCCACAATCCTGTCACTTATTTTGCTGGCTTGTACCAGGCAAGAGGCGTAACTTTGAGTGTCCCCAGTCCTTGTGGTGTTGCTGTGATCATGGGCAGTCAGCCAGACCCTGCCTAGTAGGTCTGAGGTGTTCCCTTGCCATTACCATCCAAGGACCAGCACCCCACTGCAGGGAAAACTGTGCAAACTGGGAGGGTTGGGGGGGGAGGCAGGGGTGAGGTCTTTGTAATATTAGAGCTCATCTACACAAGCAGGTATTTTACACTTCAGCTGGGCCAGTCAAACATCAAACTCACACGGGGGAAAAATATTTTGCTATGTATTTATTTTTTTCCCTTTCTAATAATTTTTACAAGCTGCCTTGGGACTGTAGCTGGAGTAGGGTTTAGTTACAAAACACACAAGCAGAGCCAGGCAGGAGACAGCAGTTGGAAGCAAACCAGCAGGAAGGAGTGTTCAGGGAAGCAGGGGTGGAACATCACTGTCCCCATGCTGCAGGGAAGGAAATAGTCTTTGCAATTCTTCCCACTTACTGAAAAGAATGAGCCAGGAAAAAAATGCCAAAATACTTTAACTCGGAGCACAGCATTTTTAATAAAAGAGCTTGGGCAGGGCAACCTGAATTGCAGCAAATTCACAGAAAGAAGGAAAGAAAGAACTAACCCATCATAGGGGGTGGATGATTTGTACGGGACTCAAACCCCTGTCAGGCAAATAAATGCTCTGCAGATTAAAATTTAACTTCTCACTGTAGCTAGATATGCACTCGGGGAGCTAGCCTGCAAGGCAATTCAGAACTAACTGTGAAACAACATCTCCTGAAGAAGGAGAGGCATATTTCATGAGAGATCATTTGATTTAGTTTACATGCTAGATTGATAATTTCCAAGAAAAGGAGGTGATATCCTGATGAATATAAATGTGAGGGTCAAAGGAGAGGAGGGTGAGATGGGGAGTGTGCAGCCAGGCAGCCTCTAACCGGAGGAAGCAGGCAGTCAAACCCCTCCCTAGCAAGATTCAGTCTTTGAATTTGATTTTTTTTTTTTTAATTATCATAGAATAGTTTGGGTTGGAAAGGACTTTAAAGACATCTATTTCCAACCCCCCTGCCATAGGCAGGGACACTTCCCACTAGACCAGGCTGCTCAATGCCTCATCCAGCCTGGCCTTAAACACCTCCAGGGAGGGGGCATCCACAGCCTCTCTGGGTTACCTGTGTCTCATCACCCTCACAGTAAAGAACTTCCTTCTTATACCTAGTCTGAATCTCCTCACTTCCAACTGATATCCATGCAAAACATGCCAGCATGGAGATAAGCAGCTTCCAGGACCAAACCCCCTTGCTCCTGCCTGCCAGGGGCCACCTAGTCCCAGCACATGGGTCTGACAGCTTGTGGTCGTGCCTTTCCAGTCACACAGTTCTTCTCCCTATTTAAAATCCTTCCAGTAAGATTTTAAATTGGTTAACAGCCAAAGTTGGGATCTAATTTCCTTCCTCTCCTCTACCGTGCCCCAGAAGCAAATTCCTCCAGCACCTCTGTGCCTTGGGGCATGGTGTGATAAAACATCCTTCAGCAAAGCCCTGCCTGGCTTGGGACCACTGCAGAGCCCAGTCACTGTGGCTACCACCAGGCTGTTTGCCCAGCTTATTACAGCCACTTTTAAGTAAACACCAGTTAAGCTTTGAACATGGTAACAATATAAAACACACACTTAAAGCTGAGCCTCACAAGCCTTTCAAAATTACGCCTCGGGATACTTATTAGATACATGTCTTCTCTCTTTAGGCACGAATACTGTCAGTTTAGACAAGCAGTAATATGTGTTCTTCTTTGCCACAAAGAATAAAGGGGTTGAGGCTCAGCAAATATAATTTCAGAGGTCTTTTATTGAAAAAACAGCCAGACAGAAGTGTGTGGGCTGATACCTAGATGTGCAGCATTATCCAGGCTGCATTTAAAATATTAGCATTACACCTCTAAAGCATCCTAGGGGATTATCACAGGAAATATTAGTTACCAACAGTAGGCTTTGAAAAATCAGACAGAAAATGGGCTTAGTAGTTGAGCAGGCAGTCTTTTTAAAAGACAAATATTCTCCAAATTTTCACTAGGTAGGGAAGCTGCTGCTTGGTTAGCACCTATCTTTTTCCTAGATATTTTCAGTGAAGAAATGACTACAGCCAATCCTGCTCTCCAGCAAACCCACAGTTGCTGGATGGTTTTGTGTTCTGCTCCTTCTGTAGTACTGCCCCATATTTATTTTAGCAAGTTATGCGGGTTTGTCATCTGGTTAGGAACCAGCTGAGCTGCCTCTGAATGGAAAAGTGGCTGTAAAGAGACCAAGAACAAATGAGTTAGTATATGAGCTATTTGTACAACAAAAGAAATAACAGTGATGGAAATAGTTTGTAGCTCACTATAAATATAAACAATCTACCTAACACGATGCAGGCACAGAGTTGCAGCATTTAAGTGCAGTTCCAAACAGTGGGAGGAATTTATTTTCTAGGATTCACAGGTGTGCTTCCAATTACACTCCAGTGGGAAGCATCCACCTAATGTCAGATGAAAATATGTTGGATCCTAGGAGTGGTTTAGCTAAACTGCTCTGTTAACACACCTGCAGATGGCTCATGTTTTCTGTTCAGTCCTCAGCTGTGGGCTTCACCTGTCCCTCATAGCATTACTCTTCTCGCATGACTTCAGGTTTATCTGATGCCTCTCCACTTGAGTCCATCAGACTTCTGAAAACTGCATAGAATTGTTTCCTATTTGTATTTTTTGTAGGCTGTTCAAAATTGTTGCTAGGGAAGGTGAGGGCAGAAGCCCACTCTGCAGTTGTGCTACAAGAATATTTT
Source organism: Turnix velox (assembly GCA_013400935.1). NCBI lineage: Eukaryota > Metazoa > Chordata > Aves > Charadriiformes > Turnicidae > Turnix > Turnix velox. Next base: position 441,365 of record VZTY01016797.1, on the reverse strand, counting down.
AAACAGATTTTTCTTAGATCCCCACATTTCCAAAAGTTTAATTCTAAAGCCACATTCCTTATTCCCAGATTCTCCTCTACAAAGCCAGGTAAGTCTGTCCAATATTCTCCATCTTCCTCTGCTCAGACACATAATTTACACCTCATCCAGCTGCCAGGGATGCCTATGAACTCCAGAAATTATATTCATTTCTATTCTGCCTCCAGTCACCACGGTTTATTGGTAGACGTCAAAGCCTAATTGAAGATGCCAGGAAGGAAAGAGAGGCTGCAGCTGCAGCCACTGATGCTGCAGAATCTACAGAGACCATTGTCTTTGAGGAGAAGGATGGGAGAGCCATGTTGAACCTCTTCTTCATGCTCAAGGGAACGAAGACTTCACCACTGTCCCGTGCACTCAAGGTATTAGAGGTGAGTACCTAACCTGTTCTGTGGGGCTCAAGGAACATGATACAGATTTCAAGACTGTTCTGTGAGAAATATCACTTGACTCTACTGAAAAAGACTCATACTAGGTCAGCCTACTTCAATTATTAGTCTGATGTCTCTACTGTTGTGCTTTGGTATGTCCCAGCATGCCCTCACTTTCCATCACTGAGAACAAGATATACCTCCATCTGGTAGGGATGTTAAACCCTGGGCTTAACTTTGCTTAGTTCCTGGATCCAAGCACATGATTTCTCACCTACAGTCCACACCCTTGTGTCTTGTAGCATACCCTGACAGTCCCCTCCACTGTTCAGTGCTTCAAGTTCACATGCAGGCTTTGATCCCACATTCAAGGCAAGCCACATATATATGGCTATAGACTGAACGTGTCTTACTTGTGAGTCAAAGATTTGGCAGTGTCTGAATGGTATTGCCACATTGGTCCTTGGTCAAAGAGTTGCAAATCCAACTTCACCCTGTCTGTGAAACTGGTATATTGATTTCTAAGTTACCTCCCTGCTTCAGGGATTTACATGTTAAAGGTTCTGTTAGTTTCCCCAGAGTTGTGCCCTGTATATGGCTTTAATACCAAGGAAAACTGGTAACTTATTGAGCTTTTTCCCCTAGCCAGTAATATAATGTTGCATTATCTAGATTCTCAGTGGTGTGAAAGGAAACAGTAATTTAAACAGTAATCAAAACACAACAATTTAGGGTTATGTAACACATTTTCATCTAGAAAGATTCAGAAGTGTTTATCAAACAGGTATGTTTTCTCTGCAGTAGTTTAATTTCATTGACTTCAGCAATGAGAGGACAATTTGTTCCTATTAACGAATCATGTGAATTGAAAGGGGTCACTGAAGGTCTCCAGTCCAACTGCCTGCTCAGAGTAGAACTAGTCACAGTAGGTTGCTTGGGGCTGTGCTTGTTGTGTGTTGAATATCACCAAGGAAGAGATCCTGCAGTCTCCTTGGACTACTTGAGCAGTGTTTAACTGGCTTCATAGCAAAAGGATTTTTCTCTTTCCTTTCCTTTCTTAATTCCTTGCTTTCAGCTTGTGCCTATTGCCTCTTGTCCTCCCACTGTGAACTTTTCTGACAAGTATGGCTCTGTCTTCTTTACACCTTTCCTCTAGGTACTAGTAGACAATGAACCATTTTCTCCTATCCCTTCATCAGGCCAAACAAATCCAGTTCCTTCAGTCCTTCTTCATACAGCTTCATGCTCCAGCTCCGGTTCCAGCACTGAGCAACCTGGTCTAGTGGGAGGTGTCCCTACCTATGGCAGGGGGGCTGGAACTAGATGATCTTTAAGGTCCCTTCCAACCCAAACCATTCTATGATAATTATGTAACACTTTCTTCCCCATATAATGCAACCTTTCCTGGGGTAAAAACAGATCAACTGAAACATTATAAAGGAAAATCTAACAGATGTAGACATTCTAAAACTATGTTTTGGGGATGAGTAGTTCCCTGAAATTGTAGCACATTCTAGCTATTCATTGACCATGCAGTACTAGTTCTGATAATCTTATGAGAAGTGTTTAAGATCTTCAGCAATTATAAAACATATTACATGTCCTCTAAGAGGACTATTACAAGACGGGTTGTTTTCTGGGCAACATATGGTTGTTGTCTTGAGACTGAAGGAGTCTCTAAGACAAGCTTATCCCACAAAAGCCTTGGTGTTGCTGTGTTTGGGTCTCCTTCCTAGAAGTGCACAGCTTCCAGATAAGGCATGAAAAATAGGTGTAACGTTTCAAATTCAACAGACTGCTTAGTAGGTATGAAACATAGAAGTGTAGGCTCTTGTGCTTGCTAGATTTTATATTACACTGCATTTAAAGTCAGTAATTTAAGCAATTTCTAAAACTTCAAACAAGAAGCAGGGGTGGCTTGTGTTTAAATATTATTTGTTTCTTCCTGGAGCAATTTACTTGCTGCATCAAATCAAGAGCTTTCCCAGTAAAACAAAAAGCTCTTTGAGCTTGTCACAAGGAGAGCTCTAAATAGAATAAAAAGACAAGCGTGTCAAGCCACAACAGAGGAAGATTCATTTCCCAGATCCCTCTGGCAATGCAGGTACAAGATATGAAAGCAGACGGGCATAATGACATTTGCCTCATCATGAACCAGGCTCCAGGGAAGCTGGTTTCACTCTTCTGTATGTGTTACATGCAGCCAAAGCATAGGTAATGTAATCACAGCTGTCAGATTAATGCAAAGGTATTGATTGTTGAGGGGACAATGTAATAGTGAAGTTGGTAGGTACATTAGAAAACACAGTTCCAAATTTAATTTACCTGTGACATCGCATCTGTTCCTCCTCATCTTTCTGCCTTGGATTAACAAAAGAAATCGTGTCACTTCCTCTATGAAAGGTCTTGCAGAGTCTTGGGAAAGGTTGGGTCATTGCCCAGGGACCAGGGTTTCTACAGTCCGCTAACACTGAGATAAAGAAAATACCCACAAATGTGGCAGGATTCCCTTTGGAAGACTCTAGACTTTATTCTTTTTACTTTTATTTTTATTATTATATTAATTTTTAGTGGTTTATTTCTTATACTTTGGGGGAAATCGGTTTTAAAAACGAGCCCCAAATCAGGTCAGCTCCCACCCTGAGCCTCAGACTGAGGACCGCGCAGCGCGGGTGGGGCTCGGCCCGCTCAGCACCACGGACAGCGCCCCGTCCCTCCTGTGTCCTCTCCAGCCTCTTCCTGCCACAACCAGCAGAAGACCACGTTTGCCTTCAATGGGAGGTTAAAGAGAGGAAGGTCATAGTTGTTGGTATCTTCTCACATCAGTTTCCCCTCTGGATACGATATTCGTAGGAAAAATGTGGATTTGAGGAGCTTTCATGTGAAGAAAGAGGTTGAAAGACTCAGCATGGAGAAGTGAAGGATCGAGGGAAAACTTAAAGTCTTATAGTACCTAAAGGGGGCCTACAAGAAAAGGAGTGTGGTGACAGGATGTGGGCTAACAGTTTTAAAATGAAGGAGGATAATTTTAAATTAGGTATTAGGAAGAATTTTTTCACTATCACAGAATCATAGAGTTGGAAGAGTTTGAAGGCAAAGGTCATCTAGTCCAACCCCCCTGCAGTAAGCAGGGACATCCTGCACTACAGCAGGTTACTCAGAGCCTCAGCAAGTCTGGCTTTGAATGTTTCCAGGGATGGGGCCTCCAGCACCTCTCTGGACAACCTTTTGCAGAGCCTCACTGCCTTTATGGTGAAAAAATTCTTCTAATGTCAAATCTAAACCTGCCCTGCTCTAGTTTAAAACCATTGCCCCTCATCCTTCTACTACATACTCTGACAAACAGACCCTCCCCAGCTTTCTTGTAGGCTCCCTTCAGGTACTGGTAGCCCTCTTTTTTTCCAAGCTGAACAGCCCCAGCTCTCTCAGCCTGTCTTCATAGGAAAGGATCATCTTTGTGGCACTCTTTTGGACCCTCTCAAACAGTGCATGTCCTTCTTGTGCTGAGAGGCTCTGGAGCTGGATGCAATACTCCAGGTGGAGTCTCTTGAGAGCAGAGTAAAGGGGCAGAAGGTGTTGAGGCATTGGAACAGGTTTCTCAGGGAAATTGTAAATGTCCCATCCCTGAAAATGTTCAGGCCAGGCTGGATGGGGCTTTGAACAACCTGGTCTGGTGGGAGGTGTCACTGTGCATGGCAGGGGCGTTGTAACCAGATGATCTTTAAGGTCTATTATATCATAAATAATCCTATAATTATTTGCCACAGTGGAAGTCTTATTGATAGGCATTGACCATCCCCATTGGTTGTCAATCCAAAAGGAAAAACTATGGAATTAATGGATAAGTGTGTTTATCCCAGTGAGGGGGAGAGGGGAAGAAGAAGACAAGGGGGAGTCGCTCATAGGTCAATCCATGTGAACATCTTTGAGAAGTACTAGTAGATGTTTCAAGTGTTGTTTAATGCTTTTGTTTTTCTTTTCCATGTCTCAAAAGACCTTTGAAGCTAAAATTCACCACTTGGAGACCAGGGTTAGTCGAAAGTCTCGTGAAGGGACTGCTGAACTGGAGTACTTTGTGCGTTGTGAAGTCCACAGCTCTGACCTCAACACTTTCATGAGCTCCATCAAGAGGGTAGCAGAAGACGTAAGGACCACTAAGGAAGACAAATGTAAGGAAATTTGAATTTGCTTCACTTTCTCAGAGAAGCTGAGCTGTAGAAGAAGGGTGGAGACTTTGTTATACCCTGAAAAGGGGAAGGGCTACCCAGTGCTGAATTTCAGAGAAACAGAAAAACTTTCCTTTTTGTCCTTTACTCAACGGACTCCAAAACCTGTTCTTCTCAGGTCAGATTAAAGAAAACTGAAACAGGAGATGAAATTTCATGCAGAATTCTCCAACACTACTTCAGTGTTTTATATTATACATGTAAAGTAGTTTCTTACATGTATGTCAGTCTTTGTACAGATACAGCATTAAACTTCAAGGCACTTGCCCTGTCACCCTGTGCTGAAGACATGATCATTCTTATTCTAAAACACCCCTAGAGATCTGCAGTGATTGCTCAGCTGGACCTCTGGATTTGGTTTTAATGCAAAGCCTAAAATCTTTAAGGAAAATCCAGTTTTCACCTTCTTTTTATATTTTTGTCACAAAATACTGAGACATGGGCAAGCAATTCCTGAGATGAAGGTCATGGCATTAGGTCTGACTCCAGGACAAGAGCATTGGTAGTGTGGGACTGCTACCCAGAAGGCACAGCTGTGTCATGTGCTGTTTGCTCTGTGTGTGCATCTGATACATCAGGTCAGATGTATCTTATTCAACCCTGCAACCCCTTCTTAGCAGGGTATGCTCAGACTTCACTTCCACAGCCAGATTTTCTCTTTCTCTCTCCCCACAGTTCACTGGTTTCCTAGAAAAATCTGTGAATTGGACAAGTGCCACCATCTGGTCACCAAGTTTGACCCTAACTTGGATCTGGATCACCCGGTGAGTTATTCTGTGTGGGCACATCCTCAGATTGGAGTCCTGAGTCTTCCTTCAGAAGCAGGATTCTGGAGAACACTCATTAGTTGAGCAGGGAACTGTAATGCAATCAGCACCATGACTGAAGTTTCCCCAGCCAATGTTGAGTTTTGTTGGGTGAGGAATTTCATTAACCAATTAAAAATCCTATTTCTGTTCCTATTCCAGGGCTTCTCTGACCAAGTATATCGCCAGAGAAGGAAATCAATAGCAGAAATTGCTTTCCAGTATAAGCAGTAAGTCTCTTTCCCAACACCTGTGAGGGGATAATGCCATGCCAATGCAACCCATTGGGAAATCATTGTGTTACCTGTGAGAGATTTCTTCTATCTTTTGTCTCTCCATTCAGCCTTCCCAGCATTTCTTGTGTTCCCTTTCTCGATATATATTCCAGCCTCTTCTTAATCAAAGAATATCTGAGGTTATTAATCCATCTATTGATAAAGCCAGAATAAATCTTCTGCATAACAAAAGCCATGTATTATTTCCTCAGACCTCAAACTTAATTTTGAAATGTAGCATCTCTTGTAGAATGATATCTAGGGTCAGCACTGATGTTTCAAGTACTGAAAAAGCTACCACACACCTGAAGAACTTGATCCAGTATTTCATTATCCTGGCTGTACTAAAAATGTGGGGTTTATTTCTAAACTGAACTTGGGTAGGTTTAGCTTTCATCCAATAGGTCATACATACCTCTCATCTGCTATCAGATTTTTTTTTCCATGAGGCTATTTATAGACTAACTTCCTAACTCTATCTGGAAAATTAAATGCATTCCAGTAATGGTCTCATGATTGTCTTATATAGATTTAAAGCTATCTCTTGTATGCCTCTTATGATAAGTGCAGTGGTAGCACTCAGTCTCTTCACTACAGCATCAAACAGAACTTGAATATTCCACTGGGCTTATAAAATACTTCCAGGATCCTATTCAGAAACACTGCCTTCCACTGCTGCATCTTCCTTTGAGTAGGATTTGAAGTGTAGATTTCTGTAGGAAGCTGAAAGCAGGCTATAGAAATTATATAGGTCACCTTGAGCTACTCTGCAACCGGTGTGATCCCAGCATGCTTTTCTGCTGTTAGGTTTCATGTTCTTTGCAGATTTGAAGCCCAGAATATAGACATTAATGTTTTTATCCTGTACCAATGCTAAATGCAATACTGTGCCAGCAAAAGAGTTCTGAGGGACACAGGAAGAAACACTCTTCTAAGATAATGCACCCATTTAAGATGTCTCTGCTCAAATCTCATCTGGAGGCCAGCATTTATGAACCTCTTTGTAGCATCCCTTCAGGCTACTAACTGGAAAGGAACTATACTTTATTGCTGTAATATGTGAACATCTCATTTGTTTAAATACAGCACAGAAGGATTTAGGAAATACAGTTGTTAATTATAATGCAGAGAAGGCCAAAGTATCAGTACTTTTTGGTTCCCACTTACATCAATGTTACACTTTGCTTTTCTTGCCACCCTTAATCTTACTGACAATTTGTTTTTTCTGCAGTTCAAGTGCATTTAGTTTTTCTTGTTTGCTGCTCTTATTTCCCAGCCACTGATTCATTCTTGCAGCTATTAGCCTCCTGAGGTTCAGGGACAAGAAACTCATTTACCTTCATACAAAATTTCAGTTGTTTCCATTGAAAACTGGTTTTTTTCCCCTGGAAATTATCCTGCCTAAGCCTTTACTCATCCCTTCTTAATTTCTAACCTCTGGCTAGACTAATATTTTTCTCTGTCTATATGTATTTATTGCATCTGTACAAATGGCCCAGTAGAGAGGCTTTGTCTTGTCACCCATTTGTTTGTTTTAAAGAAGATTGATCAACACCATGCAGAGCTTCTCCAGAGTGCTTTCTTTTTGTATGGAAGAGAAGCCTGGCTTGTGCTCTGTTGCTGTCTCTAATAATGATTTTGCCTTGCAGTGGGGACCCCATCCCTCATGTGGAGTACACGACGGAGGAGATAGCTACCTGGTGAGTCCTCATCTGATCTGAGACATTTATTGGCTTCACCACCATAAGGTGGGAATCAAAACCTAAACAGTTAGGGTTTGTCCTCTTGAAAAATTTATCAGACTTGCAAGCATCCTACTTAATGGCTTGCTGTGAGAACCTGTAAATCGTGGCAGTGTTTTATGATAGGGACTGCACAGGAGAGAACAAGCTGCCTTTAAAACAGTGTCTCCTCTTCTCTTGGGGCTGCACTGAGAGCACTTTCATGCTGCAGCCCCCAGGATCTTCCTCCAGTGGAGCCTACCCATGAAGTAAGGTAGATGATTTCCAATCCTACTTCTCTAGGGGGACCTCGCTTAGTAGCAGCTTTCTAAGGACAATTATCACAGCTGCAGAAAGAATTATGAGGATCATGGTGAATATCTGCATGGTACCTGGCTGGTCTCACTTTGAAAAACTCTCCCTTTGAACATGATTATTTCCAGGAGTGTTGCTGCAGGAGAGTCTCTGAAGACAAGGCCAGCTCATATAATCTGTGTACACAGGCTACTAAACAAAGTCATCTGGTTATATTGACTGTCATCATGGTACAACTTCAGGAACTAACCCACAAGGAGTATTGTAATTCCAGTTAATGCCTTTTACACAATATTCTGACTTTCAAGGTCAGAAATTGGTCTGAGCAGATATAGCCGCTGCCCTTGCAGGCTCATTGTGTGTCTGTATCTTTACACAACTCTATCAACACACACAGACATAGACTTAGTGGTGGAGAAAAGCAAAAGGATGAGAGCATGTCCAGAGGAGGGCCATGAAGATGGTAAGAGGGCTGGAGCACCTCCTTTATGAAGACAGGCTGAAGGAATTGAGGTTGTTCAGCCTGGACAAGAGAAGGCTCAGGGAGGACCTCACAGTAGCTTCTCAATACCTGAAGGAGGCTACAGAAAGGCAGGGGTAGGAGTCTTTAATAGGATACAGGAGGACTAGGAGTAATGGATGCAAATAGGAAGAAGGTAGATTTAGACTGCAGGTAAGAAAGAAGTTCTTTACTGTAAGGGTGGTGAGACACTGCAACAGGTTCCCCAGAGAGGTTGTGGATGCCCCCTCCCTGGAGTTGTTTAAGGCCAGGCTGGATGAGGCATTGAGCAATCTGGTGTAGTGGGAGGGGTCCCTGCCCATGGCAAGAGGTTGGAGCTAGATGATCTTTAAGGTCCCTTCCAACCTAAACCATTCTATGATTCATTCTGTAACAAACCCAGAGGCATGGGTCCTTGGTATTATATAACTAGGGGATAGGAGAGCACAAGACATATTAACCTACTAAAAGTCTACCTCTTCTTATCTTGAAGGAAGGAAGTGTATAGCACCCTGAAGAGCCTGTACCCCACTCATGCCTGCAAGGAGTACCTTGAAGCTTTCAGTCTGCTGGAGAAATTCTGTGGCTACAGTGAGAACAATATTCCTCAGCTGGAGGAGGTCTCTCGCTTCCTGAAAGGTGGGTATGAGCCTGGGGGATCCACACCTAAACTCTGCCAGGGCTACAGCAGATGAGGAACAGGTAAAGCCAGGGAACCTGAATCCCAAGAGGAGAGCGTGAGCTGAAATTTGGCAGGAGATCTTGGTGGAGGCTTGTGTGTTGTCCACAGAGGACTGTTATGCCTCCAGCCAATGGGGTATGCACCTAAATAGAGTGAGATGCAACTGAAGGTCAAGCCCATAGTCAGATGATCCTACTCAGGACCTAAAGAGCAAATATTGCCCCCCAGTAGGAGCAAAAAATAGTAGGCTTTCCTCAGCAGAAGCCCTTTAGTTTCCAGCAGTGATGCTTTTGATGCTGGGAACAAGGGACAGCCTGTGGGCTGTGCACCCCACAGAGATGGTATGCACTATTTCAGAGAGGACTGGCTTCCAGCTCAGGCCTGTGGCTGGTCTGCTCTCAGCACGGGACTTCCTTGCCAGCCTGGCCTTCCGTGTCTTCCAGTGCACCCAGTACATCCGCCACGCGTCCTCACCCATGCACTCCCCCGAGCCGTGAGTATCACTGACCCCAAATGGACTCCCCTGCTTGGACATCCCACCTGGCCAGCAGTTTACCTTTCTCTCCAAACTTTGTGCACTGTTGACCATGTTTTCTCTCTTTCCTCCTGGGCACGGTCAGGGATTGCTGTCATGAGCTGCTGGGGCATGTCCCAATGCTGGCTGACAAGACTTTTGCGCAGTTCTCTCAGGTAAGATGGCCATCTGCTTCCTCCCCCAAGAGAGGGCAGGCCATGAAGTGAGAATCCAATCTTATATTAGTCTCTCTGCTTGAACCCTTCTTGTTCAGGAGCCCTAGTGATGGAATGAGAATTCTAATATCAAATAAAAATATCAGACTCTGCAGCTAAGTGTTTTTGGACAGAGCATGATGAAGCCCCAATGGATGCATGACAGTGCACTGAATCATACAATGGTTTGGGTTGGAAGGGACCTTAAAGATCATCTAGTTCCAACTCCCCTGCCATAGGCTGGGACACCTCCCACTAGACCAGGTGACCACATTCTGTAGTTTCAAGGCAATGAAAAGAGCAATCATATTCACTGCTTTTCTTCTCTTTCCAGGATATTGGACTGGCATCTCTGGGAGCAACTGATGAAGAAATTGAGAAACTTTCAACAGTAAGTTTTCCTCTTTGCTGGATGAGGCCACAACCGCTCCAGCAGTAGTTCTTGGATACTGGGGGTCTATCCCAGCCTGGTCTCCACAGGTTTGCAGGCTCAGACCCCCTGCTCTACTCTAGGGCTGCCCCTGCTCTACTCTTTCACAGTGACTGTGCAGAGCAGAGATCAGGTAAACAGCAGAGCTTGCTTGCACATTAACCCAATTTTCTTGGGCACCAGAGTGTATCATCAAGCATCGTATTTCTAACAGCAGCACTGCTGGGACTCTTTGGGTTGGGATTAAATGACATCCGCTTCCTTTGGCTCTCCCTTGGCAAGGTGACCCATCCTAGCCCAAGGACACTGAACAGCAGCATAGTACAGCAGCCAGGCATGAAGGGACTAGCCCAGGGACATGGGTTTCACCAGTTCCAGTAGCTTACAGCTGGCAGTAGCTTAGTGCAGTGCTTTGCTCTGTCAGTAATGGGTGCAGGGTAAAGAGGAGAGACAAAGTCCTGAGTTCCCATTGCTTTGAACAACCTCATGATGCAAGGGCTCAGAAGTGACAGAGAGGTGAAGATGAGGAACTCTGTCCCCTATGTTCTTTCTTTTTCCTTTCACAGCTTTACTGGTTTACAGTGGAGTTTGGGCTCTGCAGACAAAATGGGATGGTGAAAGCCTACGGAGCTGGGCTCCTCTCTTCCTACGGGGAGCTCATAGTAAGTCCCAGCATAACTTGCCTCTCTGCTCTACACTCCATGCAGCAAAAATACCTTCTTCCTCTGCACAGCTCCGATGACTCCATCTCATCTGTTCTCCACCCATGTCTATGATATATGTGCTCTCCCATCCCCTAAATTTATTGCTGGCATTTTTCTGCTGTGTTCATAGCATTCCTTGTCAGATGAACCAGAGGTGCGGGACTTTGATCCTGATGCTGCTGCTGTTCAGCCCTACCAGGACCAGAACTACCAGTCTGTATATTTTGTGTCTGAGAGCTTCAGTGATGCCAAAAGTAAACTGAGGTAGGACTGGGCAGTAAGGGAGACCCAAATGACAGGAAATGAAATTATAATATATTGAAACAGGGCTTGACACAATGGCTACTTTTGGTTCAAGGACTCAGAACTACACTGGAAATTGTTTTCAGGTCTACCTCAGTAAAGGGAATCTCCTGTTTCTACTGGTTCCAACTTCAGTCCCTTGGATTCAACCATTAGTCCACCTGAAATATGCTGGACTCAAGGGTGTGGGTGTGGAGGTGTGAGATGGAGTGGGGAACACTCTTGGAGACAAGACTAAGGGAGCAAGAAAAGGGACAAACCTAGCTCATCTGCCTAGTTATCATAGGAAGGAGTTACAGATTATCTCCAGTTCCCAGGGGAGGTCAAGCAACATGAAAAAGATGTGGTGGTCCAGAAAGTGGAGACTCGCATACACCAGGACTTCCTCTGCTTCTATACTGTAGAAGGGCCTAGTGATACAGGTCAGGTGCCTTCTGTTCCTCATGTGTACTTCTGAAACATGAACTTCTGTGTCATATAAAAGTGTACTCTGTAGATGAAGGTCTTAGTGAACAGGTGAAGAGCTGTTTAAAATAATGGCATACTCTGAATTTAGGGTGCAAAAGATGTCTTTCTGAGCAACTGTTGGGCAACTTACTCATTTAACAGTGAACCAGAAAAAAAAAACCACCAAAAAACAGGCATTGCTAGTAGCTTGTAAACAAACTAAAAAGATTTGCTTGACAGGGGTAAACTTATCCATGGAAAAGACACAAACCTTGCTACCTAGGCTGGTTGACACATGTTAATAGACCCTAGAGAGCATCCCACCAGTGTATTTGAGTTTCCCTGTTCCATGGGAACACAGGCAGGATGGAAACAGGCAGCACTACCCACAAACTTTTGTTCAACTTTTGTTTCTTCACCATAGCCAGAATTGCTCACAGGAGGAAATCTCAGCCTTTTAATATTTGATTGACAGAAGAGAATTTTGCCTACACCATTCTGCCCTAGCTGAGGAAAGGGGTAGGATGAAATTAAATATTACACAATGTACATAAGTTTGCAGTTCCTGCAAAGTAGAATATTTCATATAAATAATGTAGTGAGAACTGTTATATTTCAACTTCTGCTTTTATTACCCTCACTTGCACTGTTCACACATCCCAGAGTCTAGCTGCTCAACAGCAAGCACCAGGGGAACCCATCCTTTCATACACACTAGGCTGCTTTTTAAAAAAGCAGCCCAACTGTAATTTAATGACTAATTTCCTTGCATTTTAAAAGGCAAAGCATACCACATACACAGCCAAGATTGGGCTAGAGGGATTTGACAGTGACAAACACTATAAATTATCCTTTTTAAAGAGCTCATAGGCCACACAGATGTTACTCTTTGATGTGATAACATTAGAATATCTATATTCTTTACATTACTGGAAACTGCCAGCATAGGCCTGATTATCAGTGTTATCCTGCAATAAAACTTCCTTTTATCAGGGAGAAAATTCTCTTCCAGTTTCCTAAGATGGACACACATCCCCACATTGCCTTTCTAGATCCCCTGTTGTACTCGTATGCTTCAGAAAGTGAACACAGCCATGCTGGAGGACAAGTTTCTAACCAACAGCAGCTGTGCTACAAGTCATCCCTGTGGCTGATAGTACTAATAACCGAGGGGAGCTGCGAGTGCACTGAGGTACTCTGATTTTTAGGAGATGGACAATGTGATAGGCAGAAAACCCTTCTGTTCGCAGCTGGTTTTGTTTCCCTGCAAGCACAGCAGCTCCATGTAAGTGCCAGCCTGTGGTTTTGGCAGTGTTCCCACTTGGCCATGTCTGGAGCTGCTGGTGTTTTCCCCAAACGCCAGCAATTCAAGGATTAGGCATCCCCATGGCATGCAGTAGTACCAGCCTGAGAAGCATCTGAGAAAGGTACGCCTTCCCGAGCTCTGCACCAGAGCAGACCCACGGTAGCCACAAGAGGGTACCCTAAGCTAAGCAATTCAGGAACAAAAGGGCTGCGCTTCAGCAGAGGCGAGGAGGATGCCTGTTGCTGGTGTTGTTTGACTCTTCATCTTTCCTAGTCCTTTCCAGCGTGAGACTGCAGCCATGATTGAGCTATTGGAGAGGGTCCAGAGAAGGGCCACGAAGATGATCAAAGGGTTGGAGCAACTGCCCTATGAGGACAGGCTGAAGGAATTGGGGTTCTTCAGCCTGGAGAAGAGAAGGCTCAGAGGAGACCTCATAGTAACTTATCAATACCTGAGGGGGTCCTACAGAAAGGCAGGGGAAGGAATTTTAAACATAATATCGGATGGGAGGACTAGAAACAATGGATATAAATTAGAGGGGGATAGATTTAGACTAGACATAAGAAAGAAATTCTTTACAGTGAGGGTGGTGAAATACTGGAACAGGTTGCCCAGGGAGGTTGTGGATGCCCCCTCTCTGGAGGTGTTCAAGACTAGGCTGGACAGGGCACTGGGCAGCCTGGTCTAGTGGGAGGTGTCCCTGCCTATGGCAGGGGGGTTGGAACTCTATGATCTTTAAGGTCCCTTCCAACCCAAACTATTCTATGATTCTACGATTACTTAAATGTAGATTCCCAACTCCATGTTTACACATTACTGAGGGGAAAAAAAAACCCTGCTTTGTACATTGTACAGGTTGAAAGTGAACCTGAACAACTTTGGACAAACCTTACATCTGATTTGTTTCACTTCACCTTATGCTTTTCCATTAGACAAAGAGCAACAAGGGTGTGCTCTCAAGAAGTATCAGGATCATCACTGAGATCTAGGCTCTAGTTGGCTTTGGGTATGATAGTACAATGTTGCTCAGCTAAGTGTGTCCAGTGATGCTATTCCTATTCTCTCCGCCAGGTCTGAGCTATTGCCTGTCAAGTTTATCCCTAATACACCTTCCAGCTAGTTCTTCCCTCCTCAGGCAGATAGATGAATGTCAGAAAGGATTTAGAGATATTATACTATAATACCACAGGCTTTCCCCTGCAATTAGTTTCTGAATCTCCTTGGCATTTTTGAAAAAGAGCAAAAGAAATTGAAGCAGAGGATTTTTTGTGATGGCCACAGAGGTGACAGGTTCTCTGCACCATCTTGTTTGATGCAAGCCCAAATGTTCAATCCAGGGAAACCCACAAACTCATGATTTTCCCATCTGAACAGGAGAGGTCTCAACTACTCTCATCATGGGTGGTGAGACTCTGGAACAGGTTGCCCAGAGAGGTTGTAGATGCCCTGTCTCTGGAGGTACTTGAAGGCCAGACTGGACGAGGCACTGAGCAGCCTGATCTAGTGGGAGGGCTTGGAACTAGATGATCTTTAAGGTTCCTTAGAACCCAAACCATTCTATGATTTTATACTGCTATAGCCCAGTGAAGCTTGGAAGATGGGAAACAAGAGGTTCCATGCTAAGCCACAAACACTGTCTAAAGGAGGACTGTTGTGTACTGGGTGAATGGTGGTCAGTGGGGGGCAGGTTCAGGACACAACTCTTGTACCAACCCCTCTGCACCCTTTCTTTGCTCCTAGGAGCTATGCTGCTCACATCAAGAGGCCCTTCTCGGTGAAATACGAGCCCTACACCCACAGCATCGAGCTCCTGGACAGCCCTCAGACCATCCGGCACTCCCTGGAGACTGTAAGGGATGATCTTCACTCGCTGATTAATGCTCTCAATGTTATCAGTTAATATGAGACCTGGGCTTTTTCCTTCCCCTCTCCCCTCGCAGCCCCAAACCTGCCCACTCTGCCCTTGCCTGGTTCCCCCCCTACCTGTCTTCTCCAAACACTTGCACCGCTGCCTGTCACCACAAGACCCCAACTGCTTTCCACTTTTGTATATAGGGCGGGCTCAGAGGAAGGCAGAGAGATGGATTCAAGGCCTGTTGGAGTTTTGGGTAGCTTTTCCAGATATTTACTACAGAGCAAAACCATGGCCAAGCAGCAAAGTTGAAACAAAGACCTGTGTGCTATCCTCCTGGGTGCAAGGAAGAGAGGTATCTTTATTTAAAAAAAAAAAACAAACCAATAGAGAGAGAGAGAGAAAGAGAAAAATCTATTTTTTGCCATTTATGAGAATAAATTAATCTGATATTTTACCTACCCCAAGAACAACTCCTAAAGCAGCTCAGTCCCCATCACCTTTTGTCTCTTACATCCCTGTATATCTGGGGAATGCAGATCTGCTCTAGAAGCTTTAATGTCTGAACC
Source organism: Turnix velox (assembly GCA_013400935.1). NCBI lineage: Eukaryota > Metazoa > Chordata > Aves > Charadriiformes > Turnicidae > Turnix > Turnix velox. The sequence continues at coordinate 426,091 of VZTY01016797.1, read as the reverse complement.
AATTCTATGAGGCTTGAAATTTCACCTTCCAGCCTCCCCTCAACTTCTCACACATGTGGGGTGCTTAGGTGTGAAGCTCTGAGCTGCACCACCCCCCCAGCTTGCAATAGGTATTGTAGTTCTCCATAACATCTAAATTTTTAATATCAGGAGCTGCCAATCTAGCATACAGCACCCCTGGTCTGCATCTTCCCCAGAACAAGCACCACAGAGCTAGCCCTGGCCACCCCTCATCAGAGTGTAGGCACCCCCTCCAAGACCTATTTTAAAAGCTGCCACAGCAGGGAGTGTTTAAGAGCCTGGTTGCCATCTCTCAAAACTCACAGCAGTCACTGCTGTTGATGATCCTGCATTCTGGTGTGCATCAGTAGCCTCTTGGTGTCCTGAGTTTATTAGTGGGGCCACTGGCATCCTGAATTTGCTGGTCCTTGGGAGGATTTCACTCACATTCACTTTTACAGCCTATTACACAGGTACAGCACCACACTGTTCTTAGATATCTCAAAATCACTGTTACCTGATGTAGCTCAGCTGTATGACTAATGCTATAGCTGGCTGTTTTTGAGGAAGGGAGCTTATGCTTAGGATGCTCGAACCCAGCTTCATCCAGCTTTTCCAGTAGATATTAATGGCTTGATCTGACCTAAAGCTCTCTGTTTTCCTCCCCCTGCTTTTGCCCTTCTTATCTTCTTGCAGGCTGTCTCATAACTTAGAGGTTTGCTCAGAAGTTTGGCCCAAGGTTATGCATCTGTGCAATATCAGAGCTGGGCTTGGGATATGTGGAGGCAGCTAAACAGCTGTGGGGGACAGTGAAGGGGAGAATTACACTTAGTTACTTGCATGGTCAGTTATAACATTTCTGTATAGACTCTCACCATCCTTATCCACTCTATATGACTTTGATAATTTCATCTTTAAAGGAATGCAAGGCTTAGCAATCAGGTTTTGGCCATTAGGTTTAAGTATGCTCCAATACTTAGATATCCCATTGCTCTCCAGTGTTACTCCTGTTGTGGTTCAGTCATAATAGTTTACAATCCATTAAGCTTTATCCCACTTCAGAGTATCAGATGCATATGCTTAACCCTTAATTCCCTCAAATTTTAACTATTTAGGAAGGGAGAGCACTTAGTCTCCCTTCCATACTGCCTCTCCATTTCTTTTCTTATGTGACACCTCTCCTAAATTTCTCCCAAATTCCTTAAAAATCTATTACTGAAATCAGTAATTCAACAGTAGGGCTAGCTGCTTCTGCTCAAGTTGTTCCTTCTCAAAGGATTGTCCTATAAATGAATAAAGCTACTGAGTTCATTCAGTTCCTGTAATTTTAGAACCCTTTTTTCAAAGCTTCATCTGTGATTTCCCAATCTGGGTGGATACAGATCTTGAGCTGAAACTCTCAAGGCTCCCTTAAGAGCTGTAACAGTTTTTAATTTGGGTTCTTAAGTTATTACTATTAGATTAAGTAGCTGGAGCAAGTTATGCAAGGGAGGTTAGGTTACAGATTAGCTATCTTACCATGAAAATCTTATTGGTGACTGCAGCAAAATAGACTAAAATAAAGAAAATAAAGTTCCAAACAGTTAGGATGTAATAATGAAGCCTGAATAGTTAATACACACCTTATAGCTTTGTTAGGAACAGCAATGCCATGTTACTGGCCTACAGGTTTGTATTCCTCCTCTCCTGTGGTAGTCTCCAGCTGTTAGGTTACTGCCCAGGAGTTCAGCAAGGATGCTGTAAACCCTACAGAAACACTAGGATCCTAATCAGGACTGAGCAGAGAGTCTCTGTGAAGGTATTCACTTTCTAGTCTGACCTCAAAACCAGTAAAGGTCAGAAAGCAGACACTTCTTCTTGTTAATAGCACTTCATAGTCATTATCTGCCTTGTTAAATGTCTAATGTTAATGCAGTTTCTAAAAGAACCTGAAGCTGTTAATATGGAGTGAAATGTAAAGTCAAAAATCTTTCAATGGCAGGAGCTGTCAACTCCTCCTCCAGTCCTCAGAGTCTGCATGGCTGCTCCATCCCTCTGTCAGCCGTCTCTTGCTCAGGGAGTGGAAGTGAAATCTACTGCCCTGTGAAAATAGACAACAAGCAAAACTCTAAGCAGAAACCAGTCCTGTTAGTGTGCACGCCTATAAACAGATCTACGAGAGCCACAAGGGATGTGACTTCCACATGGGCTGCACCCCTTGCTTCCCAGAGATGAGGTTGTGCCGGGACGTGCTGTGACTGCGGGGGCTGGGGCTGAACAGGCACCGGAGGTTCCTCTCTGGGGCATTTTCTGTATCTCTCTTCTTGACAAATTCATGATAGTTTACAGAATTTTTTTGTCCTGTAGGGGGATATCTGAGAAACATGAACCCATTTGTATTTACTATTACCCCCATCTATTTAAAAACTTAGAGGACGTATCCTATTAGTAACACAATAAATCCCCTTCCATTTTGTCTCTCAGGATTCTTCCTTTTTATCTAGTTTCAAACACATTTCTTGGCCCCTTACTCATAAGTCACATACGAATTTTATGCTTCCTTTCTTGTTTTACTTAATTTTCTCATGTTGCTTCTTCTACCCAAGTCTTGTTTTCTTCTTTATTCTGCCATAATATTTTAGTGACTTGGACACAGAGCTACCAACTGTCTATTCAAACACAATATGGTAGGGTTATAAACCAGTCTCTTATCTGTCACTGCTTCTTAGAACTACTAATACCAAAGTTAACATCTCAGATGCTGTTTTGGATATTGTCCTATGATCTTCTTTATTTTTATAATTTGACTCATTTCTTTCTGCCAGTCTGGAGGACTGCAGGTGGTAGGACACATGCAGTCATTACTTAATCCCCAGGTTACTCATTAAAGCTTGAGTTACTTCACTTAGAGCCCTTCCTGCTCTTCATCTCATCCTATCTCAGCTGCTGTTCTATACCTATGGCTAACATTCTTTAACAGTGTCTTTACAGTTCCAGCAACTGTATTCCTTTTAGGCTGAAAAGCCTCAACCCATACGTTCATGTTGACAAAGAGATACTGATATCCTTTAGTTTGTGACAGCATATCTGGATGATCCCTTTGCAGTGTTTGCAAAGATTCTATTTTAGGTAATTCAGTCTAGTTGGCAGCTTTGTTTTACTAGTTCCCTCTTGCATCATTGCACACCTTATGCAGTTTTTATTTTTGTCCTCTATTTCTTGCTTCTTTTCGGGTCAAATATAAATTCTTTGCACTCTTTTCAGGGAACTTTGTACTCCAAGACAATGCGCTCCCATTTAGGCAGCCTCAATCTCCATCCTATCTTATGTTTTAGCTAATACCTGATTTGGGCTGCAGCAAACAAAGTCTTAGTTAATTTATCTGGTCACCCACTAAACTGTGTCTCAATTCTGTTTTCAGTCTTTTCAATGTACTTCAGCATTCTTTACATGTATTTTATTCTCACTCTCCATCTAAGCTTGAAAAAAAACCCTGCTGTTTTATTCATGAGTGTCCCATGATGATGCTGCTCCCTATCATGCATCCAGAATTTTATTCTGTTATCGGTATAGTTGTTATTTGCAGAGCAATATTGTGTAGAGGGATTTGTCTCTTACTGACAACCTGTAAATTCCTTGGTATGATTCTTTCTCTAGTTTCCCCATGATTTGCTCTCTCATTCCACTCAAAGCAGTGCCTTGGATAATTTTTGCCCTTTGTTCAAACCCAGTGCTCCCACAAGTGCACAATACCTTTGATTTGTTAATGGTTTCCCTTAAAGGGTTACCCACATTAATATCCATTTCTTCTCTTTGTGCTTAAGAGCAGAGTATGAATAGACTGAAATACAGCTCTACTATTGAAAGGAAAACCCCCAAAGACTATTGCAGCCCAGACTTACCATCTTTTCTCATGGCCAGAGAAATTTGGTCCAGCCTTTGCAGAGGAGAGGACTCCTTTGCTACTGGCATTCATTTTCCTTCACCTTTCTTCTGTAACACTACTGCTCCCACAGGACCAGCTCAGGTTGAATTTCTTAGTAAGAATTATTTTCCTTTGAGTGGCAATTTTAGTGCATGAACTTTTCAAGCAGCTTCTTTCATGTTAGATAAAGCATCATCTTGCTCTCTGCTCCAGCTCCCTTCCTGATTCTGTTTCTGACATTTCCATAATGCTCTCTGCTGGTACTAGCAAAGATGGATATGCTGCCATAAGATACTAATAGAGTTATAGATATGCTGCCATATGAAATTAAATCCTCACAGCACTCTTTGGAGTTGGGACTGATGAGAGAGAGTCTTTATTTCACAGAAAGCTTAACCTTTCTAGCACCTATCCATCTTCTTGTTTCATCAGTTCCAGTTTCCAATCAGTTAACCACTTGGTCTATTAATTTTAAAACTCAGTTACATCTCTCTTGTACCTCTGCTATTGTAGTTGAAGTCTCCCAGATAGTATCCACATAAGAAAATATTTTTTTGTCCCCCAGAGACCATAATTCAAAGACTTTTGCAACACAAATGTGTGCAGGAGGGCAGGTGCTTGGCCCTGTGGGATGCGAGTAAAGGTATATTGTTTGTCTCTTAATGTGAAAGCAACTTCTGCAAATTGCTCCTTCCCCTGCATTTTGCCATATGGGTGTTCACTGTGAATCGTGGGGGTGCATTTGTTCTGGTAGCTCTCCTCATTTATTCTTCAAGGGGCCTGAAGAATAAATTGGCAGGGCCAATGGAGATACCTGTGCTCTGTTGGGAGTGACTGGTTGGTACCTGGTATCATGTCCTGCTGACATTTGAGCAGATCCCAACCAGTTCATTAAAGACCCTCTATCTTCCTCAGTCTTATGGACTGATGATACTGCCAATTACATCATTGTCTTGCCATTCTGCTAGGCAATTTAATTAAAAGCCCACAATGGCATAATTAAATACTCATCCAGGAGATGTTCAATGTGCAATGAATACAAGCTGGTGGAGCTCAAGCTCTAATCAGCTTACTGCTTAATTTCTATTAAATTCAAAATTTGAAGCAGTTCCTCTAAGTAAGTCTTACACTCCACTATTGTGCTTTCATTCAGTGATTTCTAATCTTCAGCTGCCTGCCTGGGGTCAGCTTTTGTCATTTTAACAGTGACAACAGTTTGATCTGCCATACCTGTCTGCCCCAGGATGGCACCTGTAGCCCTTGTAGGATGTGCTGTTATGCTCAGCTTCTCTTTGTTCTCCCATTTGCCCATATCATCCCTGAAATCATCTTCCTCTGATGGCTCCCAATCCAGTTCTCTCCTCTCTTTCCTGTAGCTACTGCAGTTATTTTTAATTTTTGCATCCCAATCTGCTTCTGCAAGTGACTAATTTTAGCTTTGCATTTACTATGCTCAGGTCCCTTTTGAGCTCTCCCTTGCTCCAGGGTGAATCACTGCACTATATATGTTAATCCCTCCCCTTATTTCTGCTGTTTTTCCTTCATCCTGTTCTGTGATTGCCTTTATACCTTCTTGTTGCCTTTTTGGGCCACTAGATGGTATTAATTTTCTAAAGACAAACTTATTTCAATTCACTTGATAGACTCTTAAAACACAGTTTTCCCATTGAAGCAGCTGATATTCTGATGTTGCCTTGGTTCTGTTGGTGCAGATTATTGTTGATTCTCATTCCAGTCCCACTAAGAGAGGGAGCATATCCTCAAGTCTCTCTTCATCTGCTCTCCTCTGCTGGGGAACATTTGGTCTCTATCACCCATCGGCTTCCTGTGGGCTGGAGAGGCACCCCCAGTCCCTGCTGTCATCTCTGATATTACTGGGATTTCCTGTAGCCCTCCAGTATTCCTGGTTTTTTGGGGGGTTTGTTTTTTTGGTTTTTTTTTCCTGAGACTTTTTAGATTTTTCCCATGCTATTAATTTTATCTTAAGGTGTCCCTTAAGGATCATGCATAACGTTGGTCAGATTTATGGAGTTGCCTTGAAGGAGATTGCTCAGAAGAAAATATTTTCAGGGTCTATCCAGTCATACCCCCCACCAAGAGATGTTATAAGTTCTCTTTGCCTAATGGTTGAGTAGATTTGTGGGATTATATGGCAGCTTAGAGTTAAGTATGAGCTTATGTCCTTTGGGGTGGTTCATTGGAGCCTTCATTTAAGTTTTCCAGACCTCACCATATGTGGCTGCAAGCTCTATAAAAAGTGAGCTGGAGAAAGTCAAGGTGATGGGTCAGCCCAGGCTAAACCCTCCCATAGACAGATCATGGGCTGGCAAGGGAGGAAGAAAAGAGAAAAGCCTTCCTCTGAGCTGGGCCCCACCATGCCCTCTGGTATCTGCGTGTCCCAGTGCCTCGCTGAGTGGTCTCTTGCTGTTGTTGCTGCTGCTGCTGTGGGTGGATCTGCCTGTCTGTCTCTCTGTGTAAAGAAATATGGAACAGAATTATTTTTCATTTTGGAATCGTGCTGCTGCTGCTGACATGATATTAAGAATAAAAAGAAATATATATTTCTGGTCTAGCATCCTGAGTTTGGCTCGTGCATCACTTCTGCTCTACGGATTCCAGCCTTGCCTGCAGGCAGTGTCCACTCTACCTGGAGCCTGCTAAGGAAGGAGATCCATGATGGGTGCTCACCCACAATGTTAACTCGGAGGTGAAAAATAGTTTGTTGTTTGCAGATGAGCTGATCTAATCCTTTCTTTGCCAGGATATTACAGGATATTACCAATTGCACAATTACGTGTGGAACAGTAGCTGGGATGTCTCTTTTAAAATAGTAATACAATGGGGGTGGGGGAGGGCTTGCCTTTTCTGTGTGCTTTCTCTCCCAGCATTTCCCACTAATTCTGTCCAGTTCCAGTAAGACTGGCCACATAGGAGCCTCAGTATGTGCGCAGTGTCAGTCAACATTTCCTGGTTTGTGTGTAACCAAGCTATGCAACCCCAATTCTGAATGTGTTGAACACCTTTCTAAGAGTCATTAGGGGTGGATCCCACTTGGTTAAGCATTGGGACTATTTTAAATAACCTAAGGCATCTGCTGCATCCACATAGGAATGATGGATGGGGTACAGGATGCCCAGGAACTGGAATGCATCCCCAGAGAACAGAAAAGCTGCCCAAGGTCACATTAGTGTTTCCTATTCCAGAGTTATCCTTATTTATAAGGAAACTAATTCCAGTCATTGCTGCAGACTTGCCTTTTTACATGAAAGCCGACCTCTTTCTCTGGTTAAGTCTCTTCCAGAATCACGGGGAGGGATGGATTAGTGTATTGCCAGCACAGGTCTGGATCATGCACCCAGGCACCCCAGCACTGTCTGAGAGGGAGTTTCCTAATTTAGGACTTATACGGATGCCCTGTATTTTCATAGTGCTCGTTAAAGTGTTACAGCTGTAATGAATTCATCTTCATTACACGCCTGGGAGGTAGAAGAGTGCTCTTGTCCCCGTAAAAGGATGACAGATAAAAGGAGGCAGAGAATCAGAGAGACTCAGACCAGGCAGAGAGCCTGGAAAGTAATTACATGCCTAAACAGCTTTGGGAAGAAGCGTCTAAGTGGCAGATCTGGGGCTTGAACCTCTGTCAGCCCCCTCAGGACCGAATCTTTCTTCTTCTGCTGTGATGGTAGGGATCAGAAGAACTCAATTATTTACAAATCCTACAGCCTCAGGTATGTGAGCACACACGCACCACCCCCCCCGGAGACCGGAATTGATTTGGATAAGACCTGAGCTGTCATTCATACTGCTAATCCACCTCAAATCAGACTTGCTCGTTTTCCTCAGGGACCACAAAAGGTACTACACTTTCCCCTGCAAAGAATTTGTTTTTAGTTTGCCTCCCCTTGTTGGCTGCTGGATTTAGGAAACTGCCAGCTTTTCTAGGGGAAAAGTGTCTTTTGACATTTTTCTGAGACAACCAAAAGTAGGAAGTATCTGAAATGTCTTGAAAACTGATCAGTAGATTTATTTTTTTTTTTAAAACTGAAAAGATAGGTTTGCACAGATTAGGTCAGGGACTAAGACTCTGTGACTGCACCCCAAATATGTCATCATAGCTTTGCAGCACTCTTGTTGTGCAGCTTGTAGGGTTGGTGTGGGTAGGTCAAAAAAAGAGACATTTGGATTTTAGACATTTTTCATGTGCTTCAAATGAATGAGGCTTTCTTCATGTCTCTCTTAATGAATTAATTTCAGCCATCTTTGTCATTATTCATATCACTCGGGAAGAGCTGGAGCACACACACATGTTAACTTCTGTACTGCAAGCCTCCCAAAACCATGTGCATCACAACAGCAATGGGTCTGACCCAGAATCCACACAGATTCCCTGGATTATCTTCTACGGAACTGTAGAGATTTCAGTCTAAGTTTCCAGTACACAGACCCCAAATCCAAAACACTCCCTCCAGCTCCAATCAGTCATTATCACTTGTTTCTGAATGTGATGTTCAGAGGTGGGTTTAGCTTGGAATATAGCAACTGGATTCAAAACTCCTGTGAAACAAAGATTTGAATTAGACCTGAGCCACAGCTACACAAGACCAGGCATGCTCAGGGGTGAGCTCCAGAGCCTGATGGGTCAAGACCCATTTTCACTGATTTTCCTGGAAGGATAATGATGTCAAAAATATTTCTTCACTCCTGATAACAGTTCTACTTGGTGCCTTTGTGATTGTTTTCTCTGGGCACAATAAGGTGAATTGATTTGCAAAATATTTGCAGGGCATGGTGAAGGATTAAGTGCCTCACACAGATACTTCAATGCAACAGTTGTTACCCAGGACGGTGGAGGGAAAAACGGGGTGGGGTGAGGGAGTTGTTAATTTTCCTTCAAGTAAGGTCAGCCCTAAATAACTCTCCCACCTCTCTTGGAGGCTCGAGACAAGATAATAAGGACAAAAATGTCAGAGGAAAGCAGAGGGCCCCTCTATTTACAGCAAAGGCCAAATCGCTAACCAACAAATCGGAGCTTGCTTTCTAAACACCGATAAGCGGCGTCTTTGAATTAACAGCCTGAGTTCCTCCTCTGCTGTAAATCAACCTGACCCTGACTGCCCGCAGCACACCACTGCCTCCCCCTCCCTCAGGGGCAGGAGGAGGGGGCTGCAGTGGTGGGCTCACTCCTCTGGCCCATGGAGATCCCTGTGCCTGGTTCCAAACACCCCCCACTCCCCGCCTCCCCCTCCTCCGCAGCCTCCTAACACTAACAGGCCTTATCAGTGGGATTTACACCTCCTTGTCTAGGAACCCCCAGGCAAGCCTATGGGCTCGTTACCAGTGTGCAACCAAATCCTTAAAGTAGCTTTAAGTGCTCAAAATGATCCACTTACCCAGCGGTAATGAATGATATCAGGCCTGGGAGTCCCCATGCCCTGACAGGGGAGATCAGAGTATTCTAAAGTGGGGTCCAGCTGACCAAGAGCAGGGAGAGGGTCAGTCCTTGGCACCCCTCAGCTCCAGCAGAGAAACCCCGGAGTGAGGAGGAACCGGCATAGCTGGCAATTATGCCAGGGAGATAGATGCCTGGGAACAGCCACCACTCACAAGACCAGTGTCACATTGGGGTTTTTCTTTGCCATGTGTTGTGTTAGGAAAGGTCCTTTGGCACAGAGCTGTGCCAGCCAGAAACACACCAGTTCCCCTGCAGATAAAGCTGTGTGTGAGGGGGAAAGAGGAACAAATCACAGCTCCTTTCTTGGGTCCCAACCCATCTGAAGTGCTAAAGCTTGGAGCACCCTTCGAAGATAAAGGAGTGAGTGGCAGCTCTGGATGTCAAGACACATCTCCTGAGGACATGTGGAACCTCAGGATGAGGACAGCGTTAGCCAGATCTTCAAGAGCACCTGAATAAAGTAAATTTCTTCTAGAAAATTGGATCTTAAAACCTCATATTTAGACCCAGCATCAAGTGTGGTCTGAGAATGAGTATGTTGTCCTCAGTGTCCTCTTACACTATCCCTCAATTTTATGATCAGGAAAACTGCAGCAGATGTCCATAGCATGTCCACAGCTGCAGAAATCAGCACTGTCAGAAAAAACAGATGCATGTCAATTATTTCAAATCTATGAGACCACTTTACAGCAGTTGACAAATCTAGTCTGAGCCAGTGAAAACCATTCTTTCATTTTTTAGCTTTTATTTTTTTAATCCCCTGACTGCCTCAGGTGGTGGTATCACCCATCACTTCCTGCAATGCCTGCTGCTCTCTGATAACCTCCCCATATCTTCCAAAATCATGGCGAAGGAGCAGGTCTTTTTCTCTGTTTTATCAAAGGCTTCTCCAAGTCATCCATGCTTTCCAAGTGATGCCTGTGATGCAAACTGCTGTGCATGCTATGGTAGTGGCACCATGAAACTTTAGCATCTACAGCTGTGGGTGCTGGAGAACTCTCCTTGATGGACTCAATGGCCCCTCTCGTGGTTTTTTCCTGAGGATCAGGATCAACATCCTCTTTGGTTGTGCTTGTGAACTTCCACAACGTGAAGAAGGACGGATGTGGTATCAGTGCAGAAAATATCTATTTTTGGACTGGTTGCTGATCAGGCTGCTTTTCCAGCACTTCTCCACTCGGTGGAAGTTATTTGTTACTTTTGTTGTTCATTACTTGTCCTCTAGCAGGGTGTCATCACCTCTTCTAATGTTTCTCTATCAATGCCAAGGATTACTTTTGGGCCATTAATAGCCACAGATTTCATCTTCTCCTCGTTGATAAACAAACTAATTTGTTCTGCTGTGCCTGCTAATAGCTGTATCTAGGAACTATATGTAGCTCTTAGGTGCTATTTTCTTCTCTACCTTCTCAAAAAATACATGGCAATTAATATCATAACAGGGTTAAGAGGACCATACCTGTTTTTTCCATCTGTGTTTATAATCTTGCTTATGCTCTTCCCAAAGTGAATGGGAAAGATTTTGTGAGCTTTACCCTAGAGATCATTAAATTTGGTCTATTTCACTTGGATGTCTGTACTTGAATAGAAGTTTGAGCCCGTGGAGGCCAGTGGGGACTTGAGCAGCTTCCGTGATCATATGTGAGCTGGGCTGGCCAAAGGTCAGCATTTGTCTGCTGAGATACATGATGTGCTCAGGATAGGTGGATAGAGAGTTTAGGTAAGAGGAAGCCATTCCCAGAGTCACAGAACACCAAGGAATTTCCCTTGTTCTCTTCTGAAAGTTACTGGCTCTTCAGAGTTGTTTTCTGGAGTATCTTCTACCAGTGAGCTGCATCTCTAGAACTGGAGTTTTGCTTACAACCTGCTCCACTGATGGCACTGGGTGATGGGAATGATGGATCAGAACCATTTGGTGACACTGATCTTTGGGTTACACTCTCTGTTTTGTGAATCAACCCTTGGTACTCTTAAGTAGCAAGGTAATGTCCCTGGCCTAAAAAATTGCGAAATCCATGGTCTGGTAACAGCATGTCCCTTTGGTCAGGCAGCTGGTGAGGTGGCAAGGATGACTCACGTGCCCTGCACCCAAGGAGCTGCCTGGATTAATTTATAGGAGATGGGATTACCTGTATCCCAGTGAGAAGCCCTGTTCTCTGCTTGCACAATGTCCCTTTTGAATGAAGGGCATCATTCATTGTGTGACTCCAGATAAGCCCAGAGCCTCACCCTTTGCTGTAGCAGCCCCCTCTCCCTCCAAAGACCACAGAGGCTACCTCACCTACCGCCTATCTTTGCAGGCATCACACAATTTGGTTGCAAGCATTCCCATGATTAAGCACCCACTTCGGAGAGTCCAGGTTCACCTCCCCCACCCTTTGTCCTCATCCCCACTGCCCCAGCTGCTCCATGGTTCATTGGACATGCCAGCAGGAGTGAAACCACTGGAAATCACATAGAATCTAGGAGCACTGAGGACACTGGCTTCCCCTCTCTGCACAATGCTTCTGACTGCTGCTGCATCCCGCACATGGGGAGCAGAGCAAAATCTGGAAGAAGCAGCCACTGGACCATGGGGGATCCCCACATCCCCATGTCAAGCTAAAAAACTATGCATCTCCAACTCAAACAGCCCATGTGCATGAGTACATTGCCCCAACTACACATCCCCAACTATTGTTGGCCATACTGGGTCATCTCCCAGAGGCTGGCCATCCCAGAAGTTGCTCTTGGGGTTGCAGACCTCTATGGGGCCTTCAGAACTGCGTCTGGGCAAGATGCTGGCACAGAGCAAGGTGCTTTGTCAGGCAGCACCTCCTCTGGGGCTTTTTATTTCACAAGCACCCTAATTCACACACCAGGAGAAAGAGGGTGTGAAGTCTCTGCCAATGCTTGCTGCTCTGCTTTTAGGGCAATGTACAGCTGGGGGTGGACAGAGCAGCTCCAGTGGTGGCTGATGAGCGTGAGATCAGTGATGAGGATGTGGATGGCATTTGGGGGTCCCTGAGTGCTCTCTGAGAACATACTCACCTCCAGATCTGATCTTTGCTGTCAGTAAAACTTTCATAAACCAGTAATTGTTAACTAGTTGTCCCTTAGTGGGCATTTTATTTTTTGAGGACAGGGTTACAAATATTCGACATCTACAGTAGTAAGGCTGGCAACAGATTGTAAAACCTGATTACATGGCATCAAGGATAGCCTAAATCTTGTTCTCACCGATGCAATTGCTCAGGGCTGGATGGGTGTCAGTAAGGGAGGTGGCTTCAAGTCTCATCTGAAGCACAAAGGACAGGAGACAGGAATAGCTCACTCCTAACCTGTCCCTTCTACCCTTCAGCCAAGTGAGGCCAACATGGAGCTGAGGGGCTGAGAGGGACATGGGAGGCACATCTTGAGGAAATGATGGATAAACATTTGGGCTGTCATTGCCTGATCACATGGAAACACGGGGAAGCCAAAGGATAAGAATAGAGACGAGATTTTTCTGTAGGAAAAGCTTTTCTGTCAAGAAATGGGCTCCCCTGTTGGCCCCTTCTCTCAGTTTGCTGCTGACATGGGACTTTTCCGTCTAAGAGAAAACTTTCCACAGTTTATATCCATTTTATATCCAGTTTATATCCGTTTATATCACTGCTAGCATTTTTCATATTTCAAAGGACCATTTATGGTAAGAAAATACAATTTCCAATAAATAATCGAAGTGATCATATTTTGGAAGGGGAAAAAAATCATAGTAGGAAACTTCTGCACAAAAAATATTAGCCCATGCTGAACTTTGAGCCAGCATCTTTTTTCCTTCCAATAAATCTTCTGGGTTATTTCTGCACCCAAACTGCAGCCAGCCAAAAGGGATTCCTGAATGGGAATGGTTGGGTTCAGTCAGCCTTTCACCTGCTGGGGCATGTTGCAGAAATACCATGAGTTTTTTGAAGCTACATCTTGGTTTGCCCAGAGTAAGAGAAGCAACAGACTCGCAACATGGCACTCCAACACAAAAATAGCCATTTTTTTTGCAGTGGGGTAAGCCCTGGGGAAGGTGGAATCCAGAAGGGAGAAGACAGTGCATAGAAGAGTCTCCCTACAAAGTTCTACTGACAATAAAATGTGAGGTCAGGTGAGCTCAAGTAATGTTCAGAAGGAAAACCCTACGTGGAGGATGTCAGTGTGTGATTAACCTGAGGAATCCCTGCTCCACAGCCTTGCCAAGATGACCACTGCCCTGAGGTCTACCAGACCTCATGCAGTGTGGTGACTGCAGGAAAATCTAAGGGGATCCATAGGGTAAATCTGCAAGTCGTCCCCTTTGTGTGAGATGCTGGCTGGGGGCTCCCTGCTCTGGAGGAAGCATGAGAGGCACAAGACTTCTGCTTCTGGCTTTGACAGCTTTAAAAATGCCAGGTTTTATCCTATGTAGCTGCTAATTCTCTATCTTCTCCCAGCAGAAAGAATGACTGAGTAAGTGAATTCTCTGCACTCATATCTTGCTGAAACTTGAGACCCTCTTCACGAGCATACCACTAGGTCATTCAAGTACATCCAATATCTTTTTTGAGAGGAAGGGAGAGGGAGATAGTGTTACACATTGTGCAGAAATGCTATTAGCTGTAGTTGAGCATCTCAAGCTGGATTTATTAGCAGGAGGCCGAGAGACCTGCATGGCAGGGGATGTAACTGATAACCTTGTCTCGCATCCGTTTGAGAGACTGAATCCCCTCCCTGTACGCTCATCAGAGATTTAGCACTTCTCACAAGCCTTTTTGCAATCACAGTCATTTAGCAAACATATGATACTTCACACTTAAAGCCATGACAGGGGCATGTGGGACTTCCTACCTCTTAGATGCTGATGGATGAATTGCTTTGGCAACTCAAGAAATCAAGGGTCTGGTTTGAGTCTAAAGGCTCTCTGCTGATTTGGGTGAACTTCCTTCTGATTTATGCTGTGTATGGAGAACCAGACTTGTTCTAAATTAAACAAGAATCAGAGTTCAAACAGATGAAAATAGCTCCTCTTCATTGGACTCAAAATGAAGAGCAATGGGAAATTTGAAGATCATCTCACCCTCAGCATTTAAAATAGGCATTTTCAGTCATGAAAAAATGCTTTAGGTAGAAAAAGACACAAACATCTTATGGGTGGCAGAAAACTTGTGCACCATAGATATCTAATAAATGGGGTAATGTTGTGAGAGTGAGAGATAGATCTGTTGCCAGAATTAGACACACAGAAGCCAGTAGACCACCCCTGGCCCATCATCTCCTATTAAAAGCAAACTTACTAGCCAGAATGGAATTAATCAGTGTTCTCCTGTTTTTCACTGGGATTTACCAGAAATATTCCTCAGTGTCAAAGACTCTATTTCGAGCAAAACACCAGAGAGATGAGCTGAGGTGCTCAGAGCTCTCATCTGCAAACAGCAGAGACTGTCTCTGCTCTGCTTAATCCCAGACATGAATTTGAATGGGATATGAAGGAGGGCACCTGCTTTCCAGTGGACAAAGGGGGAAAGGCTTATTTTTTTACATACAGAAATTCAAATGCTCTAACTCTGGAACCACGCTGAGAAAGAGTGACCACGCAAGGTCTCCTGCAGGATGCTGATGCTGTTCATCCCCCAGCCCAAGCTGTGGATGCATGCCTCTTGCTGTGCACCACATGGCCAGCGAGTGGGGTGGCAGATAGCCTCAGCTCAATAATGTGTTTTCCTCCCCTGAACACCTGACAGTAGCATGATCTCACAACTACTTGATCCCATCGCTGCATACTTTCCAAGGTGATATTAATCAAATAGATTAACATGTTTGCCTTTAATTTACATTTCACAAACAGCTGTTGAGCCACATCAGTGCCAGCAGTACCTATTGCCAGCATTAGTGTCATTAGTAATCATTGCAGATGTAATAGCACCATTATCTCCTGCTAAAAGGGTCGCTGATGGCTCAGGACAGGGCTTCAAGGAAGCAAAAACAGGTCGGATGAAATGAGATGGAAACTGCAAACTGTTGTGACAATCTTAACTTGCATAAAGACCTGTTGATGCTGCATTGAGGGAAATCAATGTGCACAAACAGCAAAAATTTTGGCTAGAGTGTCATCAAGGAGGTGGAGCTCGAGCTACCTCTTATGTCACTTGGGCCAATGTAAAGCATATAAATATTGGAAAGAGAGAATGGGTATATCACTAGCAACCAGCCTTCATCTCTCACAGCCAATTTCTCTCCATCTCTTGCTGCCACTTCTTCAGGTAGGTCTGATTGCTGCCCTTTTAAGCTTCTGTTTTGCAGAGAAGTTCTCCTAAGTTGATGTAGCTGATGGTTTCATGTGCTGACTTGTTAGACCAAGAAAATGAGGTCTCACCTAGGTCTTTGAGCACATTGTGCTTATTTTGGACCATTATCATAAAGACCCTCCATTATAAATAAGAATGCTTGTCACAGTGGGTTCTTCCTCCTAAGGTATGTGTTGATCTCGGCTCTCTTGTGCATGTATACTACAGGGCTCAGTGGGATGACTCTTCCAGTCTAGTTTGGCATTTTGGGGCAAGACAGGACTGATGTGAGCATGTGGATGGTGACGGACTTCTGGCTATAATAATGAATTAGTTACTTTGACTTGAAAAGCCTAATACAGAAAGTTCTTCCCTCTCAAGCTAGAAGGTCCACCTGCTACTTT
Source organism: Turnix velox (assembly GCA_013400935.1). NCBI lineage: Eukaryota > Metazoa > Chordata > Aves > Charadriiformes > Turnicidae > Turnix > Turnix velox. Next base: position 410,059 of record VZTY01016797.1, on the reverse strand, counting down.
GGACTAATTTTCATACCACAGGAGATGAAGGACATAAAATGCTTCATAACAACCTGTTTCTCCCTCCTAGACATCTGTATGTCTCTTCTGCCCCTCAACCTTAGGACCACCATGTCTCTCTGGATCCGATCGCTGCCTCTCCTAGCCCTTCTCGCACTTTCTGGCCTTGGGACCAGCCATGCAGCTGCCACCCAGCACCTCTGTGGCTCCCACTTGGTGGAGGCTCTCTACCTGGTGTGTGGAGAGCGGGGTTTCTTCTACTCCCCCAAAGCCCGACGGGACATTGAGCAGCCACTAGGTAAGCCGTGGTGACCTTGAACATGGTCCTATGCTATGCAATGTAGAAGGCAACAACTGCCTGTCATTGACAGTAACACCAGGAATGTCCTTGATGGGGAACGCCAGGAATACCTTTAACATACCAGCAACATCACATTGACAACAAAAAGCTCTTCAGAATCAAAACACAGATGGGAGGGCAGGGAGGAAAGAAGGATTTATGAGGTAAAAGGAATTGGGGCTGAAAGCTTTAAGTTGACTATTTCTTTCTGTGTCCATTTCACCAGCCTGAGAGAGCTTGTGGAAAGTAAAGGTGGAACGAACCCAGGTAGCCTCTTTCTGCCTCAAGATACAATCAGTTATCTCCCTCCTGTTAGTGAGTTGTGCTTGTCTAGTACATTCATCACAAACTCCAGTGAGGAAGTTTCCTCTGCCTTCTGAAATTGCCTGTTCCCAGGCTCAACTGACTTTCCTCTTCAGTGTTTCTTCCCACTATCTAATGTAAAAATCCCTTGCTGTAAATAATTTATTGTTTTCCTCATAGGAGATCTGGGAAAGAGTCTATTCTTTCTTCCTTAACTTCTACTTTTCAAAATATTTGAAGACTGTTTCCATGTCTACTTTTAGCCTGCTCTCAGCTAAATCCTCTCTGTGCACCACACTATCTTCTTAGGTTTTATTCTCTAGATTGTTCTGTATTTGACTTGCATCCTTACTGACTGGTGACACTTGAAGAAGCACATAGGACCCTAGTTGAAGCCTTGTCACCACCAAGTAGAGTGAGCAAACAGGAAGAATGATATTGCATGATTTTTGAATCATGTTTTTGTTGATGGATAGTGAACACTGTGTCTCTTGGATGTCTTGGCCCTTCCTTGGGTGAATCATCAGTCTTTGAAGGACTACCACCACTGTCAGACTCTGGATGTGGAACCACAGTCTTTCAGCCTATCCTTAGCATCTTTACCATTTCTTACTGAACAGGATCCCATCTTTTCAGTGTTTCTGTAGTTTCAAAGGTAATTTTTGTGCTAATCTTCCCTTTCAGGCTTGAAACCCCTGAGCTTTATATCATCTCTTATTTAATGGTGGTGAAATGCTAGTGGAGCTCCTTTTGTTCCCCTTCTTGGCCCTTCAGGGCTACTGATTAGTGCAAGGTCCAGGAAGCAGGAGTAGACAACAGCACTGCCTGCCTCTGGTCCAGTACTTTGTGCCTGCATAGCAGTGCAAGTGAGATGAGGTAGTCTTGAGAGCTGTCCTTCAACATGATGTTTGTAGCTAGATGAGGCCAGGACATACAGTTCTCAGGCTGCAAAGCAAGGATGATGTCTGTCCTGGAGAAGGGTACCCGCAGTTCATCTCAGAGTTAGCTCCTCTAATGAAGCCAGCAAGCACACTCTCTCTTCAGTTTTCCAGGCTGCTAATGGAGATAGAAAAGATGCCAAACCCCAGTCATTTCCATCCTCTCATTTCAGGATGGACTATCACTTAACCTCTCCTGACTGCAATATGCTTCCCTCAACACTTCTTTCTTTCGCACACAGGTTTAACTTGTATTTGATTCCATTCGTTCTCTTGCACACGCAACCATCCCATGAAATAGTCTCACAGACCTTCAGAAACTGAAGCAAAGTAATGTCATAGCAGAGGGTTTGCTGTGATTTATTTGGAATAACCAGCTGGGCTACTAGTTGCTCCCTTCTCTGATAATTTATTTATGATGATTTTTGCCTGAACCACCACCTCTTTGTCATACTGACTGGTTGCATTTACAGTCTGCACACAGCTGGCTTGAAGGCTGAATACAAGTGAATCACAAAACACTGACTAGCTGTTTCCTCTTCTACTTAATGTTGGACTAAATATTTCCTAATTTTTCCTCCCAGCACATTAGCATAACCATTTCTTGTTGCTCTTGTGCCTCTTTCATTGCATTATGCTTCAGGAGCTCGGGGATTTTGCATCTTGTGGTGTACTTTCAAATTGCCCTAGAAACTTCACCTCATTCTTGCTTTCCATGCATTTTCTTTTTGTTGTTACAGCCTCTTTTCTTCCTGAAGAAAAAAAGCAAAAAAGTTTTTATTTCCTATTTTCTGTATTGTCATTGGGCAACTAAAACCTGAAGTGTTCTGTCTGCAAGTTTTCAAGTTCCCACCAGCAAACGAGACATTCTGTTGAATTTTGTCTGGGTCCAAATGCCCCAATCCATCATTCCTTCTAAAAACTCACCCCCAGCTGAGAACACAGACACACACAAGCACTTTTGCCATTGGCTTGGGGCTACATCCAGGCAGCCAACAGGAGCAGGCTGTTCAGGACCAGCTGGGAAATACATCCAGCACCGGGACTGGAGTGTCCTTGGAATCCCACAGACATCCCAGTTGTTTGCCTAGGCTCCCAGAATAATGGCTAATTACCAGAGGGGGGCTGCAGCCCCAAGCAACTCATCTCCCTGAAGCAGATCAGCCCACTTTATAATCTTATTTACAAGTTGCTCACTCCAGGGGGGGCTCAGGATTTCTCTTCTCCGCATGCTTGCCTCAATAAAACCCCTGTACTCCCTCACACTGATGGTGTCTGCTCAGCTTGGCTCCTTCTAAGCACCATAAGATTAATTTAGAAGAGGAAACATAGAGCCTGAAGATGCCACAAGCAACATCAACCCTTCCAAGAGGAAATCCTCACCATTTTCCAGACAATCCTGACTTAAAAAGGTGTCTGAAAAAGGGAGTCTCTGCAGGGCTCAACAACTCAGGCTGATGTTTCTCTTTTTCTTCCCTGGCAGTGAGTGGTCCCTTGCATGGTGAAGTAGGAGAGCTGCCCTTCCAGCAGGAGGAGTTTGAGAAAGTGAAGAGAGGGATCGTTGAGCAATGCTGCCACAACACCTGCTCCCTCTACCAACTGGAAAACTACTGCAACTAACAGCGAGGCCAGCTTTGAGGACCTCACTGGCCACAGGCAGAGACATGCACTTAATGCTACTGCACCTTCAAAGCAAATTGAATAAATATTGTAGATATATTTGAAGGACTGTACTGGTTCGTGTGTCCAGGTTTTGGGGAGGGGCACTGATGTTGACTTTAGGGTGACATGGTCTGTGCTTGGGTAAGGCAGTTTTAAAAGGTCCTGGAGCCACTCACTGTGTCACACTATCCTTCTGCTGTTCAAATGAACTCCTTGGGATGGAGGAAGAGGGATTACACAGCATGTACACAGACCTGGGTACTCCGGTGCCCAAGGGGTGAGGAGGAGAGAGCAGAGGGGTTAGAATAAGATTTCTCTTTCTAGGGAAACATTACAGCAGAATATCTGTGGCAATGTCATGCTGATCTGCTTCCTGCAGTTCACAGCCCAAATATAGTGAGGCAGCTGGGAGACCAAACTTCCTCAGTTGAGTAATGGAAACAGTTCAGATTAAGCAAAGAATTAAGTCACCTATTAATTGTACCCAGAAAAATCGTGGACGACAGCCATGACCAATTTAGAAAGTGAGTCCAGTTCCCCTTTCTGCTTGTGGGAGGCCCAGGCAGAGACCTTGCTGTGGGACGTGCTTGCTGCTCACAAGAATTTGACAAATAGTGTGCAGAAAGTGGATTTCACCCAAAAGGAGTTTTGAGTGTATCAGCCAAGATCTGGGCATTTCAGGGCAGAAGCCCTGTTCCTGTTGTTGCAAACCCCTTCCCAGTATCTGGCCCAAAAATCACCATTCTCTGTGAGGAAAAGCTGTCATACCAAGAATGGCAGGGAGAGCAGAGAAGGCTCTGCTGAGGGACTCCCAAGCCTGTGTTCTGGAGGACATGCAGGACGTCCCCCTGGAATGGGTGCAGCCTGACAGGGGTGGAAGCAGCAGCTGGGGCTGCATTTTGCTGGTGGTAGGTTTTGAAGCTGATCTGAGAGGAGCCTCTTTCCCTGTCTGACTCCATAGGAGCTGTGCAGATGGAAGCTGCCATCTCAACCCTGTCAGGACGTGATGCTCTTGTTCCTGCCATGAGCACAAAACTGGAAAAACTGCTGCAAGTTGAAGGGCTGGAAGAGCAGTTGGAGTCACTGCTGGGAAAGCATAACCATAAAATAGGAAATCAGAAAGCACCAGACACCTCATGGTGACCTTCCATATGGGCTTCCTTGATGAATCCAAGAGCTGGAGACATGGACTGTCTCCTGCAGCTGTCACATCAGTGATGCCTCTTCTGACCACCTTTCCATCCTTCTCCACTGACTCTTCCTGTAGGCCCCGCTGAATATTCCCAACAACAGAACTTGCCACTGTGACAGGCAGCCTTGGGTGAAAAACCTCATGGTTATGAGGGCATGGCACAACACCTGCTGATTCTGAGCTACTTGGCTCCTACCAAACCTCACAACATATACCTCCAATGGTTTCTATAGAAGACTCACAAGATCAGAACTGGTGCTACCGAAATAAAAATAGAGCAGCAATCATCCATGTAAGGCCACCATCATACCCAGGCATGCAATGGAAGTTCCAGCAATCTCATATATCCATCCCCCCAAAAATAATGCCACTCTAAGTCCAAAGGCAGAGAAGAGATGCTACTGTTGGGTCTGCTGTACAACCTGGAGGGAAAGCAATTCAAAAAGAACTGCTTCCCTCCCATCCAAGGCTTGTTGGAGTAATCCAAACTTGTTCTACATCATCTAGGACTGAGATCCTGCACTCAGCATCAGGGTTATATAGAAAGCGGGTAAAACTGAGACACGATTGAGACTTTCTAGTGCAGATTTCCATCTGTACCTACCTGACAAAATTGTACAAATCTGCTGATGGGAAAGTTTGGAAGAATGATTCCTGGAAGCTCCTGGGAGGAGCTTTGAGTGTCTGGTTGCCTGACTGATACTCACACTTGTCCAAGGGCTGCATAGTGGTGATGGAGACAGCTAGGAGAAGAGAGCAATAAATAGCAGTAAACCTGTGAAGATACCTCTGGCTTCTCTAGAAATGAGGCACATGGGTTTCTACTGAGGACAGACACAATCTGAACTAATCTGGTGCTCTCAGTTGTGGTATTAGAAATGCATCTTGCATTTCAGAGATAGCCTACACACATTTAGCACCAATGCAACCAGCAGTCACCTGCAGCAAGGTTGAGCTCCCACAACAGGGTGCTTCCCATGTCCATCCCCAGAGCTGTTTGTCTGATGGCACTCCTGCCCTGGCAGTGATGTGTGGGTGAGGACAGCTCTTAAGAGATGCCCAGCTCATTTCCTGCCCTCTGCCATTGTTTGGTTTGCTCATTTGTTTGTTTGCTTTTTCTGAATGCTCTCAATTAAGACTGGTTGGGAAATTGCAAATGCCACGTTTTTCACTGGAAAATGTTGATTCATCCAAATCAGCACTTCCTGCAGGACCAGACTGGTTTGAACAGGGTAGGATTTGAAGGGACGAAGGGACGTGGGCAGTTCAGGTGCCATCTCTGCAGGCATCAGAGCAGGGATTGCCCAAAACCACATACTAACCACCAGGCTCTGAGCTACCCCAGGGTGGACACATCATCTCCTTCTGTTGAAAAAATCCAGAAGTTTTCAGCAACCACAGAGTGGGAATTGTTTTGAAAACTTAAGATGGAGCAGGACCATCCCCTCCTGCCCAGCCTGAGATGCAGTCTGATATTTTTGTGGTGAATTTGGATGCTAAGTAAGATGGAGATCTGGCCACACTAGGGGCCCACCTGGTGTTTACACAGGGCTGGAGCAGAAGAGAAAAGGATGAGGAGCAGAAAGGGGTCATGATGGCCATTCCCTACAATTCACCTGCATTTGTGCCTCCTAGTAAGGAGAGACAGCATGGCCCTTGGTGGAGAAGGAAAGAGGAAGGAGTGATGATCACCAAGGATCAGAGAGGGAGGGATGGCCCCACATCTGGTTTGGGGACCCAGGCAGTCTGAACTCTTTGCAGAGCACAGGTAGCTCTGCTGTTGTTTCTCTCCTCCCCAGAGCAAGAGCTATGCTGGAGGGATATGGCATGTGGTGAGCCACAGTGCTCTCTGGGAAGTGCAGGAGGAAATACAGCATCAAGGTAAAAGCTGTAGAAAACCTAAAAAAAAAAAAAGTAAGTCCTTATGAATACACTTTGCTTTCCAGAATACACTTTGCTTTCCAGAACTGAAAATATCATAAAGGGCTCAGAGAGGGACAGCTCTTCACTTCTTAAAAGCTGCAGTAAGATGAGGGCCAAAAGAGAACGAAGGTACATTTTTTCTTTTTTTTCTGAGACCACATGCCCAAGCACAAGGCTCCTCAGCTTGCAAACACGATGTTGCCACCTCACTGACCCTGTGCAAGGCAAGCAGTGCTAGTCCCTTACACTAGTTAAACCTGAGGATGGAAAACCTACCAGAGCATCCTTAACTATGGTCCAGGGTGGTATTTCTTTATAAAGTCCCTATCAAACCCCTCTGCACCCACACAGGAAATTCTCTGCTCTCAGATAGGCTTGGGTGATGCCAGATTTCATGGATTCCTGCAGGAGAAGTGACTCAGGGACAGGGAATGCTGCATCCATTGACCTCCCTCCCTGCTTCCCCTCCTGACCAGCTTTGCATTGTGATCTTTGGGAAGCAAAGGCATCCAGCCCCCTTTATTCTTACTCAGCAGTTGCTTTGAAGTGATTCTTGCGGTAGCGGTGGGGCATCATGCCCGGCTGAAATATCTTGGCTCTGCTACTCTAGCAGCAAACTTCCAAAGGTCTCATGCTTAGCGGTGGAGGGCAATTTGGAGAGAATGCAAATAAAGGCTTGGGTTCATTCATGCTGCTTGAATAGAGAATTGAAAGCTGAGCCGCGAAGGGGATTGGAAGACAAATCCTTTGGGCTGCCGAGTTGTTAGCGCTGCCTAGGAAAGAAAGGACCAAAGCTTCAACCCTGTTTCCTCCTCCTGTCAACCCTTACCCAAAAGGGCTCCTCTCCAGTTTTGAGGAAAGGGGACCCACGTGTATGGAAAAGGGAATGGAGGAGACGTCCTGCAGTCTGTGATGACTGGGTGACAGACCATCTTCTGGTCGCTGGATGGTCTGTGCTGCCCTTGCTTATCTGGAGAGGAAGGGAAGGCTGTGACTTTCCCGGAGCTAATACAAGTGTATTATTTCCCTTTCCGGGAAGCCACAGATAGAAGACTACTGCCTATTATCCTGGGAACTCATGGATTTGCTTTGTATAAGAAAGAGCCAGGCCATTCCTTGGGATCTATTTTTTTTTAACCATCTTATCAGCTTTTTAGGAAATTCTAAGCCTGCTGACTACAGCCTCTTTCCTTATCAGCGGTGGGATTCCTTAATAACTGACTTGAAGTAGTGACTTGAGTTGGAAAGCATGCACTGAGCAAATTCAGTGCTAACACCCCAAATTCCCTCTGATTTAGACCAATCTCGCACAAGATACCTATTTTGAACAAAAAATAGCCTTTCTTCTTCTTTCACACTGGACAGGAAGAAAACTTTAGGTCAGGCTAGAAATTTATGTGGAAAGTCATTGCCAGAGCATTGTCTCTGAGTGAATTATTCCTGCATGCAGCAAGGAGGAAGGAGGTTGGTTTTTTTCCAAGCCCAATGCCAGGTTGGTTCTTGCATCCCCCCAGTTGAGTTGGGTAGAGCAGGCAGGAGCAGACCTGGGACAATAACGGGAAGCAAAGCAAGCCTGCAGGAGCACATAAGGAAATGATGTGAGCCTTAATGCTTTCCCTCCATCCTCAGCCGCCTTTGGGACTGGCAGTGGGAGGTGGACAAAGCATTTGGGCTCCTCTGCGTTCCTTTCTGCTACCAAAAGGTTGGCCAAAATATTGCTGCTTTTTTTTTTTTTCCTCCCTCCCTGGTAAATGCCAGGATTTCCAGGATGCGCGTGGTTGCTCACACTGAAATTTTCCACAAAGAAAGAAGATGGATAACAGAAATAAATTTAGCTTTTGATTTCCAGGCTGGAGTCATTTGGGGTTTGCACCACTGGATTTTGGGGGGATGGGAGTGTTTTTGAGATCTGCTCACTTCTGAAATGTAACTTTTTGTTGGAAAATAATGCAGCTTCCTCTTTTCTAATCAGAAAACGGAAAATCAAACATAAATGACACCACCCGCCCTACATTGACGATAAACCATTCTGTGGAAGTTTCAATGGAAAAAGAAATTCTACTTTTTTTTTTTTTTTCCTCTTATCAGAAACCTCCTCCACTTTGAAGGCTGGGACCCAGCAGGGTCTTGGTTCTCCAGACATGCCTGCTGGTAGATCTTGCACACCCAAATCACCAGCTTTTCCCACCTAGTGTGGGAACATTGGGTTGAAATTTTAAAACTTAGCCCAAATAAATGGTGTCTTAGCCCCAGGGCTTCTGCTGACTTCAGTACTGAGAGAGAAATCACAGGGAAACAGCTCGAGATCTGACCCAAGCCTAGTAAAAGGACAGTCAGGGTGCAAATCACAGCGTGCTCCTCTCCCACCTCTGAAACTGCTTCTTCAGTCACTTTTTAAAAGTCTGCAAGCTGAACCTGGCTGCGTTTTTCCAAATGCTGACACCTTGTCCTGAAATAATGAATTCCTACCCTAAATAAGGAAAGAAAACTGACCCCACAAAATTCTAATGAAATATAAACATGTTATTTTTCAGACCTGGTCTCAATGCAGGTGTTACAAAGCAGGTGTCCAAAGTGCCTCCCTGTGCATCCACATGCATTTTGGCCAACTGAAGCTTGGGTGATTCTCAGTGGTGAGGGTGTGGTAGTGATGAAGGGATGAGGTCACCCTTCTGCTCATGCAGTTGGGGTGGGAAGGGGGTACCTGGCTTAGCATGGCTTATGCCAAGGAGGCAGGAGGACCACCAAAGACGAAGAGTCTCTCAGAAAGTGCTCCTCCAGCAGCTCATTTGCTCATGCAAGATCACTGACCTCTATCCAAGGACACCAAGTGGCACTGAGTACTGATGTCATGCTCATTTTTCCTTTCTGGTTTTGACTACAGACTCGATGCCATTCTCAAGATACTTTCCCTTAATCTTCACCCCATGGAGACATCACTTTGACTGTCCCATTTTGCAGTGCATACCATTTAAGAACATACAATTGGGAGTGACTTTCAAGCCATTTGCCTTGGCCCTTGCTAACCTCCCATCACTAACCTCTTCATCTCCAAAAAGGTTTTTCATATCCTGATTTCTTCCTTTAGTCTGTGTGTAGCTTTAGTTTCTGGAACCTTTCCTGAGGAATTCATCCTCTCCTGTTGGGCTTCACAGACCTCACAACCTGGAAAAGATCCTGAGGTTTCACATATCTGTTCAGAGCAAAGTAATTATCTGTGGCTCTGTCGCCGAAATAGGGCACCACAAAAATGCTGGGAATCTTAAAAGTGGATTCATGCAACACCTCCTTCTCCTGCAGTCCCAGCTGCTGCCAGGGGGTGGAGCGTAGCGCAGCCCACAGTTGGATCCTGCAGCTGGTGAGCAATTGGGATCTGGGGCAGGGCAAGGTAGCATGGACACCCGAGAACCTCCGAAAAAGTGGAGGAAAATTTAATAAATACAGACCACACAAAATGTTGAAGGAAAACTCGCTGGAGATGTGATGTTGGAGTACCATCTTGCACCAAGACCATGGGAACCAAAAAATGGGAGATGGGGTAGCAGAGAGAGGGCTAGAGCAATGTGAGCAAACTGCCCATTGACTTATGAGCTACTACATATGATGAAGGCAGCCCTCACCATCCTAACCAGTGCCCCGGAGTAATGGATTGCTTCTGCTCTTGATGTGGTCTTTGTTTAAATTTGGTAGATCTCCAAGGGGGATTCTCGTTGTGTCTGAACCCTGTCTGTAGTCAGGACCACTATACTCTAAAGTCAGCCTGATTCTCACATCCCAGAGCACCCTCACTACTAGTTCTGTTACCACCTTGCCATGTGCTTTGGGCAAGTATTCCCGTATTTCCTTGGATGCATCACACATAGCTATGGAGTGTTTGGAGTTGGATGGACATGTGTTTTCAAGACAGAAATCCCCTTTCTAGCATATTAAGGTTTACATTCTAGGTTTAGATTACCTTCTGCACCGAGGAGTCAGTGTAGTGCAAGAAACCCCTGCACTCGTCTGTCTCAGCCTGGCACTGAAGGACTGTCAGAGCACTGAGAGATATCCCGAGTATAAATCTTAACATTACAAAGCTGGGACATCACCCTGAACAGCACTACCACTGGGCTTGGTGCTCAATTCCTTTCTCTAGCCTGTTCACAAGGGGCTTCATGGCATCACTCATCACCACATGGTCCTCCTCAGACGTGGCACAGCTTTGATCAGATTTTCTGCTGTTGGGGATAGCCTTTACTCCAGCCGACATCACCCGGTGGGGGTGAGGCCCCTCAATGAGGGATAAGGAAATGATGTCGCAGCCAGCAGAGGGAGTGCTCAGAGCTTCAGCTGCGCATCAGGACGGGTTGGGAAGTGCCTGAAAAAAAACGAGTTAAACCCTGGCTGGAGCAATAAGGAGCTGAAACACAAGTTTGCCCTTTCTCAGCTGCGAAAGGATGAGGGAGTGGATCTGCCGTGAACGACCCTGGGGAACTCGTGCACCAGATGAGACAGAGATGAAGATTCCCAGTGAAGGACATGCTCAAATCTCTTAGAGGAGTCATTTTGCAGTGCCCACTGCTAGCTGTCAAGTGAAATTCTTTTGTTAATTCAGTTCTAGGTTTGAGCTCTTACAACAGTTTTTGGACTCAAGTAATTTCTGCAAGTCAATTATTAAGGAACTATTCCTACAGTGTTTTCATTCCGAAGCTGTTTTTACCTCCAACCCTTGCACCTCATGTTGGGGCTGAAGCCAGGAGGGACTTGGTGGGCAGGGAGACATGGGAGGCTCAGGAATTTTAGGCAGAATCTTGTTTGAATTTAGGCCAAACAGTGCAGCACACTGCTAACTTGTGCTACTTTAGTGAATTAAAGACAAAACATCTGGTAGTATCTATAACAACCTCTTATCTTAGGAAAAGAGTCTAAATTATTCTCCATTAAATGCCTCAGTGGTGGAGGGATATCTACATCCACATACAGTAATAGAAATATAATTAGTTACCCAAATGCACATCAGCAAAGGCTTGTGCCCAGTCCCTTCCTGGGCACAAGGATCTCTGGGGGTTTTAAAGGCTCTTCAAGCACCAATGGGCAATTATGCAACTTGCATCTACACAGATGAGTAACTAGAGAGAGTAGTGTAACTACGTCAGCTATCTCTGGGATTGAGTTAGGACAAGCCCACGAGGAGATTCTGATGTGGATGAGATAAATATGTCATTGAATCACTTGCAGAGTGAAGTTATGAAGGGAAAGCAGAGCACTGAGTGTTAGGAAGATGTTTGGTATGACGAGCACAACCACAGGCTGTTTAACACCCCTTGTGAACCTGATAAAGAAACAATGGGCTGCATTTTCACCACTAAATACATCAGAGATGAAAGGGAGCTGGGGCTAAAAGCAGAGAAGAGCAGCAGGAATGACCTCACCAGCTTGAAACCTTGCCTTTCTATCCAGAAAAAAAAGGAAGCTTGTCTCACTTTCACAAAAAAAGGTTGAGGCTCGGTAACAACTGAGACAGTGAGGAGGAGTCCTTGTGGTTAACAGTGTACAAACAATTCATGAGATTCAATGTCTGTAAAGCTCGTCTGCTCTGGAGTGGTGTTTGATGGGCAAGAGGCAACTACTCAGTGGAACATTTCAGCTGTTGATAGAGAAGATTTGCATCATCATTTGAATCAATGGAAGATGAAGTTGCTCACCTGGTTGCTCACCCCAACAACGTTGCTTGCTCTGGGAGCAGTCTGATACAATCCTTTGACCATGGCATGTAGAAAATCCCCCTTTCTCCATTTGTATCTAAGGCTTTCCATGTGTCTGATGTTTTTACTTGTGTCACAGACCTGTTGCCCTTCTTTCTGCTTCCTCCGTTGGGAAGAAGGTGGAATGGCAGTGAGCATTTACCAACAAAGAAGGGATGTAAGACCCATTGGGGAGTGATGCTAGTGCTGCAACAGCAAAGCAATACATGGATGAGGTACAGGCTGTGAAGATCTCTGCTGGAAAACAACCCTGTTTGCAGCCCCCTCACAGCCAAGATGTGTCAGTGAACCCTGACACCAGCCCAGGCTGCCTGCTGATGTTAATGTTTCCTTCCCAAAGTCACAATCAGACCAGGAAAATAAACCCCAGAGAAGAAAAGTGAGGTCCTTGTTCCTTTCTCCCTGCACTGGATCTCAAATTAATCTTCCTTCCAGGTTAGGAAAAATCTCGTGCAGCTTTGCAGCAGAAGACAATCTCTGTGTCACTGGCCATGTTGTATGCTGTTAGCTGGCTCCTGATTTAAGGTGGGAATGCCTTGACTCAAGACAGCCTAGTATTTCCAATTCATATCTACTCAAAATAAAATATGAGAGGAGAGCCAGCACCTGCCTGTGATGTGGGCAACCCCTTCAGATCCTGAGCTCGTCCTATGCTCAGCAAACAAGGACTGGCAGGCCTTCAGAAAGGTGGGGTGGCAAAAAGCAGCAGTGGGTTCAATGAAGGAATATAGGGGAAAAGAACCAGTGCAATGATATGTTTGGACTTTTGTTATGATTATCTTCTAGTCAGCAAGCACAAACCAAGCTGTCAGCAAATCCATGTTAGACATGAGCAGCCCTTTAAAATTTCCATCAGTCTTAGCCTGTAATATCCTCTCCACGTGTTCACAAAAAAATCCCTTTTTGGCAACACCTGATTCCTGGGTCAGAAGTGAGAGAAGAGATCTCATTTGAGAGCCTCTCTAAGAAGAGCCTTTCTCTTTGGCTATCACAGTGTGCCTCAGGAACAAAACCCACTCTGCAAACCATTTTATCTGATTATTTCTGCTTGTCACAGCATCTATCCTCTGGACAGCCCAGCAGAGATGTAAGAATCAACACATGTCCCCTACCTGGGCACAGAGAGGTTCAGGGCGTCAGTGAAGGTCCATCAGGAAACCTCTCATGGCAGCAGCAGTACCAGGGCTGCAGATGCCCTGACTTCACCACAGACCTGTCCTTCCCTCTCCTGTTCAGGATCCTGGCTTTTACGCATCACTTTCCTTGCTGAAGTCATGAACCACAGCATGGTGGCTGCAGAGCCCAGGAACAGCCCCTGGGAGGAAGCTCTGGAGGAAAGCGGTTGTGCATTGGAGACACCAAGAGCATTTCATATGATGAAAAAGAAAAAAAGGCTGTAGTGGGGAGGATGGCTTCCCACAGCCTGCTCTGTGGAAAAGCCAGAAGAGGGCCAGGTGAGGAAGTAACTACTGTTGGGGTAACTGTGTGGCAGTGATGCCTTCTATGCCAGATGCTGTATGCATAAGTTGGATAGAGAACCACCAGGTTAAACCAAGCAAAGTGCTCACACTTGTTGTGCCTGGCCAGGGTGTCTCCTGTAGCCTTGTGTGGATATCATCACCCTCGTGCCACTTCCACCTCCCAACCCACAACTGTGGAGTCTCTATGCCTGCACCAGCCAGGTTCAGGATGCAGGGATGTTACAGCCTGCAAGAAAGTTCTATCCCAGAGAGATAAATAACCTGATGACATCCCTGCTTACCACTGAAGGTCTCTTCTAACTCCTTGATTCTGTGATTGAAGAGCTGGCAGTGCCCTCACCTCTATCAAATGATCTTTTAAAAGCATCATAGGATAAGTCCTGGTGCTGGAAACCTATGGGCAAAGACAGGCAGGTCAGAGGGGCTGTTATGTTTGGTAGCCAGAGGCTACATGCCAGTGGCAGAGAAAAGGGCAGCCCAGAATGTGGAGAGCACCACCGAAACCTTCCAAGCATGGTGGAAAGCTTCTTCCTCTGTCCTAGCCTTTTGTGGTCTTGTGCAAGTCATGCAGCCCACTTGCAAGCTAGCACTGTTCCCTGGCTCTTCTCTATCTGTGAGTTATCCATCAGCCAAGGCAGATCCTCCAAAGCAAATACTGAAGCTCAAGGGCTGATTTCCTACTTGATTGTGGCTGTTTTCTCTCCAAGGACCAGAACCTGGATCTGGCTACTGCTATCCTGGCAGAAATGTGCCCACTCAATTTAAAAGCCAAGTGCAAACACCCCAAGCTGGTTGTTTAGACTAAATGAAAGGTTTGCAGAAATTAGTTAGTCTGACTTAAATTCCATGACTTAAATTCCACCCCCCTTCCCCAGGAGATTGCTCCCTATCTGCTTGTTTCCTGAAGGTGGGAGCAAAGACTTCACAGTGAGTCATCTTTTAATTTGTATACCCCGAAAGAACTATTACTGCTTTCATGTGGGTCTCTGGGAACGGAGAGGGTGGTAGTGGGTGGGAGAAAGTGTCTGTGAAACAGGCATCAGCCACTGAAAGGGTTTTATACCCTGACTACATGAGCAGGGATTGGGGAGGCATACCCAGAAATATTGCCTCCTTCAAGATGGTTCTGGCTTGGGGTAAGATCCGCTGCCCTAGACATGTGGGGTCTCAACAAAGTATTGGAATGGCTGCTCCTGAAACACTCTACTGAGTGGGGCAAATACGAGAGGATGCTCAGGTGAGTTGATTAGGTAGTAAGGGCAGTGCTCAGCCTGCCTAAAAGAGCTGAAAGCCCATGGGGTGACTCATTGGAAACAGCAATGTTCACCCAGAAAGGGGTACCAAAGCAGTTTGTAAGAAACAGCAGTTGCAGATACTCAACAGCATCACCTCTGATGATGGGAGACCCAGAGTGGGACCCAGCAGTTCTGGCTTGAAATCTTTCCTCAGCTCCAACTCTAAGGTTTCCTGGAGGGAAAATAACTTTCCTCTCTAAGTCCCTTTTAGGGGATGCCTGCTATCTGTTGCTAGATTTTTCTCTCTCCTTATATCACAAACAGAGACAAAAGAATTCATTCTTTCTTTGCAAAACATCCTTTTTCTTTTTTACCCCTTGTATTTAGTTAGCAGAGAAGAGGTTGTTCCAGTCTGGCACCTCTTGTGGTTACTGTGCTTGTTTTGACTAAAAAACATCCGTGTGATCAGTACATATTCGAAATGGTTGCCTTCAATGCAAAAAAAAAATCTAAACAAAAATCTATGCAACTCACTTCCAGGCAAAAAAAAAAAGAAAATCTTCTGCATGAAGATCTACCTGGTGGACCGAGATAGCTCAGTAGGAAACCCACCCAGAAAAATAAAGGAAGGAGTGACAGGCAGATTTAAACAAGGGATGCCATTTTCCATTGCTGCAATTACACTTGCTAATCATTAATCATGTCCATGTGTTTGAGTAGCTGCAGAGGCTCACGCAGCCACTTCTCATAAGTAGGGATGCCCTCGCCTGGGGACTGTTGAAGTCAAGAGCATTATTTTCACTAATTTTGTGTCATCTCTTCCAATATTTGTTCATGCAGGTGTTTTAAATGCCTTCTGACTACTGTGTTGTGAGCAGCATGTCCTTGCACTCAGCTCAGAGGGACTACTGGAGGGTGAGGTAGGGCCATGTACTACTGCACACATAGAATGGTTTAAAGATCATCTAGTTTCAATCCCCTTGCCATGGGCAGGGACACCTCTCACTAGACCAGGTTGCTCAGTGCCTCGTCCAGCCCCCACTTCCAGGGAGGGGTTATCCACAGCCTCTCTGGGCAACCTGTTCCAGAGTCTCACCACTCAAGCAATGTCACACGGATGGAGGAGCCACCTTCATCTCCTTTGGGTCAAGATATTAGAGGGTTGATTGCAGAGTCTGCATCCCATGATTTTCACCAGGAACAAACTCAATGGAGGGTAATAAGCCCAGCACCATGGGAGGTGGCTGAGGGTGGGCACATCCATGGATGGATTATGCAGGGGAAGGTTTGTGGGGGGTCTCCCTTGGCCATTATGATATCTTGCCTTGCAGTTTTCTTTAAACTGTGGGGAAGTTGGATTAGGTGAGGAATTCCACAATTTCTTAGCTTTTCAAATAACATGTCTGTGATATCACCCAGCCTGACTCGCGCTCCCACCTGCCTTGGGAATTTGCTTAACCCTTTACTGTTAACCCACTGGGGTTTCATGGAGGGTCTTTCTGAAGACTGCTGTCTTCGGCTGATGAAGAGACAAGGACTCCAGTGGCACCACCAAAGTAGTTCCAGAAATAGGATGTAGCATCTGAATCACCTGCCATTTGGCTCTACCTACTTAGCCAGGCACTTGCTTCCCCCTCAGCACAAAAATACACAAATGCACACACATGCATGCCTGCACATGTTGTACAAGCATGTCACCTGTGGTTTGATATGCTACATGTGGGGTTTCTTGGTGGGAGTTACCTGCCTAGAAATTAGTAATTGGCTTAGCAGTCCCAAGAGTCCTACCCTGAGGAAAGGCTGAGGGAGCTGGGTCTCTTTAGCTTGGAGAAGAGGAGACTGAGGGGTGACCTCATTAATGTCTATAAATGTGTAAAGGGAGAGTATCGGGAGGATAGAGCCAGGCTCCTCTCAGTGACATGCAATGGTAGGACAAGGGGCAATGGGTGAAAGCTGGAACACAGGAGCTTCCACATAAATGCAAGAAAAAACTTCATGGTGAGGATGACAGAACAGGGGCACAGTCTGCCCAGAGAGGTTGTGGGGTTTCCTTCTCTGGAGACATTCAAAACCAGTGTTCCTGTGTGAATTAGTGTAAGTTGCTTTGCCAAGTACTTTTGCCTCCCCTCCATCCTCATGATTATGAGAGATTGTTTTCTTTAAGTGAGAAAACAAATTGCCCACCCCTCCTGCCTCCCAGTAGGTGTTCATCACCCAGGGCAAGGGCAGTGTGGTCTGGGAGGTATGCTGGCAGCACAGGTGGGCACATGGTGTCCCTGCATCACTTGCTTCAGGAATGAGAATTACAGGAAGGTGCAAGCAGTGGAGACCTTTATTGCAAACCCCTGTACACCTACTGCCAGCCACAGATATCAGAAGTCCCAGCCCTTAATTCAACAGATTAATTCCTGCCCAGAGATGGAAGATGGGGATGTAGACCAGAGGGAAATACAGTGACTTGCCCAAGGTGACGTGTAGATTCAGAGATGGAGGAAGGCTTCATTTGGGGTGCAGGAGCCCTGTGTGAGCCCCACACTGTCTCTTCTTGCCATGTCTACAGCCATCTGCCTGTGGTACAGCAGCCTCACATCCTCCTTTGGGGTCTTCACTCGAGGGCACTGGTGGCTGGGCACTGAAATCTATTTATCCTGACCAAAAAGCCCCCCATCCTGAAGGACTGATGAGGTGGCCCCCACCAGGGCTGGCAACTGGAGGTGGAGAGATGGGGGTCACAGATAAGGGGTGAAGTTCTGGCCTGGGGGAGATGCTGCCACCCAACCCTCTGCCTGAAGACAATGAGAGCTGCAAACAAAGACCCGCAATGAAGCACAGCAGCAATGCAAAAAGGGAAAAAAAAAAAAAAAGAAAGAAAAAAAAACGGAGGAAGAAACGCCTGAAAGATACATAGCTGGGATTCCTGAACCCCTCAGAGGTATTTGGGCTTAGCCAACAGGCTCAGGGCTTTTTTTTCAAACCCATTAATTACACAAGAGAGATGTATCTGCACCACTCCACTTCTCCACGGCAAATAAAGGCCCCCCAGATATTCCCTAAAATGCATCACTCTCTGTGCACAGTACCATCACCTCTCTCAGGCACTTGGAAAAACAACCTCTCACAGGGTGATATTTCCAGCTGTCTCTTGTGTCTGATTTTCTGTGGAGTATTTAACGGGCACTCAAAGCGTGTGCCTCTAAAGGGCTCATCTGAAACACGTGAGCTGCATCAGTAGTAAGTGCTGGAGGATGTGGCAGAAGGATGGAAATACCACCCCACTCACCCAGGCAGCTTTGCTGAGAGAGCTGGTTGCTTGATGAGGCCAAGAGGAAGCTCTCCAAGAAGGTGCACCAAGGAAAAATCAGAGCTTGGACTGCATCCTCCTCCAGCATGGCCCACTGCAGGCACTGCCACTGGCAGCTCAGCTATGGCAGCTCTGTCAAAGCTGATGGAGGGGACCTTAGCAACAGCTGCTGTGTCTCATTTTTTTGAGAAAGAAGAATTTATTAAAACCTTGCCTGCTGTCACTCACAAATTGCAACACACAGCCAGACTGACCAATTCATACTGAGGGAATAGGATAAAATATTTCTTTAAGGGTGAGCCCTGAGTATTCCAAATGAGAGTAGAGTAAAAGAGTGTGAGTAACGGTGCTGTGCTGGGCTTCATATTCAGACACCCTTAGAGGACACGCATGCTGCTCAGAGTTGGGTGGTATTGCTGCAGACCACCTTCCCAATGCTCAGCTCCTCCCCAGGGGACACAAGGATGCCTGCCACTAGTGCAGAGCCCTTCTTCACAGAGCATCCTCACCAAGCCATCCTTGCAATGATACAGGCACGGGATGCTGCCTTCACCCCAAACAGTTTCTAGTCCAGAGGGTTTCCCACTGTCTTCCGCAAAATATTTCATTCACAAGCTGTTTTGACTCAGAGCTGTTTTGCACTGTAGACAAACCCATATTTGCACAACATTATAAAGAGCAAATTTCAGCCTTTGGTGCTTGGAAGAACTAATTGTACCTGCTGGAGCTTTTATTCATCCTTAAACAAGCTTGGACAATTTCTTCTCCGTGACATTCCAGTGAGTATTTTCATGAAAATTCTTTCAAAAAAAAATAAATAAGGAAAACAGGAAATGGTGAAGTGCTTAGCAGTTAATATAGACACAATCCCATCTTCCTTGTCTCCTACTGTACTTGTTGCACATTTTTGACACAAATAATCAGACAAAACTTGGAACCTGCCAGACTCTCTCTGCAATGAAAAGAAGCTGGGGAGGGGTGGGTGTTTCTCCTTATCTGCCCTGCTCCACCCTTCACGGAAATGCCTTTTGGGAGAATGCTAGGTGAGATGGACACCACTTTGGCAGCCAGGGATGACCCAGAGATGTTTGCTATTCCCCAGATGGTGGGGAGGAAGGAGACACTAGTCTCTCTTTCTGAGAGAATTTGACCCTGAGACTCTAGCCTCCTTCTTTTGGGCTGTACTGCAGATTGCATCCCAACAAGCAGACATATTAATTCTCACTTGCTGAACATAATTTGTGCCTTTTTAATTCCTGCATTGCACTCAGCCACCGTGACACCTCCTTAACCTGAAGTCCTGCTTGAGCCTCTTGAGCCAGGAGAGGCTGCTCAGGCTGGAGCTTTCCTCTAATTGCTGGGGATGTTGTATTTTAAAAGACGCTACAGGAATACTAAGTCCAACACACAAAAAATGCATAGTTTGTCCTCCATAAAAACAGGGGTGAAAACACTTATGCCTTTTACCACTGTCACAAATTCCTCTGGCACAGTGCAGCAGTTTACCTTGGAAAAACTTCATTTTTGCTACACTCAGCACCCTTTGGGTCCTCAGAATGCATCTGCCAGCACCCCTCCTGAACACCTAAGTCGAAGGATGCTCCAGGGCATCACTAGATGTGTGCAGAAGTTGCAACAAGAGTCCTTCTTTCTCTCTGATTATGCCAAACCCCCATCCTCTGCTGATGCCTAAGGGCATCCTGCTTTTTCCTTGCCCATATAACAGTCTTGCAGCAGAACCTTCCTGGCCTGAGGACATGGCCCCAAAATGCTGTCCCCACCCAGTGGTGCCAGGAGCTGAGCAGACTTGCCCAGCCTCTGCTCTTGTTTTCTCCATGTTGACCAGAGGCCCTGGGTAAATTATTTCTCCCACTCCCAGTCCTTTGACTTCAATTTCACACAGAGACCTTTCATATATCACATCCCCTTTTGCCAATGAATCTCTCCTGTTCTAACAGTTTAGTGTGCCCTGGGATCAATATATTTTAGCAGCATGCAAGGACACGGTGTTATTGCCAGGTTCCCGGCCTGTACAAAACAAAAGGTATCACTTTCTTAAAGCCACTGAAAAACCCTCTGGGAAAAGCACAATTATTCCACTGACTTCTTCTCGTAGTCTTCAATGACAAGACACCCCAACCCATGGCCCACCTCCACATTCCTTTTTTCTCAACACATAATGCCAATGTCTGCTGGACTTGTCAGTGAAGCAGTTTTGATTTTTGTTCTCACTCTGGACATATGAGAATCTAAGTTGCTTTATGAATTGGGTACCTTTGTACTGCTGCAGGAGCATGCACCTCAAAGCCCAAATCTCCTCTCCTTGTCATTTGTGGTATGATTGTGAAATAAGGCATTTAAGCATCACCCGATGTCTTGGTTGTTCTTGGGTTAGGTGACCTCTCCCCACTTTGGATCATGGGTGGGGAGGAAGGGAAAAGTCATGTATATGTCTTCTTCCCTGAAGGTATCTGCTTGGCTCAGTTCACCAGTAGGATGGCCAACATCCTCTCTGGGCCATAACCACTGCATTTCTGCAGCTATTTACATTCTTCTGCATTTGCTGAAGCTCGCATCCCCATCTGCAAGGTCCAGGCTAGCCCAAGCTTTCCTGCTCTTCCCTTTTTCCCTGGAAAGCTTTCCAGCCCGCTGCCACATGCTGGTGGCCACCCACGAGAGGCTTTGATCAGCTCGGATGGGCAGCACCATCAGGGGGCTTTGCAGCCTGCCCAGACGCCTCCAACAGCCACTGCAGCAGCAGGGATTTTTTTTTCCGAGTCCCAGGCAGCCCCATGTCAATTCAGGGCACCTTTCAGATGCTTCTTTTATTCCACCTCCCACTTTAGATTCATTTAGTTCCAGTTCATTTTGGCTGACTTTGCTTTCCAAAAGCTGCCCCTTCTCACAAATGACCGTGATTTGTCTCCCTCAAGCCACACTGATGGCCACGGAGGTCAGACAAATGCAAGACATGGTGTTTCCATTTTATTTCCAGTTGTTTCAGGTGATGCTTTGCCACATCAACTTTTAAATCAAAATGCTTCCTGGGATGCTGAGTTTTTTGCAAGTCCCTTTGCGGACAGTGTGGCGGTCCAGAGGTCCTCCTCTCTCTGCCTCCACATCCTCGGGTTAGATGTGTCCCTGGCTCCACTACTCCTCCTCCTGCTCTCTTTCACAGGCCCTACTTGCAGGCAATGCCAGGGGCTTGAGTTTGGGGTGGAGGCAGCTATTGTTCCAGCTATCTGCAGTGTAATGTTCCTTGTGACTGTATTAAATGAAGGGCGGAGGTCACACGTCGCTAGTCTAAATAGGTTTAGTCTGACCTTTAACAATATTACACTCGTGGATCCTCCATAACTCATCGAATAAACTCCCAGAGGTTTTCTCACCTCCCTCTTTTATTCCTACTGTAAGGATGCCCGAGGCTAAATGTGCTTCTCTCCAATTTCGCTTTGATTTCTAATCCTACTCCTTTTCCCCTTTTTCTCCCCCTCCAATACAGATATATTCACTCCTTTAAAGGTGGGGGGAAAGAACCTGTTCCTTTTCTCTTCTGGGCGACAGCTCTTTCTTTTGTGTCTTTCTTCCCTTCCCCGCCCCCCTCCTCTTTCTTGACACAATGCACTATTTATTTGCACTGAAGGATAACTAAGAAGCAATTAAAAGATCAAAAGGCACAAACACAAGTAGATCCAGTGGCAACTTGTGGGGTTTATTTTGCTGCTGCTGCTACTGCTGCTGCTGAAGCTTCACCAAAGTATTGCCTTGTTTTTTCCCCAGCCGGAGAGACACCTCGCTTACTGGGTCGCCTCTTCCTCCGAGCAGACTTTTTTATGATCGCTATTTTTCACCCCCATTGTTTGCTATTGCAGTTGTTTACTGGAAAATCACTTGTTTTTCTCAGGGAGATTAACCCTCCAAGCTTTCTTTTGTCTACTCTCAGGAGGTCCTTGTGGTGAGCTGGGGGAAGGGAAGGGAGCTGGACTCCTTCAGCTATTAACAGTAGCTTACAGCCCTGCTTACCCCCCTGCCAAGGTTGGGTCCTCTCCTTTGATGAGGTTTTGCTTTCTCAGTGAGGAAAGGTAGCTGCTCTTTGTTAAGGAGACCAGCTCTGATGAGTGGCTTGCTAGGACCCACAGTCGGGATTTAATGAGTCCCCGGCATCTAGGAAAAACTCCTAAAGCCAAAGGTAAGCATCGATGGAGATACTTCTTTTTGCAAGATCTCTGCAGCACTGACACATACCGGTAGATGTTCAGAACCACTTTCTCAGCATCACATCTATCCCCAAGATGTACTAACATTTCAGTTGAGGACCACAGCCCCGACACCAAGTCTGCTGGGTGGGATGAGCAGTGACATAGCCCAGAGAAATGCAGCTCAGAGGACAGCCCAGATAATAGAAGGATGTTGGGGAGAGAAGAACGTCCAAAGCCCAGTGAGAAAGGACCGGTTCTGGTCTTGAGCATGTTGAGGGCATTTCTGACTGTTAAGACCTGCATCAAGCCCCCTATCCTAGCAAGAAAAAAGGTACAAACTTGAATAAAAAGGCGAGGAAAACAACTTTTCTGCATTGCATGTTGAGGTGAGGGTTGCAGCATCCTTGTCCTTTCATGCCACTCGCTATGGCAGACGCTGACTTAGGACCAGCCCGCTGCCCGATCTCAAGCAGCTCCGCTCCTCTCTGCGCACAGGAGGGTGCACGTCCCGTGGCACAAACTGGGCTTGTTGCATCCCTGCAACCGGGCGCCCACCCAGCGAGCGGTGAGGCTGCGGGGACCCAGGGACTGGTTCAGGGCTGCCTTTGCCACTGGTGAAAGCGAGCAGGGTCCCTTCCCCCGGGGCAGCCCCTTCCCCTGGGGCAGCCGCTTCCCCAGTGGGGTAGCTTTGGCGGCCAGGTCTCTGGGAGAAGGCGAGCTTTGGGAAATGCAGCAGGAGGCTGCCGAGCAGCAGCGGCGGAGCAGCGGGAGCGCCGTCAGCCCGCGCGATGCTCTGAACGCACGGCGGAGCCCGGGAAGAGTCCCTTTGGCTTCGAGGCAACAGCTCTCTCGGCTCGCAGAATCTTGAGGGGAAGCAGAGGCGACCTAGTGAGCGGGAATCGCTCCGTGAAGGTGCTCTGCGGGGTGTAAAATCTTCAGTACCGCTGCCCTGTGAATGGGGAGCGTCCATGTTGTCCGCACGGACGTGCACGGGTGGAAGCGGGGGCTCTCTTCTGCTGAGGCGGGGGCTTGCCCGCCCGTACTTGGGTGCGTAACATGGGGCAGGGCTCTGGGGCAGGCGTGCGAGTCCAGGGGAAGCTTGTGAACGGCACCCCTAAATGACTGTGTCTTTGCCGAGGAGCCCTTCGGAACAGTTTGGGGACCGGCGCAGGGCACGGCAGACGGAGAGGACACCTGTGCCCTGTGCGCACCTACAGAGACCCCCGAAAGCGGGGCGGGAGAGGCAATCTCCCGCTGTCTCCCTCTCGCCACCCCTGGGCTGGGGACTCGACGACCGTCAGCGAGAGGCGCTCAGGGGATGCCCCCAGCATTTTGGGCAGGATCTGGGGGCGCGGACTCCCACCTCACCTGCGGGGGGCGGCAAGGGATGCGCGCAGCCCCCCGCCTCTCCCCCGGGGCCGGGCGAGGTGGGTCAAAGCCCCCACCCGAGAGCAGCCCGCGAAGAAATCGTGCAGCAGAAAGTTTCTGTCCCCTCTTCCCTCCCCGAGCTGGACTCCGGAGGGTTACGAGGGAGAAGGAGGGAAGAAAGGAAGGGAGGGAGGGAAGAGAGGGGGTTAGACCGCTCTGCAACATTATTGGCTGCGTGGCCGGGCTGGTGCTCGCTGGGGAACTCAGAGCATGCCCATTGGGGGGGTATAAAAGGGGGGCAGCCGGAGCTCCCTGCCTGTCTCCTCGCTCGTGGGGCAGCCAGCCGGGAGCAGCGAGCAGTCAGGCAGCCGGCTCCTCCGCCCCGGACTGAGGGACGCCGTCAGTAAACACAAAAGTGAGAGCCACCCAAGGGGCAGCCAAAGCAGCAGGAGAGACAGAGAAGGAGAGGAAAAAAAACAAACAACAAACCCAAAAAACAGACCAAAACAAACAAAAAGGGAGGGAGAGAAAAACCAGAGAAAACCAGGAAAAAATAAGAAAGAAAATAAGAAAGAGAAAGCAAAGGAAAGCGCTCGCTCGCTCGCTCGCTCTCTAGAATAACAGAATACCTGATCGCAACAAAATAACATCCTTCAGACAAAATCAAGCAGGGACTTGACATTCCAAAAAGGCAAGGCGAGGAGAGCGAGCCAGGGCGCGGGGAAAACGAGCCAAAGCCGCGATCGCTGCCAGGGCAGGAGAGCAGCATGTCAAGCGCCGGGGCACACACGGATGAGCGGTGCCGGCAGCCAGCCTTCCTCCCCGGCCCGCCGCCACCAGAAGTTGAGAGCAGCAGCGGCATCGCCAAGGTAAGCGCCGCTCCGCGCCCCTCCGCGCTGCCGTTCGGCGGGCAGAGACGGGCAGGCTCCTCCGTGCCATGCCGCTCTCTGCCATGCCGAGCCGCGCCGTCCCCGCTGCCCGCCGTCCCCACGCGTGTCACTAGA
>VZTY01016797.1:368567-385073 GCA_013400935.1 Turnix velox | reverse complement strand
CGGTGGTTGCGGGGGCCGGGCCGTCCCGGCGGCGGGGCCGGGGCTATGCGAGGTCAGGCGGGGCTGCGCGGCCGCTGACCGCCCGCTTCCCTCCTTCCCCTCCCTCACTCCCTCCCTCCGCTGCCGGGGCCGTTCGGGGAGCGGGGAGGCGGTCGGGGAAGGGACAGCTAGTTCCCCCGTCGCGGGGAGATTGTTAAACTCGCCTTCTGCAAATCACTGCGGCGCGCTCAGTCTCGGAGGGATAAAAATACAGAGAGGAAAAACAAGAAAGCGCAGCCAAAATGGAGTGAGAGTTAATGGTTGGCATGCAGCCTTCGACTTTGTGCGATTTTTTGGTTTTTTCTTCTTTTTTTTTTTTTTTCCTTGTTCTTCCTTCCCAATTGCTTTTCCCTACAGTAATTGTTTTAAGAGAGCAACTTGGAAAGGTTTTAGCGCTCCGTTGAGCAGGAGGGAATTGGGGCACATGAGGAAACTCGGATTTAGCGTAACTGTACCAGCAGATGTGGCTGCCTCGCCTCCAGCCAGTGGTGCTTGAGCGGGGTTTCTGATACGCCAGGTCTCGCTGAGGCGGCGGGGAGCAATCAAGTGTAAAAACAAGGTTTGTGTGGGCGGTTTTAAATAGACACCTCTGGAGAAACACTGCTTTCAACCCTCCAGTCCAGGCTTCCCATCCAAAGCATCTAGTTTTCTTCCAAATGTTGGGATGTGCTTGGGAGGCCAAGGCCTGTTTTTCTTTGGGTTTATTTGTTGTCAGGTTGTGCGTCTCTGGGTTTTTTTTCCTTTTTACTTTGCAGGATGTAGCACGTTGGGTTTATTATTCCTCCTCTTTCCTTGATTTAGAGTGGAGTTGAGGAGCCTGGGGTTTTGTCACGGTGACTTTGTGCTAAGGACATCTGGAGGAATAAAAGTGACTGACACTCCTGATTTGAGCTTCACTGAGCTGTTTTGGACCCAACTTGACAATTCTGGTGGGGGTGAACGGGTCAGAGCTGTAAATCTTGCTCCGTGTTGTCGACACCCACACAAGTTCACTCAGCCTTTCAAAGGGACTATCCCGACTCCCGTGAAAATTCATTAAGGGATAAAAGATTTGACACCGCGGGTCCCCTCCCACCGCCACATGAAATCTGAGAGCCAAAATGTGGCTGCGTGTGTGTCCCAGTGCCTTTTCTGACAGGTGATCCTTTTTGCAGCCTGCCTGGAGGGCTGCTGCCTCGACCAGGCAACCCGGAGGTGTCAGTGCCTGTCTTCTCATTGATTTCTATAGGCTTCAGAGTGAGCCCGGCTTGCCCCACGGAGCACCAGAGAAAAGCATTTCTGTACTTTTCTTTTTTTAAATAAAGCAAGCACAGCAGGTGAGGTCTTATTTTTAGAGGGGCTGAGGAGTTGGTGTGTTTCCAGCAGTGCATACGAGCACTGTAAGCGGCCCACCCTCTCCCTGCTCGTGTCCTGGGACTGACCTCTCCGATCCTTCTTTGGGTTGTCTTTATTTCTAAAGGCTGCTGTGTGTCTTTACTATGGTGCAAAGAGATACCAGTCTCCCACCACACGTTTTCCTGAGGGGTTGGGAGAGGTAGGGGGCACCTAGGGAAGAAATCTGCCTTGGTGTGGCAGCCTGGCTCTGAAAGGGTTAAAGCTGCTCTGCCAAGACATAAAGCAAGTTCAATGTGTTGTGGGAATATCACTTGCCAGTAGACTCCAGTCACCACAGTTTCTGATTTAACAGCTTAACTTGCTGTTAACTTTCCCTGATATACTCCAGGTTTTGGACAGGAATGCAGAAAGGAGAGAGGAACAATAAAGAAAGGAGTTAAGTGAGGCTACTAAAATGGACTTAAATCCCTTCCCTGGGTCCTGCCAGCTGTCTTTAGAAAAGTTAAGCAAGATTGCATTTCCTTTTTTTTATGCAATAAATCAAATATTTCTGGGCTGCATACCAAAATTTGTGCAATACGTTCTTACTCCCCAGTGGGGTGAGTAAATGGTACTGAATACCCCATTCACCTTTTTCAGCTTGATTTTTCCACAACTAGGGTAGCCCTTGCTGCAGCCCTGATAGCCACAGGGTGCAGGCAGTGCTCCCCTGCCCACTTTGGCCCCTGTCCCACAGGTGGGGGAGGCAGGAGTCTTTCATAGAATCATAGAATAGTTTGGGTTGGAAGGAACCCTAAAGATCATCTAGTTCCAACCACCCTGCCATGGGCAGGGACACATTCTACTAGACCAGGTTGCTCAAAGCCTCATCCAGCCTGACCTTAAACATCTCCAGGGAGGGGGCATCCACAACCTCTCTGGGCAACCTGTTCCAGTGTCTCACCACACAGTAAAGGACTTCTTTCTTATATTCCCTGCTAGCAGGGATGGGAAAGGTGACCCCCAACACGGGACGGACTGGGCTGCTGATGGGGACGAGCAGTGAAGACAAAAAAGTAGGAGCTAAAAATAGCAGCAGCATTGCCAACCTCAGCCATATAAATGTCATGCGAGCCAGGTGCCAGGAATCAGGAGAGTTTTTTATTTTTTTTTCAGTCCTGAGCTGAACAGCAAAACCCCAGCATGGTTTTATTCATCTGACAGCTGGATGGTTGAAAGTTTCATGTTTTGAAGCTTGTTCCTTCCAGCAGGATGGAAATCTCCTCCTTTCTGTTTCAGATGGAAAGGGAGGCTCTTCTTTATTAAGGCTCACAGCAGCTCTTGCACTGGGTACCTCCTGGCACCTCATCCCCAGTATGCAGCCCCAGGGTGGGTTTTGGCTGCCAAGACACCTGCCTCTTCCCGATTGTCTCTTGGCACCTTGAGGCATGGTGGCCCAGTGCCCTGTGTGAGGTTGCCCATGGGCTGTGGTGGTGCTCACTTGGCATGTGTGGTTGGTGTGGGCACCAGCATCCGGCCTCTTTGGGAGAGGCATGCTGGAAACCAGGTCAAGTCCCCACTCTCCTGGGGCTGCCCTCTGAAGGGAGGAATGCAGGGACACTCACTCAGCATCTCTTGCAGGCAGTCATCAGCTTTGCTTTGCTTTTCTTTGGAGGATGGTGAAGGCTGGGATGCACAAATTGGGGTTTTCTCCTCCAGCGCATGCTTCTGGATTTTGGGCTGATGACTTTTCACTGTGCTCCCTTTTAAATGCTGCACTGCTCCACAAAGAAGCAATATTTTTAAAAAAAATTTTTTTCTGTTTCTTTTTGCTGTCCAAATCCAAATTTTGCAGACTGGGCCATCTGTCAATTCCCTCCTACGTTGTTCTGTTCATATTAAATTGTAATGAAGGCCAGACTGAAGAAGGAATTAGGTCAGACAGGAGGTTTAGTCTCTGTTTTTTGGGGAGACGTTTGTTGCCCAAGAGAGGCACCGTGGTTTGGTTAGCTCGGTCCAGGCCTGGATGCAAGGGATGCCTGAGCTGTCCTCTGAGATTTGGCAACAGGACTTTGTAGCACACTACGGCCTCTTGGCCCTCAACTCTCCAGCAGCTGGACAGAAATTGTCGATCCAACTGAATCTGTAGCAAATCCTGAAAAAGCCTTTAATGGCCTCGGGTGGGAGGGTGGCTCCCACTGCAGTCTTGCCCCTGGGCTTGCTCCTGGCACGCTGCAGCCACACTCAGAGCATCCTCTCTGTTGACATGTGCCCACAGAGTTGAAGGCTGCTGAGAGGTTTTTGGGGGTCCCTGTCCATGGGAGCAGCAGCCTGTGCTGTGAGGGGGGAGTACCCAGGAGTTCCAAGGCAGCAGCGAGCATCCCAGCCACAGCAGCTCATGGCTGAGCTGGCTCTCACAGCAGCCCAGCTTTGCATGGGGACCTGAGGGTGTGGGTGAAGGTTGGAGAGGAAGGATGAAGAGTAAAGCAGGCCCTTTCTGGGCAGAGAGATGTCAGCACTGTATTTTGATGGCTTGTCTGAGCCTCTCCAATGCCAAGAAGGTTGCTCTCTTGTGTGATCTCTTGTGCAGTTTGTTGGTGAAATCAAGAAATTCCTCTTGGACCTTCTTGTGTGGGGTTCAAGTCCTCTTTAAGAGGAATTCGGTGCCCAGGTTGTTGGGCTCCCAGCATGTTCCCACTTCCCCTAGTTAAAAAGGGACCCTGCAGCATTGGAGCTCTGTAGGCACCTCAGGGGGAGTGGCAGGCAGCATAGCTGATTTAACCTGCCTTAGCAAGGGTGGACATTATTGGGTGTAACCTCTATCCCAGGGGACATAGGACCTTGTCCTTTCAGAAAGTGTTACCTCTCACTGCTATATTCCTATTACTTCTCCTGTGAGAAATGCTTTCTAATGAAAACTGAAAGTTTTTCCAGCCATTGCTGTAAATTTACTCCTATCCCATGGCTGAGGCTTCTGTGCTTGTCCTAATGTTTGGAATAGAAACCAAAAGCAGCACTGTCCCATGCTTCCAGTACAGAATAAGAATAAAGGCTCGTAGAGTCTCAAAGGGCTTCAATTCATGATGCTGAGCCACATTTGGCCATGGCTTCCTGGAACCTTTGTAGCTAGCATGGTGCTTGCACCACCAGGTCATGAGCTTTGAGTACACAGCTGTGCTGTGAAAGCCTGTTTTGGGGACCAGCGCCTGCCTGGCAGCTACAGCAGGACAGCAATGAACTCTCCAGCATAGGTACTGCTCATTCCTACTAAGAAGTGAAAGGGAGCAACGGTCAGTTGAAAGGTCTTTCAGATGTGCTGCACTGTTGGTGGCACCCCTGGAGCTTGCCTAGCCTGAGGGTGAAGCCTGGGGTGTTTTCTTCTGCAGGGCCAAAGCAAGAGGAAAGAGCCTGCAGAATTGGGTTGGATTGCAGCTCCATCAAGCTGGAGAGAAACTGCAGCACTGGGTAGTAAATAAAGATGCTTTTTGCTCTGCTGCCTGGTTTCTCATTACACGGCTGCTGGAGGGAGTGGGGTGAGGCCAAGGTGACAGCAGTGAAAGGACTGATGGTTGATGTGCGAGCAAATGGGGACTTCACTGCATCACGCATATCCTTGTTAGCCCTGGATGACAGTGCCTGGACTGTCCCTTTCCTCGTTGCTACAGGGGAGCATCCTGGTTGGAGTGATGGGGTGTGAGGGCATCCTTCAAGAGCTCTCAGGGAGCAGGAGAGCTGCCAGGGGCCACTTTGTGCTTGCGATGTGGGTTGTACAGGGTATTTTCTGAGGATCACAGGGTTTTTTCCACAGAAGGTATCAGGTCTCCCCAGCATCAGATATCGCCCTGCCAACAAATCCTCACTCTACCCTTGCTTCAGATCATCTCAGCCCTTTCTTTAGGCTGAGAGGAGGAAGAACTGTGTTTGACACCTGGGCCACCATGGAATCTCCTTCTGGGGGACTGGCTCTAGCTTGAGAGAGGCCAGCACACAGCCTGCTCATTAGCTACACTCCTTCAACCGGCACAAGACTAATGAGGGATGGGGGATTATTTGGTATTTGGGTGTCTTCAAGTCCCACATCAGCAGCTTCAGTGACAGCACTGGCTGCCATGCATCTGCTGCCCTGGCAATGAGGTGCCTGCACTATCTGTGTCCCAGGGACACCAGCTATCAGGAACTGCATGTGAAAAAAAAGAAAAAAGGCAAAAAAAAAAATAAAAGAAGCAAAAGCAGGATCCTTGCTGTCCTGCCAGTTGGAAGTCTGTCTGCCAATGCAGTTGCACCAGAAGTGTGACTCAATTAGCACAGGTGATGGATGCTATTGCCGTGCTGTGGGGCCCGGTAAACCCCCGTTAGCCACTTGATGAAAAAATCAAAGTGAAAAGGTGTTGGTGGCAAAACATGGCAGCCTTGGTAATGTGGTACAATCACAGCACCCATGCTCATCCTTCTGCTCCTACTGTCATGCAAACCATAGACCCCAAGGTAGGGGGGAAACTACTGTAAATCTGGTCCCAGTCCTGCCACTTGATGATTTGAGCCTGGTTTGCTCCCAGTGCTGCTGCTTCTCTTTTCCAGAGTACTGGATGGGGTTTTGCCATCCTTGCTGGTCTCTGCCAGCACAGGCTGTGATATATGGTGGGCAACAAAGCTCATGTGTGTGGGAGACACTCCCCTCAGCCCACCCAGACATTGCAGCCCCTGTTTTGGCTTTTGCTGCTGATTCCTGTCCTCCTGCCACTCAGAAGAGCTCACAACTCATAAGCACAGCACATTTCCATCCATCAGTGATGATTTGAGCTACGTGCTAGTAAAAAACGGGTAGCAAGGGTGGCTTTATTGCTGGCAGGACCGTAGTAGGGCCCCAGGGGAGCTGGGCTAATTTCCTGGCTGTGCTGCAGACTTCCCCCGTGACCTTGGGCAAGTCATTTAATCTATCCTGGGCTTCGGCTCCATCTCTGAGCATCCCGGGGGGGTGAGGTAATATTCATTAACTGATATTATTCTTGAGTTGCTCAGATGCTATATGGTGATGAAGGCTGGATGTGAAACCCAGCATCCTGGCTGAGCATTAGTGGGGAGAGGGGATGCTCTGCTTGAGATGCAGCATTGACCCATGCTGGGCACTATTTTGCCACATTTCATGTCATTTTGAGCTGATCTCTCTGGCCACCATCATTATTTGGCTGCATATATAGATTGATGCTAATTTCTGAGTGGCTCTCTAGTGCTTTCAACTGCCCATAGGTCTCACTTCATCTAGTGAGGCAGTAGCACCCTTGCTTTACATCTGCAGAAACTGACATGGAGGTAAAGCTGTTTGCTGGAGCCAAGTCAGAGGAAATCTTTGGGTTAGTTAGCAAATATCCAGAGACTCTCTTATTCAATCCTCTGTGCCATCTGATACCCCTGTGGCCCTCCTTGGGATGCCTCAGATGTGTTTTGTGTGGGACCACTCTGCTCCTGAGGGATGTCTTCTCGGTCCCTGCTCTCATCAGCAAACATGGCTTGTGCAATCAACCCCTCGATTGCCCGAGCCTTGACTGTGCAGGTCTCACACACCTGAGGTGAAGGCCACCATTCCCTAACAAATTCCAGCTGTAGGATGAGTTGAAACTTCATTTGTTTCTCGGTTGGTGGAATATGCTTTCAGGTAGGGCGTGAAAACCTATCATTGGAACCGAAAGACTAAAAAAAAAAACCTGTGCTGTTGAAAGAGTAGGGGGAATAAAAGCCTTTCAGAGTTAGCCTGAAGTGGGATTTTCCAATGGAAAAACCACTTCAATGCCAACCTTGTCTGGCTGGAGTGGCTGAATGGTGAGGTGAGCGCAGGGAGAAAGCACTGGTGGCCAGCTCAGCGCTGCTCTTCCTTTCCTGCAGCATCCCAACATGTCTGGGCATGAAACCCATCCATGCTGTGGTGGGGGTGGTTGGAGGCACTGGCCAGGGGAGGTGGCAGAGAGGAGTCTCTGGTTGTGTGCTAATGCTGTGCCTCTGTCCCCAGGTGCAGAGGACGTGCGCGGCGAGGCAGATGCTGCTGCTGCTCCTGGCTTTCCTGGCCTATGCTTTGGATTCGGCTGCTGCGTACGGCACTGCGGAGACCCTCTGCGGTGGGGAGCTGGTGGACACACTGCAGTTCGTCTGCGGGGACAGGGGCTTCTACTTCAGTAAGTACCAGGCACCATCAGTAAGCAGGATGCTGCCCCCCCCCCCCCCCCCCCCCCCCCCCCCCCATGCCTTGCTTTAGGGGAGCTGGGCTGGGAGGGATAAGAGGGTTTTCTGTTGCTGCTTCTTGTAATTGCCTTGTATGTGGTAGGTGAGGAGAAGAGCAAGAAGAGTGATATGCTCAGGGTGACATGCACCCACCTCACACTGGTTTTGGGGACTGTCTGGTCCCATGGGGAAACTGGGTCCTGCATTTGATGCTTGGAAAAGTTAGATATAGAATCATAGAATAGTTTGGGTTGGAAGGGACCTTAAAGATCATCTACTTCCAAACCCCCTGCCTATGGCAGGGACACCTCCCACTAGATCAGGTTGCTCAGTGCCTTGTCCAGCCTGACCTTAAACACCTCCAGGGAGGGGGCATCTACAGCCTTTCTGGGAAACTTGTTCCAGTTTCACTGCCCTCACCATGAAGAACTTTTTTCTTATATCTAGCCTGAATCTACCCTCTTCCAATTTACATCCATTATTTCTAGTCCTTCCATCACATATCCTATTAAAAAGTCCTACCCCTGCCTTTCTGTAGGCCCCCTTCAGGGTTTTTGATAAGCCACTATGAAATCCACCCTGAGTCTTCTCTTCTCTAGGCTGAACAACCCCATCTCCTTCAGCCTGTCTTCATAAGGCAGTTGCTCCAGCCCTTTGATCATCTTCGTGGCCCTCCGCTGTGGATATCACTGTTGAGCTTCTCTGACTGGCTCACCAGTGATGTGGGCAACTCATTAAACTAATGAAGTTGTCTGTGACCAACTCTCTGCTGTGCTTCTGCCCTGGCTTATTTTTAGACCTTGCTGTCTAAGAGCTGCACATTGGAAGTAGGCAGGAGCTGAGGGCTCCCCCTTTCTGGGTAGGCTTTGCTTGGGTGTAGCAGCAGCTTCTAGGCTGCTCCCCAAATACACTTCATGGCCTCCTGGCTACCTGTTGGTCAACCTGTCGCTGAAGAGTTTTGCAACACAGGTAGTGCAAAAAAATGCAGCATTGCTTTTGTTTGTGGAGTGCAGGTGGCTTCAGAACAGTTTACTGGAGTGGGCTTTCCAGAATGCTTTGTGAGTTTGAACTGTTTACATTAGCAGTGCAAAGGCTCAGCTGCTAAATGGAGAGGAGGAGGAATACACCAGTAGTGATGGATGCTCAGTAAGGGTGGAGGTGACTCAAGTGTGACACCTTGTTCTGGTCTTTTGATGCCCTTCTCTACTTGGGAGAGTCCCTGAGTCTTGCAGCACACTGAGGACCGAACCACAGAGTTAATGACTACAGTAAAGGTGCAATCCCAAACAGGGAGAAAGGATGGAGATCCCAACTGTATATGATGGCATACATTTATCAGTCTTTGCTTTGGGAAAAGGAATTAAAGAAATAGGCTGGTTTCTGGAATATCGAAGTTGAAACCATCCTTCTTCTTGTTCCAATTTGCTTGTGCAGTGAACGGGGCACTACAAAAGAACCCTAGATGTCCCTTCCCAGCCAGACTTGGCTGATGCTGTCTGCTGAGGTTAGGCAGGGCAAGGTGCAGGGATCCCATATTCAGCAGCCAGAGTTGGGGCTATGTGATTCTGTTCAAGTGGTTGGGCTGCAAGTGCTCAGCTGTGAGCTGGAGGTGACTGCCCTGCCCCATCCCTACTGAGCAGTGGGATATTTTCATGGCTCCCACCTTTTGGGGATGCTCCAAGCTCTCTTCCTTCTTCTTCTTGCTGAGCCCTTCCTCTTCTCATCTCCCCTTCCATTCTTCTTCCACTGATGAGCTCCATGCTGGAGCTTGGACCAAAGCAGCAGATCTGGACTGCCTTTAATGGTGCAGCAAGGAGGCAATCTTCCCTCATGCTCTCAATACCTCTTCCTTTCCCTCTATATATAGAGGAGCATCCGTCTCCTTCCCATGGTTTCTCTTCCCTCCTCCCCCTCTCTGGGGATGAAAGGGAATGGGGCTTTTGTTTTATGGACAAACTGACCTCCTTTCACCTCAAATAACCCAGCTACCCAGGCCAAAATAAAAACACTTTTGAAGGCAGACAAGTTGCTTGGTGCCAAGTAACCAGTCTGGTGCTTGCAAGGGAATTCTTGCCTTTTTTTTTTAATTATTTCTCATGCCCCCTTCTTTTTTGTGATTATTTCTGGAGTGCTCAGGTGCTGGGGGATGAAGTGAAGTTGCTTCAGTCCCATAATTAAGCCTCTGGCCAGCCTATGCCAGGCAGGGCTGAAGACACTTGGGTGATGGCTCAATTAATTGATGAATGGTTTGGACATCCCCAGCTCACCTAATTTTTTCCCTCTGTTTGTATCAGTTGTCTTCGTCTTCATTCTTAAACAGTCATGGGTACACTATTGTCACCATGTAGGGCACAGTTACGTTGCACAATTGCAGGTTTATATCTTAAAACGAGACTTTGGTTTGTTGTGAGCACTTTCAGTCACAGCATGAGGTAAATGCCTCGAGGAGCCTTGTCCTGCAGGTACAAGTGGGCCTCTCTTGCTGAACTGTGCTTGTTGAAAGCATTCAGCTGGAAATCTGATTGGGAAAAAATGGTATGAAAATCCATTGTCAGTTTTCTGCTTCAGTGGTGATTTAAATACAGCAATTTAAGGAGGATGCTCTGCATTCATACGAGAGAGCACCTAGTGAATCTAGTTCTGAAATACAGCACTGTTTGCCTCCATGCAAGCAGATGCAGTGTACTCATGGTGTTCCATCCCCCTGGCATCTAGCGACGGGGGGAGTTGTGCAGCCTAGACTGAGGTGGGTACACCCACTGATAACTGGGATGCACATATGTTCAATGATATGGGAGCGAGTCCCACCCTCCAGGTGCCCTTGTAGGCATCGTGGCTGGCAGTTGTTTGGGTGCTGAAGCTGCCTCCCACAACTGGAGGCTGGAAAAGTGCTGCCCCAACAGGGGCAGGAGGGGGCAGTGCCTGGGAAACAGGGTGAGCATGGCTATGTGCACCGTGCCAGCCCTGCACTGCATCTCCTGGGCGAGCTGCAGCTGCTGCCATGCTTTGCTTTCCACCTCTGCTGTGATTCCTCCCCTCTGTGACTTTTAGGGGTTTTGAGGCTGGCTCATAGGTGCCAGCAAGATGGTGGCATATGCCATCACAACTCTGCAGCAGGGTCCAATCTCCCTCTCCCTGCTCCCTGGCGTGCATTCCAGGGATGGCAGAGGGATGCTGAGCAAAGCCCCGAGTGGAAAAAGCGCGGGGCAGGTCGAGAGGAAGCCCCAGCCGCGAAGTTGCTGTCATGCAATGTTGGCAGGGAGGGCAGAAGGGGCTGCAGGGGGAGAGGCGTCCAACTTCTCTGTAAACAACAGCTCCTGTTTCCTCCTTTCCAACAGCTGATAAGAATTTAGCTCTTTGCAGCCGCTTGTGCTGACGGGGCACATTCTTGCGCGCCCGCCGCTCCTCCGAATAATACTAGGAAAAAGCAGGGGGGAAAGCGCGGTGCCGGGGTGGGGGAGGGCCAGGCTGGGGGCACTGGGACGGGGCCCGCTGCTGCACAAAGGCCCCCTTGTTGCTCCCGACATTCCTGCGACAGGGGCTCGGGGGCTGTTTACACCCAAAGTCCCCTTCCACTCGGCTTGCCGCCTGATTGACCGGAGGAGAGGGGACCCGGCTAGGGTGGCACCGGCACCGCGCACCCCTCCCGGCAGCATCTGCCCGGCCCCGGTGAGGGTGGGGAGCCTGGAGCGGGGGGATGGAGATGCTAAGGAAGGGACTCTCCTGTTCCCCCGCGGCCATGCCACCACCTCCAGCGCGGAGGCGTAGCTGAGCTGCAGGTACACGGCCGCTGGGTTTTTGTGGGAGCGGGTTTGGCTTTACACCACCGCCGGGATGCCCAGCTCTCCCGACTGGGATAGCCTGCTGGCGGGTGGGAACAGCAATGGGAAACCAGAGAGCTTTGCATCACTGGGGTTCATCCCTTCCACGGAGTCGTGTGAGGTTTTTGGTGTAGCACAATATAGGGAAAAAGAGACCACAGGCATTGAGTGAAGGCTAAGAGGAAGTGTGTTTCCTCAGGAGGAGCAGGTCATCGCTGCCATGGGAAGTGGCTCATACACCCCAGCAGTGCCAGAGCCTGCACAGCTTTCCCCTGTGGGCAAGGGATAGAGTGGCAAAACTTTCCCTGGGTTTGGCAGTGGTGGTAAAGGGAGACGCCAGCCGTGGGCAGAAGCCAGGAAATTCAACCTTTAGTCCGTGCGTAAGTCGTGTTATGGAACAAATGCTTTTCCCAATCCAGGTCAGCAGAGATATTGCTGTTACCTAGAAATGGCTGGCATCTCTTCCCTGAGTTGTTGTCTCCAGGTACTTTCTGGGACTACATCTCCACTTGATATGTTTGTCTTTTTGGGTTTTTTTTCCCAAAGTAACTCTCCCACAGAGGCTTGTATTGGCATTTGTAGAGATCTGTACAGACAATTATGTAATGGGAAATGTGCCCTGTTGGACTGTCACAGCGGTGCTGGCAAGGAGAGAACAGCAGCTTTATGCAAGAGAGAAGGGGCAGAGATGTGGGGCCAGGGGCAGTACACATACCCACCAGCTGGGTGAGGGCAGCCAGTGGGGAGGAAGGGACCAGGCCTCCACTGTGGTCCTCATCGGGAGCTCACCTGGCCAGAGCCACACCTGAGCTGTGGGTGGGCACCACACTGCTGTCATCTTACAGTGTGATTGATCCCCACTTGGAAAGTGCCCATGATGGCAAGCTGGTAAAGATGATCACTCTATGCTTGTTGCTTTTCACCCTTCTCTCCTCTTTCCAAGAGCAGACACCTCTAACTTCTCCCTGACCTGTACATGTTGTCACATGTGCAACCTTCTTATCAGTGGGAGTGTGATGCAGTCCTCTCAGGACGTGCTGGCAAGAGGGAGTTACTTTAGGGGTTTTTTGACTTTTCTTCCAAACTCTTCTTCTGCCTGTGCCTTTCTGGAACAGCCTCATGCTTCAGCAGCTGCCCAGGCAGGCAGGTTTGGGTGCGGGAGTCACATGTGGTGTGGGATGTCAGTGGCAGCTCAGGTGTCCCATGGACTTTGCCAGGCATCACATGCCTGTAGAACATGTGCTAGTGGCCTCAAGCTGGCTCCTCTCCCTGGTCTCCCTCAGGCCTCACCAACTTGTTTGTCTGTGCTAGCATCTGCCTGTGAAAGGAGAGCTCAGTTCAAGGTACTTGGTGGCCACAAGCATCTATAGAAACAGTGCTGCCTATGCTAAGCCTTTGCCAAGAAAGCTGTGGCTGACCAGAGGTCATAATTTTTTTCCAGAGAAAAAGATAGAGAGGGTGGTGGCACAAGGGAGATGAATGTGAAAAATTTAGAATTTTAAATGTGTAGTATGAGTCAGTGGCTCCATCACACCGAGCCTGATGCCTTGATTGCTTTCTTGGCCTCCATGTGTGACAGTGATGGACCAGTGTGGAGCAGAAGTCTCCCCACTGATGGGATTTTCACAGAGAGTGGGTGCCATGCTGCTTTGCTGCGGCAGGGCCCATGGTGAGGTGCAGTGGCTGGGTTTTGCGTGGTGGCATTGCACACATGGGGCAGCATCATACATGCAGGGCTGCACTGCCCACTTATTTGTCATAGAATGGGTCATCTAGTTCCACCCCCCCCGCCATGGGCAGGGGGCAGGGACACATTCCACTAGACCAGGTTGCTCAAAGCCTTATCCAGCTTGGCCTCCCTTCTAGGGAGGGGGCATCCACAACCTCTCTGGACAACCTGTTCCAGTGTCTCACCACCCTCGCAGTAAAGAACTTCTTATCTCCAGCCTAAATCTCCCCTCTTCCAATTTGCATCCATTACTCTTAGTCCTGCCATCCTGTACCCTTTTAAAAAGTTCCACCCCATTAAAGTCTTGCATATTTTCGTCTCCTTTTCACACATGGGGTTGCACTGCATGCAGAGAAAACTCCTGTGCTTTGCATTTAGTGCCAGGGCACTTTGGGTGGTCACCTGGATTGGGTACACAGGAAAAGTGGGCAGCATCCTGTAAGCCAGGGCTAAATCTTAACCAAGGCCAAATACTTGAGTGAGCTGGGGGGATCACAGGTCATGCAATAGGGCCAACATGGAACATTTTGGGAGTTCCTGCCAACTGAATGGGAAGCAGGTACTTGACCAAGTGTGTCATGGTGAACAGCCTTTAACATTGCATGTCCACAGCTCACTCTTTGTTTTTCCTATGCTCAAATTCTCCTGGCTGGGATGCAGTAATTGGTCCTGTTTGCAAGCCCTGCTTGTGCTGGCCTCTGCTCCCCTCTCACAGAGCACCTTGTACTGGGGAGAGGTGATCCTAGCAGTGTGCAGATCCCCTGTTGCAAGTTCCACAGCAGCCCAAACACATAACTCACCACACATGAAAATGCAGAGAAAATCTTTTAATTTTGGGACAGTTTAGATTTTGGAAGCTGTAATTCGTAAGCAAGTTTGTTTTGCATCAGAAATTCCGATTTGCTCATCACTTCTATTACAAGAAGGGGAGGAAAACCCAGTAAGGCTGGTGAAGGCTTTTCCTCCAGAGCACTTTGGCAGTCATTAAGCAGTGACATGAATTGCACTTGGTTGTTGCTGCACCGAACGCGGGCTTTCGCATCCTTCTGGAAGGCAGAAACAGGAGAGAGGAATCCTTATTAAAAGATTAAGTTTAATAGCTATTTTTGGCTGGTTCAGGAGCCTGTATTCTTTCTGCAGCTGTCTCAGAGCTGTCCCATATGGTAAAATTTAGCCGCCTTGGTTCGCTTCACCTGCCTGAGCGTTGTCCCGGCGGAGGGAGGTTGGCAGCCGCAACACCACACCGCTTCTTTCTAATAAAACTCTCTTGCCAGGATCAACATGGGAGATGGTCACAGGATTCTGCAATCGGGCTGGGCTTGAACTTCCTCACTTTAGCTGTGCCCAAAAAGGCCACGAGCATCAGAGATATAGGAGGGGAATAAATCACTGCCATATAAAGTGACTTTAATTAGTGCTGCGCACACGCAGGGAGCCCTGTTGGCATCGGCAGCGTTTGTCTGGGAAAGCCCTTAATGTGAAACTCAGCTGGTTTGCGGGCGCGTGTGGGCTGGTTTGGGAGAAGCACTGCTGGTTTTGAAATATGTAGGACACTCACCAGGCTCTGGTGGCTACTGAAGGGATGCCTGCCAGGGGATGGGTGCCACAAAATGGTGAGGAGTGTGTGGTCTGCATTGGTGGCTGACGCCAGGTTCTCTGCCATTGCAGGTAGACCGGTGGGGCGAAATAACCGGCGGATCAACCGGGGCATCGTGGAGGAGTGCTGCTTTCGGAGCTGTGACCTGGCTTTGCTGGAAACCTACTGTGCCAAGTCTGTCAAGTCTGAGCGTGACCTCTCTGCCACCTCCCTGGCGGCTCTGCCGGCACTCAGCAAGGTAGGGGAGCTGTGCTGGGATGGCGGTCCTTTCCCCAAAATAAACAGCAAGAGAAGAAAGATGGGATGGATGTGGGTGGGAGAGAACAAACTCCAGCTGCAGCTACTGCGGAGCCTTTGAGAGATGGCCATTCTTGGCAACTCATGCCAAATCCCCTGCAGAAAGCTTCTAATAAAGCACGGGATTATAGGTGGGCTGTATCATAGCATGGTTTGGGTTGGAAGGGACTTTCAAAGGTCACCTAGTCCAATCTCCCTGCAATGATCAGAGACATCTTCAATTAGATCAGTTTGCTTGGAGATCTGTCCAAGCTGGCCTTGACTGTTTCCAGGGATGGGAAGGTGGGCAGTCTTGTGGTGAGGCTGACATTGCTATCCCATCCCTTTGCAGGAGAGCTTCCAGAAGCCCTCACACACCAAGTACTCCAAGTATAACGTGTGGCAGAAGAAGAGCTCCCAGCGGCTGCAGCGGGAGGTGCCCGGCATCCTGCGCGCCCGCCGGTACCGGTGGCAGGCGGAGGGTCTGCAAGCGGCCGAAGAAGCCAGGGCTCTGCAACGTCCCCTCATCTCCCTGCCCAGCCAGAGGCCTCCAGCAGCCAGAGCCTCCCCCGAAACGGCCGTCCCCCAGAAATGAACCCTGACCGGCCGTCTCGATTTTTGATCTCCCGGGGGAGGGCGGGAGGACTGGTGAGACCCGGCCCCTGAGCCCCTCCGTCCCCGGGGCTGCCGAGCCGAGGAGCGGGGCGGCGGGGCACCCTTACGCCGCTCCGGCCCCAACCCTACAACTGACACAGCAAGGAGGGGATGGCGGCGAGCGGCGCTGCTCCTGCGGCATCGTCCTTTCGGGATGGGGGGGGGTGGGTTGTTTCATTTCCCAGACCTGTTTCGTTCCCCTGCGCCCCTGGTTTTTCCAAGCCTGTACTTGCAAAGGGACAGTTTGGCACTTGAACTTTTTGCTGCCGGGTGCTGCGTGACATCCCCGGTGCCAACGCCA
The DNA here is from genome assembly GCA_013400935.1 of Turnix velox. NCBI lineage: Eukaryota > Metazoa > Chordata > Aves > Charadriiformes > Turnicidae > Turnix > Turnix velox. Next base: position 369,129 of record VZTY01016797.1, on the reverse strand, counting down.
GAAGACAAAAGAAAGAGCAAGAGGGAAAAAGGATATGAAGTTAAATTCTTTTTTTTGTTTTTAAATCTTTTTTTTTTTTTTTTCTCAAGAAGAAGAGTCCATTCCGTGTCTTTCTTGACAATAAAGTGAAAAAAACCTAAAATGGGGACAAATATTGAGGGATGTAATTTCTTTGCCTCATTCCCGCCCTTCTTTTTTTTTTCTTCTTCTTCTTCTTTTTATTTTTTTAAAGTTTTCTTATTTTTATAACTTTCTTTTGCACCTTTAAAAGAAAAGCGTACCTGAGAAGAAGTTCCGAGGAGGCCCCATCTGCATTTTTGTGTGTGTGCTTCATTACAAGATTCCAAATCGACTTGCACCTTTTTGAAATCATTGATGACATGAGAAAGAAAGAGGAGAGAGAAAGCGAGAAAGAGGGAAGAAAATGGAAAGGAGAAAGAAGAAAAAAAAGAAAAAAGTGAGCTGTTGCTCACTTTAAATGGAGGAGGCGTCTGCATTGCACATTTGCCACGGATTTAGTTGATTTATATATATAATATATTATATAACTTTTTTGGCAAAA
>VZTY01016797.1:318269-367525 GCA_013400935.1 Turnix velox | reverse complement strand
TTATGGGACATTTTGTGTAGTATCTGAAGAGGGATTGTAATGTTTAAAATGTGTTATGGTGCTAAAGTAAGTTGGAAGGGAAAAAACCCAGAAATAGCAAGGGAGGGTGGGGAGGGAAGGACAAGATAGCGAATACTGAACTTGAAATTTTAGCTTTTCGTTTTAGGAAAAGTGTGATAAATGTGTTTCTTTTCTCTTCTGAAATATAGCTTGGTCATGACCATATGAGCTAGTTGGCTGTTACTCATGCACACAGATGCACGCACACACAGAAATACATCGACATGCATACTTTTTTTTTTTTAAGAAAAAAAAAAAACAACGAAAAACAAAAAACCACACCACAGTTTAGAATAAAAGGGAACTGTTCTAGAGACAAAACTATTTTGAATGGTGAGGGTGTTGCCAGTTACAACTCCAGGCCCTGCTTCTGCATGGACCCCAGTGGAACTTGGCTTCCAGAAGCCATGGGGGACCTGCTGCTTCCTTTCCACCCTGAGAGCTTCCTCTCCACCAAGCCCCTGCAGAAGCACCAGCTCTGTGCACCACCATCTCCTTTTCCTTCTCTTGCCCTTTGCATCCTTCTCGCTGGACCCCTCTCTTCCTCGCCCGCACCCCCTGCCCTCTCCACCCTGCCCCTTCCTGGGGCCATGGAGGAGGAGGGATGCACCCGGGCTGCTGCAGGGCTAGGACCACTGCATGGGATGGGGGAGGGAAAGGCTGGTCTCTGGCTGGGGGCTCGGGACTGGGTGAGCGGATGGGTTTGAGAGGTGGGCAGAGGGCTGTAAAATACGTTGGTTTTAAAATAATATATATTATCTGTCTAGGAACCGTAAAAAGGGGGGAATCAATTACATCTCCCTATGATATACTCTCACTTGCTAATAAAATGGGGACACTCTGTTAACCAGTTCTGTACTTGCTTTGTCTTATATATCCATACATTTAAAACATAAAAAAAAGACTACTTGAATTGTATTCTATTTCGTGGTTTGAGGGGAGGGCTAGCGGGGAGTCTTGAGAGGGGGAGGATTTTAATGTATAATCCTTTTGTTTGTTATTACCTTGCAATGTTGAGCCATGAAGCCTTTGTTTAAAAAGAAATGGCACTGCAATAGACAAAGAAAATCCTTTATTTATTTTATTAAATATATATGGAAAANTAAAAAGAAACCTAGTTTTTATTTTTTAAGAAGAGAAGTAAAAGCTTTCCTGGATGCTTTGTACCAAAAAAAGAAAAAAGAAAAAGAAAAAAAAAGAAAAAAAAAAGAAAATCTGTTAAACAAATAAATATCCATCCAGAATATGAAGCCTGACTTTTACTTTTCATTTATTTTTGCTGCTGGGGTGAGAGATGGGTGGGGAGAAGGCCATGCCAAGTGCCAATCTTTGTGGAGGAAGAGTGTATTGCATCTCCCCATTTTGGGGCTCAGAGCTTCAAGAAAGAGTGAAGCTCTGTGGTGCCCTTAAACACATCCCCAAAAGCTCTGTCCTGTGGTGGATGCCCCTTGAACTCACTGAGATAAATACATGCCCAGTGATTCTTGGCAAGATTTGGAGGTTCTTCCCAGTGGCAGTTGGGATTTGCTTGGCTTCAGCATTTTACCAGTTTGGGCTGTTCCCTGAGGACCTGAAAGCTTATCAGGAGCCAAAGATGTCCCAAAAGACCTAGATTAGGTCTCATGGTAGACAGTTCTTTCCCTGTTTTCTTGGGTAGATAAGTTTTTAGGGATCCTGATGATCTGCTTTTGATCACATACAACCACTCTGCAGCAGCGCAAATGGGAGGTCAAATATCATGGCTCTGATTTGGAAAAAGAGCAACTGCTGAGCAAAACAGTACCCAAGCATCCCTAATTGCCCAAATCGTCCATATGTTGTCTCATCTGTGCAGTCCCACTGGCATAGCCAACACCTCTGTACTTCTGTGAGGGGATGGACTTGAGTGAGGACCTCATTGAGTCTGACTTTCTGCCCCACATGGCCCCAGATGACTTGGGCTGGAAAAGATTTTTCACCTTGAAAGCAGAGCTGCTTTTTTAGGCTCTTAAAAAACATTTCAAATCAGTTTGTTGTCAGTCAAAAGGGTTTCTGTAGAGATGCAGGGCTGGCATCTATACTTTCTTTGAACTTTGACTTTATTGAAGATGGAGAAAGAATGTTGCTGTCCCACCATCTGCCACAGCCCTTTGAAGGGGTGAGGACTTGTCTTGCCTTCTGGTGGCCACTGCTGGAAATTTTGCCTTTGGGACTTTTGGTCCCTTTCTCCTGCCTAAACCACAATCATGGAGGACATTCAGAGAATATTAAAAATCACACAGAATTTTAGCTAAGTCTCTTGCCTGCCTCTCTTGGGATGGAAAGTACTGGAGCTTAGAAAGGTGATGATGCTGTTTCCAAGCATGGCTCCTCTTTAGCCCTTCTTATCCTGTCCCAGGTCACCATGTGGCTATACCAGAGCAGTTTATGTTTAGGAATGTGCCATCTTGCCTTTTGGCTTGTCAAGGAATGTGTTTCATTCCAAGGAGAGACCCAAGCAGCCACGGGGACATCTAAGCCTGGTCCTGGCCAACGTGTGTGGGGAGACTGGGTGAAACTGGACCTTTAGTTCTGCTCCAGTTTCTTCTGTTGTCTTCTGTTCTCTTTGCAGGTTGGCAGAAAAATCACAGGCTCAGCTTGGAAGTTCCAGTCTATAGGTTTGGGAATAAATCCTAGATGCTATGTTTGGGCAGAACTGACTGATTTTTGTTACAACACTTCTACACACAGACACAGCCCCCAGGGCTTAGATGCTGGATTGCAGAAGCACAAGAGGCTGTAGCTCTGACCAACCCTGAGGAGGTCTGGGCACCTCCCAGGACAACTACCCACTGTTCTGCTGCCATGCGAGATGGTGGGAAGGCAAAGGATAATTTCAGCAGAGAAGTCTAAGTGGTGCCTAAAGCCACAAGAAAGACTGAAAATCACCCACCCTTGTCTTAGCCCAGCCTAAGCTCTGGACCTTGGGTAGCTTTACAGGAAGCAAAGGGCAAACGCATTTTTTAACGCATAATAGATCTCTTCAGAGGCCAATTTGCCAGTGTGATACACACAGGGCTTACTGGGAAGGAGGGAGTTTGCCACTTGAAGTACAGAAATGACCACAGTCTTTGCAAGGTGGTGTAAGTCAGTTTCTCTGCCTTGCTATGGATGCAGGGAGATACAGGGGGAAAAAGAGCTCACCAAGCAACACATATTTTTCCCTTTTATTTTAATTTCTACATTAGTCTTAGCTTTTAACTTTTTTTCATTTTTTTTCAATCCATAAAGCAGCTGGACTGTTTTCCAAGCTTTTGGTGAGATGCATAAATGTCATCAGGATGGACATAGCCAGACTGGTTCCTCTAGCTCTGTATCAGCTGTAGCAGCTTCATCTCTGCCATTCTCCCTCTCTCAAAAGCTCAGTCTTTCACTGATGTGCAGTCTCACTGCACTAATTGAAGGGAAGGTCTGTGTCTGTTGCTTTTTCAAAATGCATCTGATTTCCGTGCTGCTTGTATTATTGTTTACTGAGGTTTCACAGGGCTGGGGAGAGTCCTGGGAAAGGTGTTGATGTATTGTGGATTATCTCACTTGCCTGCGCTCAGCAAGATTGGAGATGGTTTCTGCACCGATTGCACTTCTCATTTGTAATGCTGTATTGATAAAGCAAAGCAGTTAGAACAACCTTCTGGTATCTAATATGTCTGTCTGGGTTTTTTTCCTCTTGTACTTTATTTATTTATTTATTAAAGAGCAGGTGAGCTGTAAAACACCCCCTTGGGATAGCATAGCACTTCCACCTTTCCCAGTGCAGGTGAAGGGGAAACACAGTTTGTAAAGACCAACAGACTCTACGTCCTAGGAGAGGGTCTGGCATTGCCACTGAGGGGTGTGGGGTGACTCTCACCCCTTCCCCCGTGGTGCTGGAGGATGCTCTGGCTGTCATCAGAGAGCGAGCTGCAGCAGACATGATTCCAACCTGCCAAAAAGGCACCGGTTCTCAGAGGAATCTTGGCCCGCTTTGCTGCTGTGCTCCCAGCTGTGCACATCCCGAGGAATGCACTTGCTCATTAAAATCATGTCAGCATTCACAGAGAGCCCTGCGAGAGTCTCTATCATTGCCTTCTCCCTACATCTCTCAATGGCAAACAAAAAGCTGAGGTTTCCAACCTGCCAGGCTCTGGCTCTGCCACCAGCAACAGCCTGGAGGCAGGGAATATCTGAATTAGGGGATCTTTTTGCTTGGGCAATGTGGGAGGTCAAACTTGATGTTTTAGTCTTAAACCAGCTGCTTGCAGCTCTCTGGACTTGCAGGGCAGGTGCAAAATGTAGCAGTGATGGGAGGTGAGCACCATCATGGGGTCCATCTCCATGTTTTCTCCAAAGAGCAAGCAGCTTTGGCTGGAAAGCAGTAAGCATAGCACAGTTTTGTGTGGAAAACAAACCGTATTGAAATAACTGAATAATTCACAGTTAGCAGCAGCAGAGACAAGTGCAGAACTCACACTCTGTCACCAGCCATAAAATAGTTGCTCCACTTTTCAAAATTAATAGAGATGAATTCAGCTTCTACTGGCTTTTTTCAAAGCTCTCACATATATTTGCTGAATAGGTTTATGCTTCTTTTTTGGGCAGCTTTAGAAAGAGCATAGCTGACAATTTTAGGACAGTGAGATGAAATAATACCAACAATTATAATGTGAAGCACAGTATTTGCATGCTTTTCCATGGGAAAAGTGCCGGGACAGTCTATTTGCCTTCCCATCAGATTGTTTAGATGAAGACCATGCTCCTTCTGTACAAGAACTTACCTTTCAGCTGTGTCAAAAGGAACTGGTTTAGGAAGGCAACCAAGACCCAGAGTTCTTGTTATAAAGCTTGTTACTGCAAATTAACATTATTAAAAAATGAAATCAGGTATTAACAGAGATCTTCCCCCATAGCACCCAGATTTCTTGTCTCATTGCCTCTCCTGGTAGGCCAATAATATCTTATCAGTTCTGGTGGCAAGAAACCATCTCCTAATGACCAGAGGAAGCCACCCATGATGATATCTGTTCTAATGACATTCCTGTCTTTCATCTTCTCTCTCTAGATAGAGGAACCATCTCCTTCATTTCAGCAAGGTAGTAATCCTAGTTCTGCTAGTGTTTTGTGAATAGTTTCTGTAAGCTTTGTGTTAGGAGCGCAGGGGCCTCTGAGAATAACCCTTCCACTTCTAGGAAAGAGTGTCTCCCTATCGTTCCTCCTCACCAAAAAAAAAAAAATCACGAGAAATAGGAATTTTGGAGACTTTATTTTTGCATTTCAAGCTAGAAGGTCACACCGATAACGGTAATAATTGTTTTCTTCACAGCCAGGGCATAGCTGCAAAGGGAGGGAGGCGATTAAGAGAATATTAAGACCTCATATTCCTAGAGGTTGTTGCTTCTGTTCCTCCTCCCTCTCCCCTCTGTTCCCCATGCTTAGTAAGGAAAGCGGCAGGAGTATTATTTCTCAAGGCCTACGCTGACGTCAATACACAGGGTATTTATTTATGAAATTGAATCTAACAGTGGGGGAGAGAGGAGTGGAGGAAGATGGACACACAGAGCTAGCTGCTGCCAAGTTAGAAGAGAGCAGCAACCTCCCAGTATTTTTCTACCCTCTTTCTGGGGGAGGGATGCAGTGCCCAGAGCTTCAGAGGCCCAGGGAAAGTGAAATGGAATCAAGAAAAAGAAAATGCAGGCTTAGCATTGAGAGCAGAGAGAAGCTACAGCAAGAGGAGCACCTAAGCAAGTTAAATAGTCTGTTTCTGGTGCTGGGATATCATGGGATACATAACAAGGGCAGCACTGCAGATGCTTGCCTTCAGGCAGGCTCTGACCAGCCTCTAGCAGCCCTTTCTTCTCAACCTCTTTGGTCTTTCCATAGAAAAATATGAGGGAAATTCCAGACCAAGAAATAATTTCTCCTTTTGACACCTCTTTCTTGTTCCACATTTCAGGCTCAGGTAGCAAAAATGCCTTCTGGGAAGCCCAGCACTGAAGTTAACATGAAGATTTACTTGTCCTCTGCAGTCAATGCAAAACAGCTTGGGGAGTGAGGAAAGCCTAAGGAAGTTGAGGAGCACAGATCTTAAGATCTGAATCATCTAGGTTAGAAGGAACCTTTCAGATCATTGAGTCCAACCATCAGCTTAACTCTGACAGACCTCATACCTGGCCAGGGACTTGAACCTTTGACCCTCAGATGAGAAGTCTGATGCTCTTGCAACTGAGCTACACACTCAGGTGACCCTAACAACATGGTGTCTTCACCTTCTACTCTGGCACAAGATGCCCTAAGGCATCCATCACAACCCTGGAAGTCATGCAAGGAAATTTGCTCCCTTGGGGGGGCTGGGGAGGGAAGTAGAGAAGGATGGCTTTTACCTACTCTGTTAGAGCAGGACAGAGCTAAGCAGGGAGAGAAGGGAAAGGAAAACACCTGAATGAGCATGTAAATTTCCTACTCTTTAAACCTCTGGCCTCCTCTGTGCTTACTGCTGGAAGTATGTAAAGGAAAGCCTTTGCTGAATGGCTTCTCTCCCAGCCCGAGGGAACTCCTCTACCTAGAAGAAGCCCTGCAGATCTCCAGGTTTTTTTGTCAAAGCTCCTGCCTTTCCTGGAGTTTATCTGCCAGCTCCTCATTGCCTCAAAGTTCGATGGAGGAGATGGAGCTGGACAAATCCCTCCTTGAAAAGACTTGGTCTGTGCCCTTGTAAACATCACCAAGGTGTCAGCCATCTCCAAGCTCATTGTTTCTCCAAAATAAGGAAAGAGAGACATGTCCTAGAGATCTGTTTACAAGTCGGACTATCTTCAGTTATATAATGACACAAGCCTGGCTGCCAGCAAATTGTTGCTCCGAGCCAGGGAAGACAATTAGATGGTCTCTCAGGGCGGTGAGTATGCACAATGCAGGCTTTGTGCCACCCTGCCAGCAGCCCCCGGCATGCCTGAGGATGCTTTGGAGGAAGAGGCGGTGGAGGTGAAGGAAAAGCCCCTGGCTGCAGAGGGCCAGTGCCCACACCTTAGTGGGTGTGCAAGGCTGGGAAAGCCTCCCAGGGCTGGTGGGCGCCGGGGATGGAGCCCGTCTGCGAGCACTTTCCTGTCCCGGCAGTGAAGGGATGACGGTAAATGGGTTGTCGCGCCACAGGGCAGCAACAGCTCTGACCCCACTGATGGAAATGGGATGGGAAGTTTCGGCATTTGGCATCCTCTGCTTCCTGGTGTGCTGACTGATTTAGGCTCTCGCTGAAAGTCCTGGCATTGCCTGCAGAGTCAGTGGAAAAAATGTGGTATCTAGAGATGGGAAATACCAAACTCGCTCAGAAATGCACTCTCTTAAAAGGGAAAGGTGGTTTCCGGGTGAACTTGCATTCCTGTCCTCAGTGGATGTGGACAGGAACAGGACTCTGGAAAATTCAGAGTATGGATTGCTGCAATGCAACCTTCCATGGCCATTAGTTGGATCCTGTTCAGAAATGCACCCAAGGCACAAAACATTTCCAGTAGGGTTATGCTGCTAAAGCTGCACACATGCCCAAGAGGGAAGGACCTGTCACTGCTGTCCCCATGGCATGGTGGGGCAGGGAGATGCCACAGAACTGCACATGAAGAATATCTCCCAGATCTCAGACAGACATGCAATAGCAGCCCTGGACAATGGGTGCAAGCTGGAATGCAGGAGGTTCCACAGAAATATAAGAGAAAACTTTTTCACAGTGAGGGTGACAGAACACCAGCACAGGTTGCCCAGAGAGGGTGTGGGGTCTCCTTCTCTGGAGACATTCAAAATCAGCCTGCAAGCCTTTCTTTGTGACCTGATGTGGGTGCTCCTGCTAAAGCAGGGTGATTGAACTAGATGATCTTTCGAGGACCCTTCCAATCCCTGACTTTCTGCGATTCTGTGATTGCAGTGGGGAATGATGCACAGAGAGGAAAGATGGTTTTAAATAAATGCCATCATCAGCCACAGATCAGTTCAGTGGAATTGCTCATTGCTGCAGGGAGTTAATGAAAGAAAAACACTGGGAAAAGAACACTGTCTTTGTGATGAGTAAGGGTATGAGTAGCCACATTGCACAGTCAAAGTGTTGATAAACATTGCTAAACCCTTGAGCTCTGAAGGAGCTGAGTGCTGAGAGCCTGGAAGGCAGAAGAGACTTCATCTGACAGCTTGCTAGGACACTGATGTCCTCACCAACACTTTTACCTCCATCCTCTGTGGTGTTATTATTATCTTTGTGGGAAGCTGAGTGTTTAATCAAATATGCCACTACTCTGAAACAGTCTGGAAGTTCATGCTGGCCTGGACAAAGGTGTGTTGTGTATCTTTTTCTACCAGGATCATGGTGAGAGTCTTTGTGTTAGTGACACTTGCTGTGTCATCTGCTACTGCAGACGAATAGGTACATCCTCTGCTTGCAGCACTCCCTCCCTTGGTGTTGACATGGCATACCGGCTCTGCATGCCCATCATGAAGTTTACTGGATATCCAACCCATCCATTTTGGATGTCAATGAAGCCCTAATGGCAACCATGTACTTGATGAAGGCACAATCCTACCCCAAACCCAGCCCAGCAAAAAATAGTTCCCTCTGGAAGTGAGTCACATTTCTTCATCTTTCGAACCACTTCAAGCAATTTGTCTTGCAGACTTTCTGACTACATTTACATAAAATGCATCCTTCCTTTCTTTCTATTCCTGGTTACATGCATGGGGTTATTTTAGATGGCCTGCTTAGAGGTCACCGTGACATGCACACGCACACAGCAGGGAGCACGCGACACTTTGGGTAGGGACTCAGCAGCTCTTATCCAGGTGGCAAGCTCTTGGTTTCCCTGAGCTATCACAATGGATTTATATGCCAGGACAATGAGAAAAAAAAGGCTAAGCTGCTGGTCGCTGACAAAAATGCCAAGAGTCTGTCTATAGAGTGCAGTTTGTAGTCATGAGTAACCTCACAAGACGCCTGGAAGAGAAACTGGGGGTATGGATTACTGGCAAAGTTGGGAAACGTGAAGAGGCTCTCAGGAATGGCTTGTTCACGCGTAGGGCATGGTTAGGAACTGTTCCTCCCTGGGATTTGAGTACAGGCTATTATTTATATCCCCCATAGCTCTGCCAACATGTGACGCTTGCAGCATTAGAGCTGGAACTCTGACTCTGAACAAGCTGGAGGCTTTCATTCACAACTGCAAGACACAGCAAGACCCTTTGAAGTCTGAGGACAAGTGGGACCCTACATGAAAATAGCTCAAGTCCTTCACTAGTTTCACCTTATGGCTTAATTTTCACACCAATTAGAACAGGTATCTTCAGGTTGGGAAGGAAATGATTGGGAGATATAGAATCATAGAAGCATTGAATCATAGAATCCCCCTGCCATGAGCAGGGACACCTCCCACTAGATCAGGTTGCTCAATGCCTCATCCAGCCTGGCCTTAAACACCTCCAGTGAGGGGGCATCCACAGCCTCTCTGGGCAACCTGTTCCACTGTTACATAAGAGATTTCTGAGCTTGTGAATGGTATGGGAGCTAGGATGGGGCAGGCTTTGCCATCTCTTCCTGCACAAGAACAGGCAGCATTACATACAGTTAGTAGGAGCTGTCCTGAAAAAAAAAAAAAAAACAAAACAGGAGAAGAAGAAGGCTCTTCATGCAACAGATAGCTGGACTGTGGATGTTCTTACCAAAGGATATTGTGGATATGAGAAGTTTACATGGATTCAAGGAGAGTTCACGGAAGAGAAATCCACTGAGAATTACTAAATACACAGAAACTGTATCTGGCTCAGGAAGTTCCTGAGCTGAAAATAGTAGGAGGCTGAGAGAGTACTGAGGGGAAGTATTGTGTATGTTTGCCCTTGTTCTTACTTCTCTCTAGGCTTCCATTCATGGCCTTCGTTTGGGTCTGGAGGTTAGGTTAGACAGAACTTTGGTCTGACCCAGTGGAGTTGTTTTTGTGTCATCATGTACCTTCATATCCACAAGGGATGGCTTTGTCCTGTTCTTGCATGGTCACTTCCCAAAGATCAACATCTTCAAGCAACCTCACCCACAGCTCAGACACCCATCACACCTTTTTCAGGTTGCAGTTGTCCAAGTAGCTTAAGATTCTAACTGCTGGTAGACAAATCTGTAGAAAAATTTAAGATCTGCAATTCCTGCTTTATACATCATCCCCGTGTAAGCCCATTGGGGTTGGAGTCTGATGTTATCTAGTGGCTGACAATAATCTTGACGTTGGACTCTGCTACCCCTCTTGGCCTCTTGCTGTCCCATATTTTCTCACCTCAGCAAACAGTGAAGAAGTTGTTTTGAATCCAGCAGTTTGCAGTAAATTATAATTCTGCTCTGGTCACCAGTGTATTCACCTGGTTATGATTTTGGCTATGGAATCTGTCTTGGCATCTGTGTTAAAAGATGCAGAAGCTGTGGAGGCTGCATATCTCAGATGAGCTGCTTTGGGACTTTATTTGTCCTACTTGGGGTATGTTTGGCTTATTTGTAGCGATAGCAGTCAGAGCCTTTCTCATCCCTCTCTTCCCTGGAAAACAGTACTTGCAAGATGAGTCTCCAGATAACAACTGAGTGGCCTTGTTAGCCTTCCCTTCACGTCTTCTGAGCTGCTCCTTTGAGATCTTCTGTCCTGGATCTCTCACTATGACTTTGATAAACTGCTGAAAACCAAGAGTGATCAGGATGTCAGTGACCCCTGAAAGGGGAATTTAGGGGAAAAAAAAAAAAAGAGAAAAGATGTATTATTGTAGCCTACTGATCCTGTTCTCTCCCCCAAACAGCTAGAGGGCAAAACATGGATGGGTACAGCAAGAGCTATCTTCTAAGGTAAATACATCAGGACAAGATTCTGAGGATCTCATAGCAAGCCATCTGCTGTGGAAACAAAGAACCAAGCTCTGTTGCAGTTCACAGCTTGCTGGGATTGATGATGTCTGATTATCAGTATGTTTACAGTGCTGGAGGGATTGCTTGATGCAGAATGATTGCCCTAACTTTGCTATCTCGTTTGTCACACCAACCGTAGCTTCCACTGAGGAAGCTCAAAATTAGCCAAGTGCCACCCTGAGATCTCCAAAAGTGGACTATTGTCGCCACAGGTGGAGTGGGATTTTTGTCTCTGGTGACATTCACATTGTTGATACTCTTTCTACTTTTTGCTGCAGCTCACATAACAGCAGAAACTATTCTTAGTCACAAGGAGCCTAATCTTTAAGAAAAGGAAAAAAAAAATCACCCCTGTGTGAGCCATTTCCACAACAATGCCTTGTAGTAGGGAGGAAAGAGAGTAGGCCAAAATATGTAGACCTCTTCACCAAATAAGGACCCTTGTAAAGGCGCCCTGAGCACTGCAAGGCTTAGGAAGGACAGGGAGGGCTTTGGAGTGGAAGAGTGAATCAGCACGGCCGTCAGGTCACACCCACATGAATAATTCCTCTCACTTCCCTTGAATTGTATTTTGCAATAAAGACCAACCTGCCTTTTTCGGTATTCCAGCATCTGCCCAAGAAGAGTCAGATGTGAAATTAGGTTTCCTGTACCTTAACAGATTAATTTAGTTTGAACTAAAAATGAGGGCATATGTACTGTTGGGAGGTCTCAAATGACATAAGTCTCCCTTTTTATCCTTTTTTTTTTTGTGTGTGCATGTGCTGGGTAAGTATAAGCATTGCTTAAAATGTGATTTTGCTCAAATTTCGCCAAGATCTCAATAATTGACTGCTACAAGAAACCTCACTGATTCTGCTACTTCTAGTGCAGCAAGTGCATGCAAAACCAAAGGTGATGTCCCCATTGCCATTTGCTTGGCATCCTGGGACCCCATGGAGGCATTGCTGTACTACTGGAGAAGTATTAACTCCTTTTTCAGTTGTCCTTGAAGATTTCGGTCTTAATAGCCACGCTTGCTCAGAATATATCAACTCTCCTGACTTCTTTCCAATCATCACAAGGAGAACCCCCTTCCACCATGCCTGAGGGCAGGAAAGGTGCAGGTTAACGTCCATTGGTATCTTACCAATAATAGATATTACAGAAGAGATCCTGGGCGAGAAAATGAAGCCAGGAACAAAACTGTACTTCCAATAAGGAGTTGCAAAATCCTGTTGAAATCTTGTGTTTTCATTCAGAGGCCCACAACATATTCCCCTCTCACAGAGGGAACATGGATGGAAATTTCCATGATGGCCATGAAGATACCATCATTATCTGAAGGTAACTCAAGTTCAACTTTTCCATGGAAAAATTTTCTGCGTGACCTGGTGAGGGGTGCTTAGTGTCTCAGATGGTCTGGGCTGAACTTTCTCACACATGTAAGGACTTTACAGTTCTGCCATGAGTTTGGCTTTGTCCCTATAGTATTACGGATACAAGACTGGCAGGAGGCTGCTGTGCCCAGTTAAAAATGAGTACTTGTTACAGATGGCTTCACTTATGGAACACCAACTTGAGCTTCTAGGAGAAAATATAGTGAAAAAAAACATGGAAGAAAGGGGGCACTGAGATGGAAGATAATAGGGGCCCTGAGTGCAGTGAAGGGATCCTGTCAAAGTATTCTTGAGGTTCAGGTGTGTTATTGCCTTACTGTTTTAAACTCAACCAATTCTAGAAAACTTTTAGTCAAAATTGGTGCCAACTGATTCAGGGACAAGAGTCTATGGCATGAGGTCTTTATGGAGTTTCCATATTTCAAGGGATGTAGAAATTGATGTCTGTTGTAGTCTGATGATACCTTCAAAAAACAGGAGTCCTAAGTCTTGTTACCAGTTTTTCTGCCATCTCCTTTTTTACCTGCCATCTCTTTCCCACATTCAGCAGCTCAATGATATATTCAAAAGTGTTCAGAAGGGTCTTTTCCTCTCAAGTAGAGTCTCAGAGTTTTAATAATAAAACATAAACTTATTCACCTGATCTGTGTTTGGGGAGGTGGCATTGGCTAACCCATTTTGTTTATCATGCAGGTATTTCTGCACTGCTTCTCTGGTTGCAGTCCCAAAAACTTCCATTAAGCCACTCTTGTTAAGATTAGCACCACCGGCCACCCTGTGCCATCTACTCAACCAAACAGCAAAGCACCAACTGAAAGTGCACCCCAAGCCTTCCTTCTCTTGGAGCCATGTCATACTGTGACATATCGACACAATCTCCTGTGGCAGAGCAAATGCAAATCTAAGTTTCAATACAGTGTAATTTCACGCTGTCGAGAGATTTCCACAGTGTGCTGCTACATTTTATCAACTTACTGCTTCACCCAATCATAATAAAAGATAAAAAGTCCTTGCTCTTGTACTGCTTGTGCCCTTTGATGGCCATTGTTATCTTCTCTGATTCCTGGCCTCTGACCACTATGTTTTTGTGGTTACCTACAGGCTCAGCTGTTGAGCCACAGGAGTAAGATTCCTCTATCTCTGGAAGCCGAGAGCAGATGAAGCCCTGGGGGCCATAGCAGGAGCCCTTGTGTGGTACCACACTCATCATCACCACCTCCTCTTCCCAGCTGGCTGGAAAGTGCTGAGATTTTTCAGCTCTCCTGTGTTTCTTAAAGCGGAATTTCAAGGAACTGTGTCAAGTCAACAGTCTGGGACAAAGACAAAAAAAAAACCCTCTCAAAAACATCAGGAACACTCTGGAATTTCCTAGTGATTGCTGATAGCAGATGAAAGCTGCTGAAGAGCAGCATCAATGATTAAGATGATTAATGTTTCTTCCCATCTGAATACTACTGAAGGAGGAGAGCTTGTTTGCCTTGAGAGAGCAGCATTCCTTTGTCTTGCTCATCTGCCCCTCACACAGACCTTCTTCTGTTTTTTAAATCCAAAAATGGCTCATAAGAAAATAAGTCCACCCAGCTTCACAGCTTGTGCCGCTATTCTAAGCCTGTCCTCTGAAGGCTGGTCAAAGTTAAACCGACAATGTTTCAGGTCTTCCTCCCCTTTATTCCCCTCTCCGCTAAGGGGACCCCATTTTAATTATTATTTAGGAAAAGACAGCTGCTTCCTGTTTGTATCATTAATTTATTTTGTTTCCTGAAGGGAAGCTTCGGTGAAAAGAATCTGTGGATAGTTGGAACGTCTCGCAAAATATGACTGGCTGCACGAGCCAAGGTTAAATACAATAGCTAGGTTTATTTTTAAATGATTATTATTTTTCTAAGTCCATGCCAAAGCAGAGACTAAAATTCTAGCACACGTAACTAAGCTTTTACAGTAAATTCTGCTTTTCCTACAGAACTCCCCAGAAGGGAGACAGGCATTCTTAGTTACAACAAAAGCTAAAACACCAATTTCCCTCCAACTATTATGAAAACCAAGGCCAGAGGGAGATGAGGTGCGGTTCCCTTTCTCCAGTTTCTCAAAACCCTCTCACTCTGGTGAATTTGATATGCTGAAGTAATGCCTGGCCATGGTGATAGTTTTCTGCAATGCAATGAGTGGCTCAGTGGATGAGGGGTGTGCCGTGGGTGTTTATGCTAACTTTAACAAGGTTTTTGACACTGTCTCCTATAACATCCTTGTAGACTAACTGACGAAATATGAATGACAGAAATGGACAGTAAGGTGGCTTGAATGGTGGCTGAACTGCTGGGAGCAGAAGGTTACGATCAGTGGCATGAGGCCAGTCACTAGGATTGATACCAGGGCAGCACTGTTTAGTCTTCATTAATGACCCACATGATGATGGACCTAAAAACACCCTTGGCAAGTTTTCAGATGATATAAAAATGGAAGGAATGGCTGATAGATGGTTGTGGTGGCATTCAGAGGGACCTCAGGAGGATGGAAGTATGAATCTACAAGAATCTCACAAAGTTTAAAGGGAAATGTGATGTTCTGCACATGGAGAGGAGTAATTTCAGATACTGGTATGAAGTGGGAACTGACTAGCAAAATTGCTCTGCAAAGGACCTTGAGGTCCTGGAGAACAACAAGCTGGCCATGAACCAGCAGTGTGTCCTCTCAGCAAAGATGCCAGTATTGCCAGCAGGTTGAGAAGGGTGATCCAACACTGTGAGCTGGCTCCGGTTCGGGGTACCCCAGTACACATTCATATACAAAATATGGATGTGCCGTAAGAAGTCCATTAAGGAGTCCCAAAGGTGATTAAGTGATTGTAGCACTTGTCACACAAGGATGGGCAAGAGAAATGGGACTACTCAGCCTGGAGAAGAGAAAGCTTGGGAGAGATTTTATCGATATGCATAAACACCTGATTAAGGGGAGGAAAGATGAATTCATACTCTTCCTAGTGATGCCCACTGGCAAGCTGAGAGGTCAGGGGCACAAGCTGAATGAAAGAAAATTCTGTTTAAATATAAAAAACTCTCTGTCCTTTTTTTTTCTTTTTTCTTTTTTTCCTGTACACTGGCACATGTTGCCCAGAAAAGTTGTGTAGTCTTCATTCTTTTAAATTCTCAAAGCCCAGCTGCACAGGGTTTTGGACTTGCTGTAGCTCACTCTTCTTGAGTGAAGGAGCTGGAATAGGCAATCTCGTGACACGTTTTTCAGCCTCAGCTACTCTGTGATCTTCTGAATCTAAGAATGTAACAAGAGGATCAGGAATAAATGAGGTGCCAGAGCTCTTCCAGACTGGTGGTGAGACAGGAATCATACTGCCAATGCCATCACTGGCTATGTTACGAGCTGTGAGCTCCACCTCGCATGCAGTCAGGTTTGTTACAGCACTTTGGAAAGCTATTTACACCATCCATTTCCAAGTCCTCCACTCAGCCCCCATTCAATGTCTCACCATTTTGGCAGCCTCATTCTTTCCATTCATTTCAGCCAAGAGATGCCCACTGGCCCCAGCAGTCTCACTGCTGTCCAGTCTGCCTGTTACAAGGAGTTATTTGGCACCAGCACTATTGACCTTTTCATGAGAGCAAAGATTATGGGAGGTTTTATTTATTGCATATGAGGTAACCCCTTGCCCCCAGTCCTGTTTTTCCTGGTTTTCTTTGTTATGTTTGATTCTCTCCTTCACTAGGAGCTTTCACATGCCAAGTTGCTTTGATGGAAACTACTACTTGAGAAAGAAAATTTTCTACTTCCTATATTAAGTATAGCTTTAAACTGAAAAATGAGTGTTCATTTCCTTAGGAAAAAAATAACTAATACTGCAAAGTCGGCCATGACAGGTAGGAACTGCTAAGATATACTCCAAAGAATGGAATTGTAAAGGCTTAATAACAAAGCAGGCATAGCTCTAAATATACTGAAAGCTACACATTATTACTTGTGCATTAGAATGTCTGAAGGTTCACTGCACCCTTCTCTTGCCAAACAGAATCATAGAATAGTTCAGGTTGGAAGGGGCCTTAGAGATCATCAAGTTCCAACCCCCACCATAGGCAGTGACACCTCCCACTAGATCAGGTTGCTCAGAGCCTTGTCCAGCCTGGCCTTAAACACCTCCAGAGAGGGGGCATCCACAACCTCTCTGGGCAACCTGTTCCAGTGTTTCACCACCCTCACCGTGACATCAGTAACAAATTCTGTTATGGTACAAAAGATTAACAGTCCTACACAGCAGGATTCATCTCAAAGTGGGCACCTTGCCTGGCAAATTTAAAAACTGATGAAACAAAACCTTATTCTCAAAGTGTCAGATAACTTTTGGCCTAAGCTAATATCGCTGGCAGCAAGGCATCCAGAAGAAAGTGACTGGTGCTTATGTAGAGGAAGGAAGGTAGGGTGAGCAATGTGCTTTGAGAAGGCATGTCCTCTTCTGCCGCAGAAAAGTGCCACAGATGAGCAGAATGAATGAACAAGCACTTAGAATTAATTTCTGTCACATCCCAGGAAACGGTTCTTTCCCCAGGAAAGAAATAATATTACAATGTGCATTAACTAGTGCTCAATGCTGGCAAGAACCCGTTGCTTGAAGAACTGTGGCTGAGTTTGAGGTTCACCCCCCTGGGGCTAACTGCAACCAGCTGAGAGGGTTTCCAGCACTGTTGGGTGCAGCAGCATCCACCTCCAGGGCTGCACTTCCAGGGCTGATGGGGTGAGGCAGAACCTCTCAATTACAAAAGACTCAAACTTCTTTTTCATCCCAGAGAGACGGGTGGGAGTCTTTTGATGGTATTATTTCCTGCTGGAGGGGCAGAATTAAGAAGAAAAATAGAACTTTAACCTCTTCACTCAACTATGGAGGAGAGAGACTTGCCATTGGGCAAGGTTTATTCTGCTGGGAAGCTCAGGCTATTCCCATCCTGGGTATAACACAAGGTCAACAGCAGCAGTCTCCAGGAATATTAATCTTTCACCCCTCAGACTGTGCCATGGGTAATTAATCACTTGATTGCATAACTTCTTGTAAGACAGGAAAAATAAGCTGCCTTTGCCAGCTTTTTGGACAAGTTATTTCGCATACATTTGAACTTTCTTCCAGTACTTGTTGGGTTTTGATTGCAATGAATGAATCACATCCAAGCCCTTTCCCAGCTGCAGAGGAGCCAGACACCATGGAGGCATACGACATCCCAACGTAATGCTGGAGAGTGGGTGTCTGCACCGTTTTATGGGGATCCCTTCAACTTCCCAAAGGGTAAGGGAAGGTACAGCATTTGATGGAGCAGCCCAGTCCAGGGAGAATAGCAAAGCACTGTGTTACCCTGCATTTTACATCTGTATGTAATTGAAAGCAGGATCTGGCCAAGCTGCTGTTGACTCCAGAGAACTGAAACTTGCTTAAGAGCAGGGAAATCCTGGAGTTTAATCCTAGAAAGTGAAGTTTTGTTGTGCTGAAATCACCTGGGACATACCTCTGGGACCGGCCCAGCTGCAGGAGACCTTCAGGCCCTGAAGTTCACGTAAAGCTGCAAAGGGTCTTGAGCCAAGAGCATTGCTGGAGTGGATGAGTATCAGCTAACCTCATCTCCCCAGCAGGCTGCCAGACTTGCTCTTCCTTTCTACTGTTCCATTAAATCAGGGTGAAAAAGCAACAACTTTCTTGAAAAGCAATTTATGTCCTATGGGTAATGAAATGGTAAACAAGATGCCCAGAGGCTGCCTCAAGTCTCATGCTCATGCAGTCATAAATTAGCCCATTTCCAACCCTGAGTTTCTAACTTCAGATGGAGGAGAAGGCATCCCTGTGAACCACAATACAACCACAGCAGCAACCCTGAGCATCTCACCACCCCAGTGCTGCCTCCCTAAGCAGGTGGCAGCTCTTTGGTTTGCCTCAGCTAAATACTAGGTGAAACTTCACCCTCACCTAAGACCAATTTCTCCCAAAGTCTTTCTGCCTGAGGCTGATAGGGATGCAAAGGGGATAAAACATGGAAAAAGCCATGAGGTAAATGTCCTTCTGAGTCCTAAAGTAAAGACTTTTGGTGACACACTAAGAGTGAAGATGGAAAAAAATTCAGTGGCCACAAGAAACAGAACTGGACTGGGTCAATGGATGGAAGTGTTGCTTTATAAAAGCTCTGGGAAAAGTAGTCAGGAAACTTGGTTTAGAAGTCTTCCTGTGAAGATCACTTTGTCCTTTGTCTCTAGGTAGGCCTTTGATGAAAACTGAAAGAAGCATTTTCCTTTATTAACTGTTTTGACATCACATAACAAAGTGAGTGGCTTAGCCATTAAGGGTTATTGTGTGCTACAGGCATTAAGGGTGAAATGCAGTTCTCCAAGGCCACAATGAGAAGGGATGAGAGAGCAGAGTGGGAATCCCCTTAATGTAGTTATGCTGCACCCACTGCTGTGTGAGGCTGTGCTTGCATCTCATCTGCTCATAGTATCATAGAATCATAAAATCATAGAATCACAGAATGGTTTGGGTTGGAAGAGACCTTAAAGATCATCTAGTTCCAACCCCCCTGCCATGGGCAGGGACAGATCAGATTGCTCAGAGCTCATCCAGCCTGGCCTTGGATGTCTCCAGGGATCCCATCCTCTGGACAACCTGTTCTAGTGTCTCACCACCCTCATGGTGAACACTCAAATCCTTCCATTTTTCCCCTCAGTTTGCCTCTAGGCAGGTTCCACACACCCCTCTTTTCCCCCCATCTACTGCTTCTGCCCCACACCAACCCTTTTCCTGTGCATTTTCTCCCAAATCCCCCACACCTGGGCTCCTCTGGAGATTCCTTCCCTCCTCAGCTGTTCCCAATCAGCCCACTCCACCCCCTCTCCTATTTCACACCAGCAGGGAAGGGCAGCAGCCACCATTTGCCCCCCCGTGGGGCCTGAGGGATGCTCCTCCTGGTGTCTCTGCTGCAGGACATCACTGGTGAGTTGCATTTTCCAAGGGGACACGGTGGGAGGAGAAAGGCCGGGGGGCCTGCTGGCCCCCCGGTTGGTTAGGCAGGGGGAGGGTGATGGTCTTGTGTTTCCATTTCTTGTCTTAATGCTCTGTGGGGTTTGCCTGAGGTCAGACAAATGCTTAGCAGGAAAGCAGGAGCCTTGTATTTTAGCTTCCTTAACCATCATAGAGTCCATGTATCAAATTCATTGTTCTCCAGCTTAGAGTAAATGTGAAGCAAGACAGGGAAGGAAGAAGAAGCAGATGACTAGAAAGGCTGACCTCAGCAGCTCAACAGATAGCGCTAGAGATTCCACCAAGGATTTTAGCAGAGTACTTTCCTATCCTGTGGTATTTTTGCATGCACCAGCATTGGTGCTAGGGTATCACTATCTTGGCTATAAGCAGCATGGAGAAAACAAACATGGCACGAAAATGTCACTAAAAGAATTCTACTTGGGATCTAGATCAATTATGCTCAGAACCCAAGGCTTCTTGATACTCCCCACTGCCATCCTTGCATCCCAAAGCCTCTTTGGAAGGAAGGAGGCAGAGAGCAGCTCCTCACTTGTCCAGGGCACTGAAGACCTCCAAGAAACACGCTACACCTTTCTAGCTGGTTGCTCTGGCTTATGCTTAGCAGAGTAAAACCATCTATCAAGTGAGCTGTGATGAGAGCTCTGACATCTTCCCAGCCAGGCACACAAACATGTACTCCTCACCACACAATGTGTGGCCACAGACAGCTCGTGATCCATCTGGCCATAGTTAAAGGACTATCAAGTGTAGGTGAGTAGGTCACCCACATGAATTACCTCCAAATCTGGTGTTGCACCAATGTAATGACATGATACTGCTGAAATACAGGCGAATTAAAACCAAGGCCAGATGCAATTATTCCCCAGGTACCATTTATAGGAATAAACAAGATAAAGCTTGGGAAGAAAAGTGCAGGAAATGGTTCTATTTACAGCTTGATCACATGTCTTCAAAAGCAAGGGAGCCAGCTGGACAACTTGCTATCTTCAACCACTTTCCTGCTGCAGGATGCTGCCCCTCCAGACTGGTTGGCAGCAAACTGAAAGTAGCTTAGAAAGCAACCACCCAGACAGGCCAGACAGCACATCAAAAAAGACTAACTTCCAACAGATGACAGTGAGATGCAGGTAAGGACAGAATAGGGGGACTGATACCTTCATCCAAAAGATGAGTAACACTGCAGGCAACTAGATGATTTTGAGGCAGCAGCAGAAGGAGTTGTAAGACCAGATCACAGAAATGTCTCATGTCTCATGGACCATGAAGCATTGCAATTTCCATCTGTGAAAGCCCTGGTGCCAGGTCAGTTTGCTGGAATAAGAATCTCCTTAAAACAAGGTTTAGATGCTCCCATGACAGGCAATGCTAAACCAGATTAGGTCAGAACTTAAGAGGCTTAAAGCAGCTGTTAAACTTCTCAAGAAATAATACTTCATGTTTGCTTGACCAGTGCAAGAAAGTTTCACCTATCCTCGTCTTTGTTTTCTCTACAACCAAGGGAGGAGAAGGAGCATCTAAACTGAGAAAGCCAAGGATTGTGTTTTCTCAGGTTAAAGTCAAACAGGCAGATGAAGGTGTGGTTTCTGGTCACTGCTGGATGGCATCCTTGTCTTGTCTCTTGACCAGTGGTAGATAAAGATGTCTTTCAGCAAGGTGTACACAAAGTCCAGGTCTCTGCACCTCTTTTCCAAGAGGCTGAATGTCAAAGTTCCAGGATCTGGGTTTGAAGAAATTGCCTTCCTAAAGTCAGGAACTATCATTTTTTCCTAGGTAATCGCAAATCAAACACTCCATTTTGTGAAAGTAAAGGTTAAATCACACTGGAATTTGCATGTGCTTGTAAGATTGTGTGGGCATGTGAGCATAGGCAGGAATTGTTGACGACAGCATAATTAGGAAAGCTTCAGGGTGCACAGTGTCTGGGGCTTGTGACTTAATATAGGACTGATGCTGCCTAATGCATTACAAATGTTCCTGAGCAACTCTGTAAAGCATTGCTGGGGTAGAGGAAGATTTTGTGTCTCTTATGTACAGAATAATCTAGCCAATGGGGCAACTGAACCAGTGACTTTGGTGGGACATTTGCTGCCCATAGTGGTGTCCCAGAAGTAAAAATATCCCCGGAGTTCATTTGGAATTGAGAAGTGCTCTGTAATGCTTGCTTGTGGCTCAAGAAGATGATAAAATGTTGACTTTACTGATTATTTTTATTTCATTCCCTGCTCCACTCCAAGATGGTTGCAATTACAAACTCCCTATGTTATTAGCGTCGAAATACCTGCCAAATATTTTTATTGGTACCTGCTTACTAGGGAATGAAGAATTATCTCAATACTATTTCCAGCTCAGACAATGCAAAGCTGGGTATCCTTTATGGAGGACAGAATTTTAGTTGTGTTGTCAGATTATATTTACCTTCCACTCGTTTTGATTTGTTTGAGCTTCTAACAAATATTTTTCCCATTCCTCCTATAATTTTACCATTTACCATAAACCAGGAAGAATGTGAAGAGTTACTCGCAACTTGGTAGTACAAGACTGCAACAAAGGTTCTCCTCTCCTATGGTTTGCACAAAAGTGGAGAAGGGTCTTACTTGGCTGAAGTCCAAGACAGCTGAAGTCCCCATCAAACCAACATGCACATCATTTAAAAGAGCAAAATAGCTCCTTAAGCAAGAACTTCAAGGGGTTTATTATAATAGAGTTTGAGTCATGATTGTTACTTCCTTTCTTCAGGCAAAACTTAGAGCTAACAATGAAATTCATCAATGTAGAAGATGATTTCAAGGAATGCATGTATCTTTCCAGGAATGCCCTTTAATTATCTTACCACCTATATATTCTGGGCCAGACAGTTGAAAATAATTTAAAAAAAAACAAACCTCAAGGAACTTTTCTTGGAACAGGGCAGTCACTGCAAAGACATCAATGCATTGAGCTGGATGAGTGAACTGTGAATTTTCAGTAACCAAGAGGACCCAAAGTTTTGGCTGGGAAATTTTTGAGATGCTGATTTGGTTGGAAACACTAGACATGTAGTTTTTCTGCTAGGTATTATTAACCCTCTCACTCTCCACACCCTGGTCTAACTAAGCTTGTTTGAACTGGAAGCCCAGCCTGCAAGTTGAATGGGGCACAGCTTGGTGGGTTGGTCAAGGTGGAAAGTCTCCTGCCAGCTCAGTCATGAGGTCATCATTTGGGTGTCTTGGGGTCTTAAAGTGACACCACAGGCTTGGGCGGTGTGGTATTCTGCAAAAGAAAGTGCAATAAGCCCATCAATCTGACATTTACAGAGCAGCTGCTTCCTGGCTGCACTCCTGGCTGCTCACTAATAGGCTCTGAAATGAAGAAAAAAAACCCATGCCTGTTTCTTGGCCCATAAGACAAAGTTGGTCATAAAATTGTTGCAATGCCAATCAAGGGAAACTTAGGATGTAACCATAACCTTGGCGCTGAGCTCCTGTCGGAATATCCCCCACCACTCCAGGGTGCGGTGCCTTTGCTTCCAGCCCTTCACATGCCAGGAAAAATGGAGGCACAAAGAGTAAAAATAGACATGAAACATAGGACAATTGTTGCCACTGCATGATAGCAGCCTTGACTGCCTTGCAGCTGCAAAGATGGCACATGGAGGAAACCTGGGCTTTTCCACAGCCCTTCTTGGATCATTCACAAGCTTTACCAAGGAGAGGTGTTTTTCCAAGGTTTATTTTTTCCTAAAATGCTTCTGGGGCCTGTGCAAACCTTTCTGTTAACCCAAGTGCTCACAGATGTGCACATTCTTATACATGTCACCTTGCAGCCAACACAGATCCTGTAGCACCAAGGAGAGCTTATCATGGCCCAGCATGGAACCTATGAAGAGCTGTCTTTCTGCCAGCAATTCATCTTTGACACAAATGATCATGGGGTTGTCCTATTCAATCAGTCATCCTGTCATTCTCTGGCTGTCAGAGCACAATTAGTGTATCTGCAACCACGCACACAAAAAAGGAAAAAACTTAAACATTTTTGGCTGAAAAGTGACCATAGAAAGTAGAAAACTCCACTTGGTGATTAAATTTTTTTTCCTTTTGCAAATCATGTGCTAAAAATGCTTTCCTGCCCAAGAAGACTTTGTATGAGGGAGAAGTAAAGCTAAGTTACAACTTCTTAAAAACAGGACACAGCATTTTGTAATTCCTTCCCTTCCCCCCATTACTGTGCAGAGCCTCCTCACCCACATGAAGTTGCCATCTGACTCACTCTCATGTCTTACCAGGAGAGAAAGGCTTTCTATCAATGGGGGCACCTGGTCAAGAAGATGACATTCAGGGTGGCGTTGCCTCTTTACACTTTGAATAATTTTAACAGCTTTATGACTGTGACTACAGAGACCTTTGCATAGACATAAGCATTAGCAATGGAAGAGACATGTTGTCATAATCTTGCAGCAAGTCAAGAGATCAGATCTTCTGGAAAATTAGACTTCTTGGGCCAAGCTGACTCAGTGGCCCAGACAATAAGACATCTCTTCTGTATTGGTTCATTTGCAGTGTTATGCTCCTCAGGCAGCAAGTTACCCTCTGCTATTCTGGGAACACACATTTGACCTCTGTTACAGGGGTTTATTGTCAATATGTGTCCACTGGGAGCCTCAGCAACTTCTCCCATTGTCTATTGTCTTCTGAACAGGCTTATAAAAGTCCTGCAGGAAAGCCAATGATGCACCAAAGTGGAAATTGCTGGTAACTCAAAAGCTCTTGTGTGTCTTGCAGTGGTAAGAGAGGTGAGGCGCAGGAGAGGAACACACTTTCTTTAATGTCCCTGTGCTTTTGATGTCCCTAAGCCAGTCCCAGCTGCAGCGAGCTTGTTGAATGCATGGCAAGGAGTTCACTGATACCACAAGTGCTATGTGAACTGGTTATTGGTCTCTGATGGCTCCAGGGAGGAAAAAAAATTTAAAAAAGGAGAAAAGCCGGTATCAAAAAAACTCCCATCTTGTGGCTGAACTATTGTAGTAAGAACAGAAAAACTGGGTTTTTTTACAGTTAACAGCATTGAAGCATTTAATGCATGAATGAAACAAAGCCATAGGATCATGTTCACCCAAGGGAAGGCTGCACACTAGGAAATATCCCAGTGTGACCAGTTTAGTCATCTTCAGTTTCATAACACTCAACCTCCAAACTGTATTGTGCAGAGGCAGAATCCTTTCTGATCTTTGAGATGGTCCCATAGCTTCCAAACTGTATTGTGCAGAGGCAGAATCCTTTCTGATCTTTGAGATGGTCCCATAGCTTCCAAACTGCTGCTATGGCCAGGCAAACAAAGGCATTTTTGGAAAAGAGAGCCAAGTTCCTTCCCCATCCAGAACTGGGCAGCATCTGGCACATGAATAACTTGCAGGGATGAGCCAGAAGCTCACTTTTTCTGGGCCAACAGGCCTGACATAGGGGATAGGAGACATTGTCCCATCTGGGCAGCCAAAAGCTTACATCAGACAAACAAAGGCTTATGTCAGCATTGCTGTCAGAGGCATCCTGTCCCTCCAGTGGTAGGGAAGGGGATGCTGCATCGCTCAACAGCCATTGGTAGGTTCTGGAGCCTACCAGATGCTGCACTGACAACTAGTAATGCTCAGCCAGAGCAAGGGGAGGCCATCAGTATGACCAGGACTACACAGGCATGAAAAAAGCAGAATAAAAAAACCCCAAAGCAATAAGAAAACAGATGAGAAACCCTAAAGAGTCAGACAAGCCACTGCAGACTCCACCAGCCATCTCTTCTCACATGCCACCAAGGATGAAGAGTTTTGAGCCTCTCTTTGTATTTTATAAAGTATCTGGTGTTCTCCTACTCTTGGTGAAACCATTCCTTTCCTCTGAGACTCATCAATGCCGACACACCATCCTATGCTTTGGTACACACCCACACTGAGTGTGTCCCCAAACTCAGCTCAGTGGTGCCATTGTTTGGGAGAGCAGGACTGGGGTACAGCCATGAGCAGGCCTCCTGCTGCACTGTGACCTTGCTGCTGTTTACAGCTCATGGTCATGCCTCTTTCACCAAGAAAGCAAAGGCTCCTATCCCAACAGGGACCATTTAAAAGTTGCTCAAGAGCCTGCAAAGGTTACATTGCCTTCCTCTCTGAAGGCAAAGCAGTTCTAGCTTGAAAAAAAAAACCAAACCTCCCAACAGCAGCAGCGATGACAAAAAGAAAACAGCCTGTGGTGTTTGTTTGCAAGAACACATTCATTGGTGTCTGGAGGGTTGACTCAGTCTAAAATGAAAAGGAGTGGTACCAAGTGAATTGTGCTGATAAACAAGTTCACCTCCCACCATGGGGTGGTCCCAAAGCTAGCTTTCCTCACCTCAACAGGCTGCCTCAGCCTTCTCCCTCAATGAACCCTTCCCACCCACAGGGAAGTGTGGCTTTAGAGTACTGAGTGGTGAGCAGCTGCCACCCTCCACTGTGCAGCCTCTGCAGGGTGGAGAAGGGTCTTGTCATAAATATCTGGGCTTGGGCATCTTCATGGAGTAAACTGAGGTGGGGGATCGTGACCTTTGCTCCACAGGGCTGTGTCTCTCCATGGCTTAGGAGGAGACCTAAGCTAAGTTTGCTTGGCTCAGAGCAGAGTGGAAACTCCCACTAAGCACATCAGACCTCTTCCAACTCCATCTGCAGACATTTCACCAGCCACAGCTGTAGTGGCAAGTTGTGCTTTGGCTGCTTCTGGTGTATAAGGTAGCATCCTGGCATAGTGCAGCCTCCTTCAGTGATGGAAGGAATACAGAAAGACCATGAGGGCACATGCTAAGATAAATACAGCATATTCTTAAGGAAGGCTAAATAAAAGCATCTGGGGGCTCTTGAAGTTTCAAAAATAGTATCTGTGATTGACTGTTCATCCAAACATATAGTTGTACTCCAGTACAACTTCCCCAGCAGATGTAGGATTCTTTCTACATTCAAAACACCTCCAAAAGTTTAACACTCAGCCGCTTTTTAAAATGTCTCTTTCAGCTGTAGTTAACGCAGCTGAATTTTTGATTGACTAATGACCTGTTCTTTACCTGTCAAAATACTACATTGCTTCTCAAAAAGCAGGGTCAATTTCCTTAAACTGGCAAATGCAGATTTTCCCTGCGCAGTGCAGAGAAATGCTTTTAAAGTTGCAGTTATAATGTTGAAAAAAAAAATCCAATACAAAAATTAAGTCTCCAGAGCCATCAGTATCTTGATACCTCACTGTACATACGAAAGGAGAAGAGTCCATTTCCTTCTTAAGCCCAGGCAGTAACAGCATATCTTGCTGATCTACTTTCTTCTGGAAAAATGTCTTTTTCACAACAATCCCAACAGAAACTGTGACCACGCAGGTGAGGAGAAGAGATATGGGCTTTTGTAGGGGAGATATTGCATGGCTACAAGACTACTTCCATCTTCATAACCACCATAATGCCCTCCAGAAATAAGTATCCAGCCTTGGTCCTGCACTATTCAGTCAATCCTCTCCTTCTCAGCTCTGATTTCGTGCTTCCTTAAAACTGCTTTGCTATTAAACCCTGAAAGTAAAGCAGCTGTTTGGACCCTAAAACTTAAAAACCTCAAGAGTCACAAATCTTCCATTTATGCTTTTCTTATGTGGTCCAGACACATTTTTCAGGCTTGTAGCATCGTCTGAACCCTCTTTTCCTTTATTTTGCCTCTGAAATTGGCACTGAAGTCTGTTTGCACTATGTAATCAAAAGGTATATTTGTCACTGCAGCACTACATCTCCCATGGAAAATGGTCTCTCTCATTTCTTCCCCCTGTAATTCTCAGAGTGGCTTGGCACTGTCAAGGACAGGTGCTTAAGAAATGTTGATGTATGGCAATTTTATGTTGTTGCATCAAGCTGAAACTCGTTTGCAACACTGATATAACGGAGGTCTACCACCGTGCTTCAACTAAACCCTGGTTTTATTAACAGCAGGCAAGCTGGGAACGTGAATGGCTGGCAAATCTGCATCCTCTAGCATCTGCAGAAAGACATTATGAATTAGAAAACCCTTATTCCATTAAGAAATGATTTCAGAAATCCGGAGCACAAGTGGAAAGCACTGGTTGGCTGTTGGCGACGTCAGACACATGTAAATACTATTACTTAATGGGTTTTTCTTGTCTTTATTCATAAGTTCCACTTCATGCAGCCATTGCCCCGAAGGGTAATTATTACACTTTTTGGGTGGTTTTGCTCTTTTGGCCTTTGGCCTCGTGCCTCAGAAAACCACCCAGAGTATCCAGTCTCATAGAAAGGCTTTGTGGCCAGTTGTGCCTTCTGAGGTAAGAAAATTTTTTTCTTTTTTTTTTCCTAGCTTAAATAAGCCACATAAACTTTTCAAAATATCCTCGGTTTCCATCAGTCCTACAACGTTATTCCCCACCCCAATGGAGAGTGATGCCCTGTGCCTCTGGCCAGAAGAGGAAAACAGTGCCAGTGGGATGCTCATTTTTCTTGGTGGGGAAGAGTAAATAGGGAAGCATATTTTATACAAAATTACATTTTGGAGCAACTGTTTTACTTAACATTGTATATTTACATAATTCCAATATCTTCAAACATATGACACAGTTGAGAGCCTTGGAGTTGAAATTTACCAGTTTTAATACCTTTCAGGGTATATCTGTGGTTTTATTTTTGGAAGCTGAGTGACAAGACTCTTTAGCCACGTATTTTCAGTTTGCTTCAGATTTAAAGTTGATCTTTATACCATATTATAACCATATTTATTTAGGTTCCCACATTCTATCAAAGTCTGTTTACACAAAGAACATTTGTTTTCACTACTGCTTGCGAGGAATGAATATAATAAGTGCCAAGGGATTTTAAGAAGTTGAGAGAATTAGTATTTGGAAACAATACATTCAGTTATTTCTTAGGGGAAGATTCATGGAGCACAGACACATTCTCCACTAAATCTATCAGGATGAAGTAGTTCTCATGGAGACAAAGCATATCCAACCCCTTCTCAAGTTTCAAATGTTTTATAAAATCAAGAGAGTTTCTGGAAAAAAACAACAGCTTTTTATTTATTTTCTTCAGAGAAAAATGGGTAAAGTAGGTTAAGATAATTTTGCTTGTTGAAATAATAATCTGAAGTCTGGTACTGAAAACTAGCATCTGTGACTGCCCCACAGCATCCCTTTTCACTCACACTGCTTTGCCACGATGTGCTGAAATAAGAGTAACAACTAAATTATCTGTCAGAGGTTGTTTATTGTAGCTTTTATGCACCACTGTAAATCCCAGCATGTACGAGAGTGGGTAGTTCTGATTTTAAGACTGTCATAAAGAATATTGCTTGCAACTCGGAAAATGCAGGGATTTGCTTCCACATTTCTGTCTCAGAAGCTGATATTACAACATATCAGGGGTAACTCTGAAGCTTTGGTTCACAAACAAGGAAAGGCAAAGATATGGGTTCTACCTATATCTGTCATATTTTGTGGTGTTATTTAGAAAATAACAGAGCAACTGCTTGTAAGGCAATCCTCACCTCATTTTCTACTGAGGTGTAGGTTAAGTAATGGCTCCCCAAAATTCTGCATTAGCATTAACAGATTTGAGTGCTGATACATCATCAAAATTCATGGCATTTGATTTTAGATATTACAATACACTTTACATTTCAAATATTCCTAGGAGATTTCCATTGCTGTCTGTAAAATAATGAAGTATGTAATGGGCTATTCCCCTCTTGACTGAGTCCTAACAAGCTAGAAATGTGGAGATATTTCCATCAAAGTATTACCAAAAAAAAGGAAAAAAGAAGATATCCTTTTACCAAACCTTCAATTGTAGAATTACTCTGATGCAAATATATAGTTGAATTGATGTATTTGAGCTATGCATGAATACTGGAGAACATTTCCATATTCTGTACTCTAGTGGAATGTCTTTAAACATGACTGTATAACACTCTGATACATTTGCATGCCTTTCCTAGTGGAGATCATAGTTATTTTGTCTTTTAAAGTCCCCAAGCACCAACCAGCCAAAAGCTGTTTCCGGGGGTTTGTTGACAGAGACTAAACTAGAATATGTTTATGATCCATTTTGTTCCCCTGTCATGTTAAACCTGACTGTTCATCACAAGCCACTGACTTTTCCTGAAAAAAAACCTTTGTGGCGATTACCATTTTCTTTACCCCTCAAAACCAAAGAGCTTATTTGCTTACTTCAAATCCCACAGCCTTCTCCTGCCCAGTAGTACACAAAGTCCTACCACTCCATCTGGTGTCATAGTCTCTACTAAAAATGCTTTTTGCTTGAATTGCATTGACTGCAAAACATGAGAGGCTTAAGAAGAAAGGCAATGCCTCCCACCAAAAACACTTGCAGAAGACCAAATGACTATATTTTACTCATGGCCTTTCTTGGCTAGAGAAGAAATGATGTAGCTTGTCTTCTGCTTTTCCCAGAGCAGACCTCAAATACCTGTAATTGCTTTCAGTCTTCACCTGTGCAAAAAAGAAAGCCATCCTCTCTGGGTAGCCTGCAGGAACAGGCATCTTAGAGGATGTTTGCCACATAGGATGGCCCAGAGAAAGCCCCCAAAGAGAGGGCCAAGTCCCCACGTCTTCCCCTTTGAGGTGTGCTATTATACTCAACATCACACTGAATATTAAGTGATCACTTCAATTGCTGGAAGACAATTCCTCTCTGCACTCAAGACTTGGCCTCTTTCCTAAGCAGATGCTCAGTCAATAAATTAGTGACAGTGCATGAGTCTCATATTTTTAATGTATAAAGAACATAGAAAATTTAAAGGGTTTCCTCCTTGAGTTGCAGGGTAAGAAGCCAGTTAGGTCCTAATGATGCCTCCCCAGGGTGTCTGATGAAGCTTGGAGCTGAGCTTATTCCATCACAGCTGTGCTCATGCCCTTCTCATCATGGATCTTGGTCTGCAGTTCATTTGCTCTACACTTCTGGTAATAAGCTTTCAAGAGAGCAGTATCTCTGGTATTTTCTACCACATATGCAGCATAAGACTCATGGTGTAGGAAGCCTTTCCAGTTTATGGATGGTGTACAGAAAATAATGCAACTTGCCTCAAGTGTCAACTGAATTGAAACTTGCTGAGTCCTGATCACTAACCGAAAATGCTCCACCACCCGCTTGGAAAGCCAGCAGAGAGCCTTGTCATTTAAGCCAAGTCACACAACATATTTGTCTCATGACTAGATTGACATGAGCCCAATTCAGGGCTGTTTTTTTCCAGGCCACAAGCTGGTGGCAAATTAAATTGTTCTACTAAGAGTCTTCTGCATTTGTTTAGGGTTTGTCATTTCCACAGGCCTCTTGTTAATAAATACACAGGAATATTCATGTAACGTTAGTAGCCAGAGGGCATCTGCTGGAAGATTTGAAGTGACCACTCAGAGAAAAATAATTTGAAGTCTTTCCATGGGTTAAGCAATGAGCCTACTGGCTCCATGAGACCTCTCCAGCTTGCTTTGCTATCCTGCAGGTTTGCATAGATGATACATTACCCAATAGCACCTTGAACTTGAAAGCAAATGGCCACCCTCAACCACCACACCTGTGGGAACACAGATGGGAGGATGATGCAGGGCTTCCCAAGGGCTCTGGCTTCATGGTCCATATTCCTGGATGTGGCATTAGAAAAGTGCCTGGTGCTGAGCAAGTTTCCCACTGCCCTCTCCCAACCCTGAGCATCCATCCTCTCCTTCCTCAACAGCCACAGTTCCCTCCCTGTTGCTGTTTATTTATTGTAGCCACAGTGTAAAATCTATAGAATAAATAGCCTGTGTGGGAGCAAAGCAAAGCACCAAGCTAAAATAAGAAAACTGGTCCCAGTGAGGAGGGGAAAGAGACAGCCTCGTGCAGCTAATAACTCTCAGCATGGCCTAGAATCATGTAAATCAGGGCTGCTGGGAGGCATCCCCAGGGGTCTGCTCTGCCTGGCTCTCCACGAGTGAAGAGAGGTGGGAAGAACTGCCAAAGAGCTTGTCTAGCTGGCAGATCCCACCCGTTAAAAAGCAAGACCCTTCACTGACAGAGCTTCTGTGTTCAAAAGAGGGAAAGACATTGGGAGAATCCTCTGATGGTGTGGGCTCAAACCCTTTGACATCTGCTTCACTGCAGTATTAGCTGTAGTGAGATCCTCTGACAACCCAAGATGGAGCAGCCACAGCAGAGGTGTAGACTTTCCCAGCTTCAGCATCACCATCCCTCCCTGCCACCTTTTGGGAGCTGCAACCTCTGCCCTGGGACATTTGTCTCTGCAGGGGCCAATCCCAGTTGCAGTCCCTTGGGTTATTCATGGAATGATAGAATGGTTTGGGTTGGAAGAGACTTTAAAGATCACCTAGTTCCAACCCCCCTGCCATGGCCAGGGACACCTCCCACTAGACAGGTTCCTCAAAGCCTCATCCAGCCTGGCCTTAAGCACTTGCAGGGAGGAGGCATCCACGGTCTCTCTGAGCAACCTGTTTCAGTGTCTCACCACCCTCATAGTAAAGAATTTTCTTCTTATATCCAGCTTGAATCTACTCTCTTCAGATAACAAGTGGGGAAAAAGGCAAATAGTGCTGGAGCTGGCAAAGAAGACGCTGAGGAGAAAGCTTGCTGAGACTGGAGCTGCTTGTGACACTGACGTTCCTCGAAATTGGAAGCAGCCACACCTCTTCCCACGCATGGCTGGACCCTGGAGCAGGCAGCATGCTGCTTCCTGTTATTAGAAAACCTCGGGATGTTTTTGCAAGAGCCATGCTTGTTAGTGAGTGAGGCAGGAGGAAAGAAAAGGACATTGCTCCAGTGTTGGGGCAATGAGTTGAGATCACTCAGCTCATCTCATTTGTGGGCTCATGCCCACGGAGCTAGAGATAAGAGAGAGAGAGAGCTGCTCCATGGTGTTGGAAGGTCCACAGCGGAGCATGGCAAATATCTAGCTGCACGAATCCATCCAAAATTCCCAAGAATAATAAGAAATCCAGACTCTAATTTTCCATCTCACTTGCTCTGGGGCAGACACACACTTCGAAAGGCCCCGGAGCTGGGGAGCCCTGTAGAGCCTGAGGGTGAGAAACACACAGAGGAGATAACTGCATGCTCTTGAGTCACAAGAGAAGACAATAACAATGATAATTATAAAAAGAAGCGGTTGCCCCAGCAGACAATAGTGGGGAGGGTGAGCACCCACACAGCTGCTGCAGGGAGGGACAAACCCAGCCCTGGGCCCCAAAGGGGTCTGGGAGACATCGAGCACCTCAGCTGCTGCCACGCTTGCTCGTGCCTGCTTCTCCCCACGGCCATGCATTACCATCATTTATTCATTCTATGACCTTGAAATCCCTCTCTCTTACCAGAAAAACAACGAAACCCTGTCAGAAAAGTGGTCTCTACAAAAGAGAGGGGGAAAGAGAAAAAAGAAAACCCTAAAAAAAAAAAAAATCATGAAACCTCCCATGTTGCTTGTATTAGGTCAGATGGGAGAACTTATTTAATTAGTGACTTTTATAGGGCTTTATTTTTCGATGCCCAGTGGAGTAGTTAAGATTGGTAATAAGAAAGAAGTCTGGTCCTGTGCCAGCCTGCCTAAGACAATGGTGTGGGGAAGAAAGAGCCGAGCAATATATTTGAATGTTTTCAATGTCTTGGATTTTTGGGGGTTTTAAACTTTATTTTTCAGTGCTGCATTCTAAAACCATTTCAAGTTTGTACATGGAGGGGAGGGAAAGGAAATAGTTCAGGGTATCCCAAGGGGAGGATATTGATGAATAACAGAACGAACCTGGAGAAAACTGCTTTTTGCTCTGGTTCCACCAAGACTGGGGAAATTTCTCCCCATTGAGACCTGCTCCAGTGTAGCGGCTGATGAGTGGCCAAGCACCAGATTTTCCATGTAGATGTATGAGTCAAGTGCATAATCCTGATGGATATCTGGGAGGAGGGAGTATAAGAAAGCACCAGCTCTGTTCATGCCCTATTCATGCTATCATTCTTTCTCAGGGCCCTTCCTTTCATTCCTTTCTCAGTGGCTCATTCCCACCATAAAAAAATATTGCAAGCTTTTTCCTCCTCTACTGGGAAGGAGGATTCAGGTTTACAAATTTCACACTTGAGGGACTGAGCAGACGGGACCAACTGCAGATGCTGAGGACAGGCTGAAGGAGTTGGATTTGTTCAACTTGGAGAAGGCTCAGGGGGGACCTCATAGTGGCTTATCAATTCCTGAAGAGGGCCTACAGAAAGGCTGGGGTAGGACTTTTTAATAGGACATACGATGGAAGGACTAGGGATAGTAAATTGGAAGAGGGTAGATTCAGGCTAGATATAAGAAATAAGTTCTTAATGATGAAACATTAAGATTAAACACTGGAACAGGTTGCTCAGAGTGATTGTGGATGCCCCCTCTCTGGAGATGTTTAAGGCCAGGCTGGACAAGGCACTGAGCAACCTGGTCTAGTGGAAAGTGTCCCTGCCTATGGCAGGGGGGGTGGAACTAGATGATCTTTAAGGTCCCTTCCAACCCAAACTATTCTATGATTCTATGAATGGGGCATCTTCCTCAAAAATCCTGGACCATGCAGCACACATCCTGAGCAACTTGGTGTGGTCTCCTGGGATGAAATGCAGCACACGTAGAACATAAAGCAAACCAGATGCTGCATGACATATTTTATGGCATCAGGGTTTTGCTCTCTTTGGGCCCAAGAGATGTGTTACCTGCTCATCTCCCGTTGATAGAAGAACTTCCAGAGGCTGATGGCAAAGCTCTTCTATGCCAAGTGTTTGAAGGACATTCATAGGCCACCATCTAAGACAGTAGCCTCACTAGAGGCCAAAAAGCCCCATGCAGCCTGGTCGCTCAGTAGCCAAACTTTACTACTTGGGAGGGGAGACAGCCTGGTTCCTGACAGCAAGAAGAATAATGTCACAGGATTCAATAAATTCCTAGCAAATGCACAAAAAAAAAAAAGCCAAAAAAGAAGAAGTAAAAGCCCTGTTGAGCTTTGTCCTTTGCAAAATGAAAAATATGGTTGTTTTGCTCCACAGGAGGAACAGCAGAATCAGCTTTAAAACTGACAGCAGATTTGGCCAGATGCCACAGCCCTTTTGGCTTTAACTTCCTTCCAATAGTCTTCTCTCTGCCAACTGGGAGTGCACAGGACACAGCTACACACCTGATGATACGCTGAGTAATGGCCTTGGCTTGCAGCTATCTGGTTCATGCAGCAGGGAAGTGGGAGAGTGGCCATTTATCCAAGGCATTCCTCTGAGTGGTCCCTGATATGGGGGCCTGTACATCACAGGAAGGGATGTAATTGTTGGTACCCAAAGGATGTGCAGTGGTCCCTAGGATTCAGCAAGCAACTGACTGCAAAGACACAAAATCCAAGATTACTGATATTTCAGAACTTCAAAGAAATGAAAACTAGATATCCTGTGAATTTGTACAGTAGGGATGGTGTTTAGAGGCCATGCAGGAATTCATCCTTCTTCTGAACCTCTCCTTGGTGCTTGTATCACTATTTGCTGCTGGGCTGCTCGCTGCAATATGCTGGCATCCTGCTATTGATGGGTTTGTACCTATCCCATGTTAGGGATCCCACTGCAGATTGGGTGGCTTAGGCTTTCCCTCATGAAGTGCCTGCAGCAAAGGGGTAGATTCAGCCCCTTCTAGGCACCCAGCCTGTCTCTTGCTGATGCTTCATAAATCCTTGCCTTCTCATACCTGCCACTTGCTCCATCCTTGCCAACCATGGCACCGTTGCAAACCACCACCCTCAATGCTGTTTTCCAGTGTAAAGGAGAAGGATCTACTTGGGAGAGACGTGGGAAAGTCAAGAGGACTGCACTGCCATGGCAGCTGAGAGACCAGAAAGGCCCTTGTGCAAGGACAGAAACTTTAGGAGCACGTCCTGGTATCTATATGGATATTTGTATCAGGGTGCTGACAAGAAAGAGCTTTCAGCACTGCAGCCTGGGTGGCAATATTTCTTTCCTCACTAATCCTGACTTGACATCAGTGAGAGAGCCAAGGCTCCACAAGGGCATCGTAAGATAGAAAAGACAATTAGAAGAACTTAGAAATGGGAAAGGACATGTCATAAAAGCCATTATCAAGCCTTCCCTTCATTCCCTCCACATTTTTCATGGGGAAAAAACATTCCCTCTGCATAAAGAAATTTGGAAAATTTCCACCTATTCTACTGGCTGCACCCAGGAGAGTATTTCTGCCTCTGGCAGTAGCTTCTGCTCAAGTCTTGCTGTGCTGATGAGACATACGGCTCCGACGTATGGCTCCAGTATCTTTCTTGAGCAAGGGCTGGTGTGAGCAATACAGCAGGAGGTGCTACAAATAGGCAGAAAGTTTTGCAAAAACACGGAGTGGGAAGAGTGTGCTGTTTCAGCTGAAACCTGTGCTTGCTACATTGAATGCAAACAGTCCTCTGTTTCCAAATTTGCACAAAGCCAGAAGCTAAAATAACTGCTTTTTGACCTTCTTGTCTTCCCCCATCTCTCCGAGCCTTGCCATTCTCCTCTTGCCTGCCTCGGCCACCTGCCTTTGTCATTAGCAATAATCAGCAGCAATAAATAGGCAACATTTCATTGCTGAAGAAGCAGCTTAAGATATTTTGGGCCAAGCCAGCCAGGCTGGGGCTCTTCAAGCCCGTTGGCTGGCAAGAAAAGATTCCGCAAAAGTCACCTTGCCACCCATCCTGGAGCTACAAAGTCTGCTGGGAGCAACATGCCTGTGTGCAGAGGCTGGGAGGCTTGGGGATGTCCCAGCTGGAAGCTGACCGGGGTTGGAGAGGAGTTACCACCTGGCAGCAGCTTCTGGATCAGCTGAGAAGAAAAAAACAGAGGCACCGTGGCAGGGAGCAAAACTCAAGTATGAAGCAGTTCTGATAGAAGGAAAGAGCTGGGTCTATATCAGACTGCAGAACTTGCAGAAGAGGCAACCTGTCGGACATCAGGGGCTGAAGTGATATGGTCTTGAGGGGAGAGGACCTCAAACTGTCAGGGAGGATAGTTCAGCAGGATGAAGGTGCTCAGCTCTTTCAGGTACCCAGCTCCACAGAAGTTATCTGCGGAGGTACCTTTAAGGCTCTGGGCCTTGCATGGTTCCGTCACGTTTTAAAAATAGGACAGGAGGCTTCTACATCACTTAGGTATTTTGGAAAATTTTACTCAGCCCTTCTGCAGCTCCTGTCAATCCTTCTCAGTGTGGTGCCGAGATGCATACATGACACATACTTAAATAGCACATTTCCCTGGCCCCTCTTAGCCATGGCCAGAAACACCATGATGGACTTTCCCAGCACTCCTCCACACCTTGCCAAAAAGGGGTGAGTGAAAGGGACAATGTCTCTGGCTTTCTGGAAGCAGTGTCCCCATGGTGTTGAATGAGACTGCAAAGAGCCCGTGGCACCAGGACAAAGGGTATCACAGCAAGGAGATACTTCTTCCTCCAGGGTGGAGGCAATGTTTGAGTGCAGCCTCCTCTAGGTCTCTACAGACTCCCACCATGACAGGTGCTGGCCCAACATGGAGCCCCAAGGTCTTTGCTGGAACCCAGAGGAATGATAATGGCATGTGATGTTGCGTGGGTCTTTTCACGTGTCCTGTGACCATTGCTGGACAAGAATATCAACATGTGACTGTAGAGATTGCCCATAGATCAGGGCAAGGAGCACAGCCTGTTACGCTGCCAACTTGCAGGGAGCTAGCAGTGGGGAAAGATGTTTCCTATTTGGGCTTTTTCAGATCAGAGAACTCTGCAAAGTTCAGCTCAGACAGTCCTATCCAGATTGTAGAGACTGTTTGTTCCCAGTTTTGGCAGGATCGTGAATGATGCATGAATAACAGCATCCCTTAATTAGTGTAATATGCTGTACCAGGTTAGAAAGCACTCTCTGGTTTTGTTTTTCCTCTGTGTGTGTGTGTGTGTGTGTATTTCTCTTTAAAGGAGAAAGGAACGAAGAGAAAACATCGCAGTTGTGTTTTTGTTGGTTGGGGCACCGATGAACCCTGTTCCGATTGGGCTGGTTATGAATCACTGGAGAGTGATATCCACACCAAGGAGTGCTGCAGCCAACCTGATGTCTGCTTGGCAGTTGTACTGTGCAAAACCTTCAGAATTATTATTATTATTTTACTGCCTGAATTTTGGTGGAGTAATGAAAAAGAAGCCCTCTACCTTTGAATTTATGAGACTGGCTGCTCATGAGGATGTACATGTGTACCTGCATGTGCACACAGGTTCTGACACATGCTCAGTTTACTTTGACTCTTGGAGCAAAGGAGAAAACTCCCTCACCAGCTTTATTTTCCTTTGTCTGTCTGACTCCATTTCTTCTCTCTCCTGGCTGTTTTTCTTTGGGGCGTTTGAAATGTGCCCATCACATCCTGGCCATCAGAAATGATGTTTTTATTAATGTGACCACAAAGGACATTGCCTGCCTGCTCTTTCTCCTGTGGCATGTTCCCCCAGAGCTACTGTTCCCAGGAGCTGCTCTGCCACACCCCAGCCACTGCTGCTGCCCTTTCCCCACATGCCACCTCGAGCATCCTCCACCTCTAGCATCGCTCCTGCTCTCATGCCAAGAGGAGCATTGATGCCTGCCCCAAGATCTCAAGCTTTGCCCCTTCTCCTCTGACTCATGCTTTTTCTAGGGAGGGATGCCTCGAAATCTCCCTCCCTTTCCTAATTTCCACCAGGGAAGTTGGTGGAGCCACCAAAAAAGGTGCAGTTGGATCATGTTGAGCTTCAGCTCAGGTCAGCACCATTGCTACTTTTTCCCATGGGATTCCTTGGGACTCTCCTTGCATGGGGACAAGAGTAGCAGGGAGAAATGGCCAGCATCGAAGCCTGTGAAGCAGAGCAGCATCAGGGTCTCGGACCGGTGTGGAAAGAGAAAGCTCTCTCCCACTGGGTAACCCGGCAGCAACTGCTATTTCAGTAAACATATCATTTTGTGCTCAGTAAACACACATTCCAGAGGAATGCTCTCATTGTTTTTTTGCTCTGTAATGCATTAATGAAGAAATAAAGTTTAGGTTGTGTAATGGTGACAGCTTGAAGTCATTTTGCCTAGTGTTATTTCTCAGCGAAGGCTCAGCTCTCCCTGGAACGGGAAGAAAAAAAGAAGCCCAGATTTCACTTCAAACTCACCAACATGTGCAAAAAAAATCAAAACACGACAGCAATTAACTCCCCTCCACATGCCCCAATAAAACTACCTCTCTCTCTCGCTCCGAGCTCTGTCACGTATGGGGCTGTTTATGGAGGAGACAATACAAAGTGGGTTTATACAAAGCTCTTGTTTTAATTTTTGTTTTATATCCACTGGAACCCTCAAGTAGTGAATTCATTTCCTGATATAGTAAACATTTCTGATGGCCAGGATTCTTTCTCTTTTCCCAAATGAACACAAACCCCTGGTCTAACTCACCAGCAGCGCCGTCTATGCAAACAGACCCATCAGCTACGTTTTCAAAGAATGCATCTTAAGCAGCTAGGAAAATAAACAAACAGCAACACCTTCACAAGAGCCCAGCAGACCCCATCACGAGCAGGAAGCTCTTCTCCCTGAGATTTGCTCGAGCCCTCAACTGCATGTGGAAAAACTATCAGCTTTTCCCCATATTCCAGGAAACAATCTCGTTCTCGCAGTGGCAGGCTGATGGCTGCCGGCTCGCTGCTAAATGATCTACGCAGTCCCTCTGATTTGTGACCCTATTTGCACTATGCAAATGTCTTCTGACAGCTCTCTTTTCCTGTCATTAAAACAAACAATGGCCCCTATAACCAAAAAGGAAATCAGTAACAGGCGAAAGCTGTTCTCTCTTTTTCATTGCTTCTTATTTTTTTCTTCTTCTTTTTATTTTTTTCTGGTTCTGGGACTAACTGTTAGTAATTACCCTGAAATACTCACAAACTTCATCCTATCCCAACCTGTTTTAGTCGTCCTAGTGGCCAACCCAGCATGCCTAATACAATTGCTCTTCTAAAAGACCTAAAAATCAAAAATATCCCCCAGTGAGCAATCACTCAGGTAAGAAACACCTTCAACCTTTCTTTTGATGTATGTATCTCTCTATCCATGCACCTATAGACCAAAAAACACTATGCTGACCGATTTGAGAAGCTTTTAAAATAGTTTCCAGTTCACCAGTAATAATCTCAATACTTTCCTGAGAGTGGAGAAACATGAACTCGTGAGAAATAAGAAGATATTGTGACCGAGGGATGGTGTGCATAGGGAGGAAGACATGTCTTTTCTCTCTAGTAATTTCTCCATTCTCTAAAGCGTCTATCCTGTCCCAAACTCCATATCCAGCCCAAAAAAATCCATTGCTGGTGACCATGCCTTCTCAATGGCAGGTAGGGGACAGCCTCTCTTAGTAAATGGGCACTCTGCCTTTGATTTCAGTGGGAAAGGGCTGCATTCAGAGACTGGAGGGTACTTAAACACTCCTGGGATTCGCTTCTTTGTCTTCCAAATAATACGATATACATAATCCTAAGCAGGGCCAGTTTTCCACCCCATCACACAAGCTTTGTGCCTGCAGGGCTCAGCTGAAGTCAATGGTGTTAATGTTGACATAAGACCATGATGACCAAGTGGGAAATTAGTCCCGTAACACTTGATTGTCTTTTGCAAAAATTTTCTAAATGGTCCTAATGGTTTTGTTTGCGGTACGTGTTGCTCACTCCTGATTGTACCTCTGCCAAGTTGTATTTTTAACTGCAAATCCTGGCGTCTCAGAAAATTTGAAGCAAAACAAAACAGCAAAGATGTTCAAAATAACGTTACAATCTAATTTAATTTATCCCTTGGTAATTGCATTTGTAGGAAATGAACAACGCAAACAAAGCAGAACCCAAGCCTTTTCAATTGCTTTCACATGGGCATACAGCACTCGCAGCCAGCACATGGTTAAGTCTCGGGCTGCTAAGAAGTGCAGTGGGCCATTTAGAAGCTGTGGGTTGGAGGTGACACCTGCCTTGTGTCCCTGCTGGTAAGTGCCAGCCATGGAATGTCAGTCAGACAAGCCAGCTCTCCCACTGCTCCTCATTGTCCTGCAGTTCTCATCCTTAAACTTTCTCATAGCAATCGATCCACTCCACGCATTGATCCCAGAGGAAATATAGCTGGAGGACCACCTGCCAAGCTCAATTAACCATGCAACTTAAGTTCCTTTCCCTGCCTCTGATATTTGCAGGCTTGCCTCGTTTGAAACACACGAAACACTCGGAGTAAATCGTGTTGAACTGGGGCCTCTGCTTGCAAATGCTACAGGAACTCTGCAGATGTGTTTGACGCGCTGTTATTACGTGAATGGTTTCTCTGGCCTCTTCTCAGACTTTGGGTGGCTTGTAAACTATGCAGCTTGTCTGCAGTTCAAGTATTTGTTATTTGCTGGATTTTAGTGTGGGTTTTTTTTTTTTCTTCTTCATTCGAGTGCTTCTTGGTGAGTTCATGTGTGTGTTGCTGTTTACCTCTGTCACGTGGCACAGCCTCTCAGCTTTGATTCGAGGAGTCCCAAAACCACAGAGAGCTCTCCAAAGCAGTTATGCAAACCCCTGGTTGCACAGAGCCATGTGAACATGGTTTTGCACAAGCCTTTGCCACATTTACACAAGCATCTGCTACACGTCTCCATTCCATGAATATTTCAGCAAGTGTTGTTGTACCTGCCTGGCAGCTTGCCAGAAGCAATCACTAGGAGAATTGCTGTCACTGCCAAAATAAACTCGTGGGTTTTATTTAAGGGAGGACTTGTAAACAGTATTTTTCTAGCATTCACACAGTTCTAAGTGGAACTCCCCGTGTGATAAATGCTGCTTAGAGCGCTGCTCTCTTTGTTGTGAAATGGGTAAAAAAGGCAGTTTCTTGCACTTGCCAGCAGCACACTGATGGGGTGGAGGAAGGTACATCACCTCCTTCTGTCACTCTTGCAGGAGAAGCTGATGGCCTCTCTCTTGCTCTCCTTCTCACTAAAAGCCCACATGCGTATATAGGACTTTCATGCTCTCAGTGTGGCAAATTAGAAAGATGAATGGGGAAAACCCTCAGCAGTATAGAGAAATTTTGTCATTCTCCCTACAATTCTTACCATGGCTCTGCTGCTTGAAGAGCCATTAATGATACACCTTGCAAGGAATGATGAGCTGCATGTGTAAGGAGATTCAAAGGCAGGGAAAGCTCATTCCCAAATCGAGTAAGATGCAGGCAGCAGGTGAAATTCTGAAAAGAAGCTCTCCCTGGAACATCACAAATCTGTGGAGACAAGAGGAACTTGGGAGTGAGGTTAGACCTGGTGCAGCACAGGAAGGTGAATCAGAGAGCCAGAAGCCCCATCTTCACTGCCTTGTCTCTCCAGGTAATTGCAGCTTCTCCTACACATCCCAAGAAACCCACACGTCACAGTGATGAAATCTCACTTTTCTCCCACCAGGGAAAAGGGAGGGGTTTTTTCTTACTGCTTTTCCCCATTTTCTCTGTATTCAGAGTGAAAGGGAAACTCTCTTTGCAGATGGAGCGTAGGAACAGGAATGTTGTAGTGTCTCTGCAAATGCCACATAGTCCTTCTGAAACTATGCATCTTGAGCCATCCAAGACCTGTTGTTTTCCTCGAGGAGGAGAAAAATATGTTTGGAGGCTGCTGGTGGCTCCAGGGTGGTTTAGAAAGCTGAAGGATGAGGAGGATTATGTAGGAACACCAGCTCAATTAAGGCCAATGCTGCTAGAAGATGAGAGCCACTAGCAGTGCAAACAGCACTGCTCAAGATTTATGGAGCTTATTCTGCCCTTATGCTTGACATAGACCCAGGGTTTGACCACTGCCTGCCAACGGCCCTGTCTTAAAGGAGAGCTGAGTGCAAGCTCCTACTGCTCTAGACAGTCCTTTTGTCCCTAAGCTGGAAAGTAGTTGCCAACTTTGAAGACATTTCAACCCTCTATTTCAATTTGAGGCGTGTCCTCTCTTCACCTTCACTTTTTTTGCTTTTTCTTTTTACTCTCATATTTAAAGCTGATTGCTTTGCCTGCTGCATTAGCCATCCACCTCTCCTGAAGACTGAGGAATGGCTTAAACACTCTTTTGACACCATCCCTTGAAAGTGGGTTGCTTTGCTGCGGTCAATGAACATAGCGTGGGAAAAATGCATTAATACTTTCACCAGTAACACTGAGGATGGCTATAAATAAACCCTTCATTACAGTATTTATATATTATTACATCATATAGCCACTTAAAACAGAGAGCAATTGGAAGTGTTAAATAATGTAAGGGTAATCGCCTCTGCATTATTTCCACTGTCATTGGCATTATGTATTGCTTGGTGATATTGCCACGCTCTTTGCTTCGCCCAGTGTTGCGTGACATTGGTGGTGACGTTAGAGCATCAACGGGCCCTCTGCAAATGACATACAGTACTTTGCATAGCACAGGGAGATGGGGATTATATAAT
Organism: Turnix velox; assembly: GCA_013400935.1. Classification (NCBI taxonomy): domain Eukaryota; kingdom Metazoa; phylum Chordata; class Aves; order Charadriiformes; family Turnicidae; genus Turnix; species Turnix velox. The sequence continues at coordinate 324,695 of VZTY01016797.1, read as the reverse complement.
AAGGGTGTTTCACTGGAGGATTTTGGCAGCACATGCCTTTTTTCCCCCCCTCTCCATTTCATTCAAACGAGGTGTCCATTTCTTGAAGGAAGTTTGCATTAAAACAGCCAACCAAAGTTGCCTGCTGTGCAAGGCTGCTGCATGCTCATCCATGGAGAAGAAAGATTTGCAGCTTGGTGCAACACAGGAATCACCCCACATTGTGCTGGTGTGTTATGCTTGGTCCCAGGTGACTCCTGTCACTTCAATACCTTCTCCAGCCAGAGACACAGGTGAAAGTTGTGAGGGCAGGAAACTGAGATTCTTGGAGTTTTATTCTGGATATAAGAAAAAAGACCGTTACTGTGAGGGTGGTGAGACACTAGAACAGATTGCCCAGAGAGGTTGTGGTTGCTCCCTCCCTGGAAGTGTTTAAAGGCCAGTCTGGATGAGGCATTGAGCAACCAGGTCTAGTGGGAGGTGTCCCTGCCCATGGCAGGGTGGTTGGAAGGAGATGATCTTTAAGGTCCCCTTCAACCCAAACTATTCTATGATTCTGTGAGTTTGGCAAGAAAGTGTTTTATTGGTGAGACGCAAACACATCACCTGAGTCTTGCTCTGGGGCATATGGAAGACTTCATTCCAAAACAAATTAGGTGTCTTGAAAGTGCTATTAAATGATACAAAAGTATTATAACTCCTTTGTATTTGTTATTGCTGCTTTTTACTCCTTTTTCAGAGGAGAGGAGTGGGTAGATACATGATTGGTGACCATTCTTAGACCATGGCTAAGTAGCTTTTTTGCTGACTCTATATTTCAGTTTCCTCAGTTTTGACAAGCTTCCTCCCAAGAAAACAAAAATCCTATCTTCCAGAATGCCCCAACAGGATGCTGGTCTTTATGGCACGGATGCCCATCTCAATTATGCTGTGGTCAGCAGCATTCCCTGCCTCATTGACTGTCACTTATTAAACAAGCTCCTGTGTGGCCTTGAGGACCAAGTCCAGAGGAGGATCTCCACCACAGTGCTTGAAAGACACTGCTCCAAAAAGCAGTCATTTCAGATGTTGAGAAATCATTTCTCTAAACCTTGTCCTCACATGACACACGACAAATTTCTGCACAAAGATCTGCAGTTGACTTTTATTAGAGCTCTGATTTAGCTGCTTCTTTGATTTATCGCAACAATGCACATTCAATATCTTTCTTCTGATCTGGAGGCCAGAAATATAACTCTACTCATATGTTTGTATTCTTAGGACTTGGGATTTCACAGATTCAGAAACTCATTCATAGATTCACAGGGTTTAAGGCCAAAAGGAACCATGAGAACATCTGGTATGACTTCCTATATTACAAAGCCATTCAGTTGCAGCTAATTAGCCCAATACTGAGCCCAGTAGCTTCACTGCATCTTCCAGAAAAACATCCAGCTCCGCACATACCAAGATAGGGGAACGTGAACATGTCAGAAGTTGGAGAGTCACCACCTTATTTGATTTTGAAAGTCAGATTAATTAAAAAATGTGTCTCATTTCTAATAAGCTTTTGTTTGGCTGCATATCCAGCAATCAGTCTTGCACCTTTCTCCACTTTATAACTCAGCAGCAAGCTATATTCTTCAAAATTTGCAGTTGTTTTTGGGTTTTTTCCTAACATCTGGATAAAATGCTGATGGATCAGAAGTATTTGTGCGTCAACTGTACTGCAGTTTTGGCTATTAAAAAACCTCTTGCATTGCTGCCGGTGCTATTTTTTGTTCACAAATAACGTGGAGAAAATTCACTCTGAATAAGGGAACAGAAATGCAACTTCCAATAAATACTGGTGTGAGAACTCCAGATATTTAAAAAATGTTTTTCAAGATGTTATTAATTTAGAAAAATCAACATAAATTCAACTTACTGATGTAAAACACAAATTGACATTTCTTGGTGAGACAAGGGCTGTGACCAGCCTTGCCAATGAGCTTCTGAACACTTCTCCCTGCACAGATGTGTTGCGTGTCATTACCCTCTTCCCATCCCCTTTATTCACAGAGATGGAGGCAGCTGTGTCACACACCATCAAGTCACATCTACCAGCTTTTAAACTCGTAGTGCAACCTTATTTTGCACCCTTTCTGGTTTTGAGTAGCTGTATCAACCATTGGGACTCCTGATCCTGAAGGGCTTGATCACTGGTGTGATTTATTCTTCTGGCTGTTTGTCAAAGACACACTCTCACCATCACAAATTTACATCAGAAGCTCTTAGGTTGTTTTCAGTTTTATCCTTCCTTCTTCTTTCCAAGTGGGTAGCAATTTTAATGCTGCACAAACAGGCTTCTGAGAGAGATTAATTTCAATTTCATTTTCTGAACTTGATTTTCTTCCCTCCATCCAAATGTCATTGGTTTTCATTATTTTTTGTGTACTTAATAAATAGCAGCTGGAGAGCTGGGAAGAATCAGGTGCTCATAGAATCATAGAATGGTTTGGGTTGGAAGGGACCTTAAAGATCATCTAGTTCCAACCACCCTGCCATGGGCAGGGACACCTCCCACTAGACCAGGCTGCTTAATGCCTCGTCCAGCCTGGCCTCATCTCTCATGGATTTCTCTATCTTTTCCAGTATATGAAATTCAAGGAAAAAATCCTGTTCTTTGTGCTGAGGAATGCAATAGCTGCACGCTGGCAGGCAGAAATGCTGGTGACGTTAGTGACAGGAATGTGGGTACCACTTAGCTGCCATCCTGCCAATACTTCTAGCTTTTAGCTCTGGGCCTGATGAACCATGTCATCTATCTAGCTGGAAGTCATGTTCTGAACTTGTTTTGGAGAGCCAGTGCGTGATTGTAAGGGCTTATAGCTAAGGAATGCAGTGTGTCTCACAGTGCTGCATAAAAAGGCTGGGGCAGAAGGGACCTCCCACCAACTGGCAAGTGTGGATGGGGAAGGAAATCATTAATATTAACAGCACCAGCCTCAGAGGAGAGCCTCAGGGCTCTGCCAGTGAGCGTGAGCCCAGCACGCAAGGTGCAAAGCAAACAAGACTGTCCCTTTGCTCAAGGATGGCCATGAAACAAAGGCACCTCAACAACTGCAGGTACAGCCAGTCACCATGTCTTTGCAGGCTTCTTGAGTCAAGCCATTACCAGGTGCTTCAATAAAGGATGTAAATTGGAAGAGGGAAGATTCAGGCTGGATAGAAGAAAGAAATTATTTACGGTGAGGGTGGCAAAACACAGGAACAGGCTGCCCAGAGAGGTTTTGGATGCCCCCTCTCTGAAGGTGTTTAAGGCCAGGCTGGATGAGGCCCTGGGCAACCTGGTCTACTGGGAGGTGTCCCTGCCCATGGCAGGGGGATTAGAACCAGATGATCTTGAAGGTGCCTTCCAACCCAACCCATTCTATGATTCCATGATTCAATTCATCAACCAAAGGCATACAAATATGAGGCTATGATCAACAAGTCTTTGCCTGAGACCTCTCTCTGCTGGAGGAGGAGAGCATTTGGACAGAGGCAGCCTGCTTGCTTGCAAAAAATAAAAGAAAAAAAAAGAGAGGATGTAAAATCTGTGGCAAAGCCTGTAATTTCTGGAAAATTCTGGCTATTTCTACACTTATGAAATAGTTGCAAATCTCATGCTGCTAATATATGATCCCCACATGCCTCCTGTCAGTTTTACAGGTGGGCAGCTGAGGTGCAACTGAAAAAGAGAGGAGATGAAGGACTGAGCCGTTGGGGAAGCCTCTGGTGAAGGAAAGAGTTAGCCTGTTTTCCTTTGGCCACACTTATTCCATCTTCCAGTCTTGCAACAGACATGGGGAAAAACAGCCAAGCCGGGCAGAACTACGACCCACTCCTGTGGATTGAGGCTCAGTGGACTTCAAATAGCAAAAGCATTTTAGTGTGGGTGTGCAGGCTCAACCTCTTCTTCATATAATAAAAAAAAGAGAGAAAATATGAAGATATAAAACTGCTCTGAGGGAGCCAAAAGGGATTTTTCTTTTTTTTGCTTGGCCCTCTCTCTATTTCTGTGGGAATGCAGCAGTATTGTTTCCAGAAGGCTCAGTCTCTGTCACCCAAGTCTTTGGCATGTTTGGGGACACCCTTACTACTTCCCTTTCCTCCCCTGCAGAAGAGTCCAACACAGCTTTGACCACAAAGCTCGGGAGGCCTTGGAGTTTGTCTGAAACAAAAGAAAAAGATTGCGAAAGGCGGTGGTGTCAAATAATGCTTCCATTTAGTAGGAATTTTGCTCCCCTTGCATTCCCAGGCAGCACCTGCTGTGTGAGGCTTGTGGCCAGCTCCTCTGAGCCTCTGTGGTAAAACAAACAAAAACAGCAGGGAAAAAAATTCCTCTTTATAACGCCTGTTATCCTCAGGCTACCTTCCAACACCGCCTCGCCTCCCCATGTTGATGCTACTCTCCAGGGAAACAGGATACTACAGGGCCAGAAAGCCTTGTGCAAATGGGCAGTTGAGCAATGGAGGAAGAGACCCAGTCTTACTGAAAACAAGACTGTTTTCCTTCTCTTCCTTCATGTCTAAATGCAGAAGGATCCTTATTGATGTCCCAGCTAGAAAAAAAATAATGATGACACACTGTTACTTCCATGGCAAAAGCATTTAGGAATTATTCTGCATTAGGGGAAAATAGAGTTGGGAAGGAAAGAGATGTGCAGTCTGTCTGGAGGGGCTGGAGGACGTGGCCTTTGGAGTTATTTATAACCCTTTGCTCAACTCTTATTATCTACTGTTCCTCCTCATGTGTCTTAGGGTAGTTTTGAAGTCCTTTTGTGTTTCGGAGTATTGTGGCACCATCTGTGATGGAAGCTGTTGACATTTCCCCAATGTTTGGCCCAAATGTCCCACCTGCCCTTATCCTGCTCAGTCCCTGGCACTGTCACACTACCAGTGCGACATTGTGCAGTTTTCAGGAAAGAAGATAATCTGTCATGGAAGTTTAACAACATCTCTCTCACCTCACACACACCCCTTTGACCTCTACCTGCTCTGCACACGTTCCAACAAGGATGAAAGGATTTCAGGACATTGTTTATGATCCTACCTTCAGGCAATACCTTCTAAATAGCCCCATCTTTGATACAGACATTCATAGGCTTTTGTGATTACCTGACCTGACCTTCATAGTACAGGCTGCTGGATAACTTCTAGCACCCAAAGCAGACACAAGGAACCCATAACCTTTGCTCTTTTCATCCTTGCTGCCTTGATCTCACCTCAGATAGAAGCTCCAGTTCACAGGTTCTCAGCAAATCTACACTTTGACCAGTGTCCTACCCTTTCTTTCCTCTTATTGCAGACCTGAGGAGGATAAAGAGAAGATCTAAGACTGAGGAAGATGAAGGTACATGCTAGGAAATGCCAGGGTTTGTGGAAGTGATGGGAGAAGTACGTGAGATTTTCCACTTTCCTCCTCACCACAGCTTTCCCACAGCGTGGGCCAAGTCCTCTGTACAACCCACCAGGGATCACACTCAGGAGAAACAACTCAGCTCCTCATTTTGTTGGAAGCAACATTTTAGTTCTGTAGGCCACCAGGGTGTCTGTCAAGATGTCCCTGCACCCTTCAAATGAAAGATGCTCAACAAAGGGCTCCCACTCCTTCTGTGGACTCCTGTTCTGAGCAGCTGCTTGGTGTCCACTGTGAATGTCCTTGTTTTCAAATGTGCTTGTGGTGCATTGACCCTGGCTGGATACCAGGTTCCCACCAAAATCACTCTTATCACCCTGCCTCCTCAACTGGGCTGGGAAAGAAAATAAAACAAAAGGTTCATGAGTGGAGGTAAGGACAGGGAGATCACTCACCAACTACACTCACATGCAAAACAGACTCATCTCGAGGAAATTAGTTTAACTTATTACCAATCAAATTAAAGCGGTGTGATAAGAAATAAAACCAAATCTTAAAAACACCTTCCCCCCCACCCCTCCCTTCTTCTTGAGCTTAACTTTATCTTAAATTCTATACCTGCTTCCTCTCAGTGATGAAGTGGTATGGGAAATGGGACTATGGTCCATTCATCAGATGTTGTCTCTGCCATTTTGTCCTCCACAGGGGGACGATTCCTCACACTCTTCCCTTGCTCAACTATGGGGTCCCTCCCATGGGAGACAGTTCTCCATTAACTTCTCCAACATGAGTCTTTGCTATGAGTTGCAGTTCTTCACAAATTGCTCAAGTGAGTCTTTCCCATGGGGTGCAGTCCTCAGGAACAGACTGTTCCAGTGTGGGTCCCTTGTGGAGTGACAAATGATTACAGCAAACCGGTTCCAGTGTTGGTTCATCTATCGTGGGACCAAGGGTCCTGCCAGGGGACTGCTCCAGTGTGGGCTTCCCACAGGCTCACAGCCTCCTTTGAGTGCATCTACCTGCTCTAGCATGGGATGCTCCATGGGCTGCAGGTGGATATCTGCTCCACCAGCAAACTCAATGGG
>VZTY01016797.1:257904-317136 GCA_013400935.1 Turnix velox | reverse complement strand
CCTTCCCCCCCACCCCTCCCTTCTTCTTGAGCTTAACTTTATCTTAAATTCTATACCTGCTTCCTCTCAGTGATGAAGTGGTATGGGAAATGGGACTATGGTCCATTCATCAGATGTTGTCTCTGCCATTTTGTCCTCCACAGGGGGACGATTCCTCACACTCTTCCCTTGCTCAACTATGGGGTCCCTCCCATGGGAGACAGTTCTCCATTANAAATAAAACCAAATCTTAAAAACACCTTCCCCCCCACCCCTCCCTTCTTCTTGAGCTTAACTTTATCTTAAATTCTATACCTGCTTCCTCTCAGTGATGAAGTGGTATGGGAAATGGGACTATGGTCCATTCATCAGATGTTGTCTCTGCCATTTTGTCCTCCACAGGGGGACGATTCCTCACACTCTTCCCTTGCTCAACTATGGGGTCCCTCCCATGGGAGACAGTTCTCCATTAACTTCTCCAACATGAGTCTTTGCTATGAGTTGCAGTTCTTCACAAATTGCTCAAGTGAGTCTTTCCCATGGGGTGCAGTCCTCAGGAACAGACTGTTCCAGTGTGGGTCCCTTGTGGAGTGACAAATGATTACAGCAAACCGGTTCCAGTGTTGGTTCATCTATCGTGGGACCAAGGGTCCTGCCAGGGGACTGCTCCAGTGTGGGCTTCCCACAGGCTCACAGCCTCCTTTGAGTGCATCTACCTGCTCTAGCATGGGATGCTCCATGGGCTGCAGGTGGATATCTGCTCCACCAGCAAACTCAATGGGCTTCATCGAAATGCTCTGCCTCACCATGGTGTTCACCATAGTTTTCCACTACGGACTACAGGGGAATCTCTGCTCCAGCACCTGCAGCCCTTCCACTCCCTCCTTCTTCACTGATCTCGGTATCTACAGAATTATTTTCTTTCACATATTCTCACTCCTCTATCTGGCTGCAGTTGCTCAGGTTTTGTTCCCTCTTCTGAAACACATCACAGAGTTCTGATGGGGTCAGCCTTGGCCAGTAGCAGATCCATCCTGGAGTCAGCTGGCACTGGCTCTGTCAGACACAGGGGATACTTATAGCAGCTTGTTATAGAAGAATATATATATTGTAGCCCCTGCCCCCATTATGAAAAACTGCATGGCAAGTGCTACTAAAAATATCACAGAAGAAACTGCCAGCCAGAGACTATCCATGGTCCAAGAGTGAGGCTGTGCTTTACTGTCTAAAAGCCTCCACCTCAAGAGAGAGTTTTGTCTCTGAATACAGTCCCTGTACTTACAACATGAGACATCAGTCTGATATTGGCCCAGTTCAGCAGTGGGGATGACAGAATTGCAGCACTCCTGACACAATTATTCTCCGCAAAGTTATATGACATTTCCTATGATGAGGTGAACGTTTTTAGGCTGACTCTGCAAGCTTCTTTGTTGACTAGACCACCTGTGACTGCAGCAGGAGTTTGGATGTCTTGCTCATTTGTGAAGACCTGCAATGGTTTAGCTGAAGAGAATCAGGATGACCCTCATTTCGAGCCTCACACTTCTGGACTGAAATTGTAAAGGAAACTATGCTGGAAATTATGTTGCCCAGAGAGGTTGGGCACCTCCCTCCCTGGAGGTGTTTAAGGCCATGTTGGATGAGGCACTGAGCAACCTGGTCTAGTGGGAGGTGTCCCTGCCCATGGCAGGGGGTTGGAACTAGGCGATCTTTAAGATCCCTCCAACCCAAACCATTCAATGATTCTATGATATTAAAATCAGCCCTGAACTACAGATATAAGTTTTATACTTGCTAAGGACATTGATAAGCAGTGGTGAATCCAGAGTCAAATAGGTCCATTTCCCTGAAGCAATCTTGACATCATTCCCATGACATTTTGCTAGCACTATTTGCTCACATCCTCTTGAAACTCTCCTGCCTTGCTAACACAGCCCTAGTGATTTTGGTCTATGTTGCGTTGTTGACGCAGGAGTTTTATCCACCACTTAATTTTCCATCACTAGCATTAGCACTGACATTAGCACTGGAATTACTTCAGGTGTCACTGCTGAAGAAGGTCCCAAACCATCTGCCATAGTCCACTGCTCATGCTTGGAGAAATAAACATCCTACCCTAGTGTATGTCCTCCAGCACAGGAATCTTCACTGAACAGACATTACCTGGCTGTGGTTCCTTCTCCTGACCCCCTTCCTCCCTCTGCACTCTTAAAATCCGCTATGGCACAGTGGCTTTCATTGGCAGCTCTGTGATTTCAGGAGAGAGTAAGCATTTAACTAGTAGGAACAGTGCAAGGAGCCCATATAGTGACTTGCTGGGACTGTGCTGTGTAGGGCCTGTGTAACAAACTCGCCTCAAATAACCCAGCTTGAATGTCAGAGCCTGGGCTGTATTGTGTTTCACATTCTGGCTGTGGGAGCTTCCCCAGCAGGAGTCAGGGTAACAAATCCCTTGCTCTCGCAGGAGGGCCCCATAAAATGAATGATTCTGGATCTCACGCTCCTGAGGAGGTCTCGGTTACTCCAGCAGTTGCTGCTTGTAGCAGGAGTGACTGTAGGGGACTGAGGGACAGAAGGGTGGTTTGGCAGGCTTTGCTGTAGAGTTACGCCTGTGTCAGAGAAAGACTCTGCTCTCTCTTCCAATCTATACTTTTTCACAGACACTAAATTAAGGAGAAACTGAGAAGCAGAGACTGGATAAACCCTGAGGCTCAGAGTGAATCGAATGCATCCACTTGAAATCCTTCACAACTGCTGGTGATGGGAAGCTCCTGATTGCTCCCAGCTCAGGCTTCCCTGTAAGCAGCACTGATGTCAATACATTTATGAGGTGGCAAAATCTGAATCAGTTCCCCCCTTTCTCCACGTGCATGGGGGCCAAAACCCTCAGCTCCCTCCAGGAGTAGTTGGTGGCATCCCCTCTGCCAAGTCCTGTGGCTCAGCAGCAAGTGAGGCCACCTCTCCATCCGTGTTAGACACCTGAACTTCCCCACTTCTCCTTGGGAGAGGGAGGTTGTTCCCTGAACTATCTCCCGTCTCTTGTTATCTTGCTTTCCTTGTCAGCCAGTGAACTGTGAAGCAGCAGCCGAGAGAAAATTGAACTCTGACCTCATTTTTCCCCCCTACAATTAGCCAGAACTGCGCCTTTTATTTTTTTCCTCCACACTTTTTAAATGATTAATAAGACAATTTGGTCCTTAGCTTCTGCAGTGAGGCGAGTGTGCTGACAAAGCACTCTGATGCCTCTTCCAGGTCACCCGGCAGCAGGCCATGTCTTTATGAAAACATAAAAATTGGAGGGACTTATTTGAGGAATTTGGAGACTGAGACACAGGAATTTTGCCCTTCAGACCCTGGCAACTGCATGTCTGCAGTGGTCTCTGAGCCACAGCGACTGCCATGGAAAGGAGTTGCTGCTTAACAGCAACCTGCAAGCTCTGAAAAACAGATTTATTTTTTATTATCCTTTGTTAAATTTCTTGTAAAATGCAACCACTGCCCTTCAGCTGCAGGGATAAAGACCTTGATTTGGGCAGCCATAAACGGGCAAAGCACCAGAGAACATCACTGGTGGGAACAACCTTGCTTCTGGTTGATTGCTTAACAGCTTGCTTGGCTGTCTCTCCTAATGGCAGACACGGGCTGCCCTCTGGTCCTGTCCATTAGAAAAGTGTTGCTTCAGGAGCTGCTCCTCACCCTGCTCCCAGCACATTCTGTATCACTGGGGCTCAACAAAGCCAATGGCAGGCCAATGCACGCAATGCTCTTAAAATGGTTTAAAAGCAGATGTGTGCACAAGTGGAGTTTGCCAAGCTGTAGGCTGCTGCTGGAAAGGCAACAGGGTTTTGGTCTTTTTGAAAACATCCTTGATGCCTTAGAGAAACAATCTGCTCTTAGCTATCAGCCATAGGTTACTGGGTAGGAGGAAGAGGGCATGGTCTTGGCTGAGGGACAGCAGTGGCATAGCTGGGGTACTTGCTGAATGGAAGAGAAGCCAGCAGCCAAGTAAGGAGACTCCTCCAGCATCATGAATCATGGACTCACAGAATAGTTTGAGTTGGAAGTGGCCTCAAAGACCATCTGGTTCCAATCCTCCTGCCATGGTCAGGGACACCTCCAACCAGACAAGGTTTCTCAAAGCCTCATACAGTTTGGCCTTGAATGGGGAATCCACAACCTCTTTGGTCAACCTGCTCTAGTGTCTTATCATCCTCACAGTAAAGAATTTCCTCCTAATATCTAATCTAAATCTTCCCTCTTTCAGTTTAAAACTATTCCCACTCATCCTATTGCTACATACCCTTATAAAGAGGCTTTCTCCATCCTGAAGAATTAACACAAAGGCAAACCTTTTATTACATCTCTTGGTATCATACCTATGGTTAAATGGATTTCAAGGTTGAAGCCCTTGCATAGAAGATATCAAGGATCTTTTGGGTTCACCCACAGGCAATCCACCCCATAGGCTTTTGATGGCCTTGGTTCCACCCATTCAGTCCCTGACCTCCAGGTGACAGGGGCAGCATTAGCCCCTCCGACCTCTCTCAGCCTTTCTACCCTTTGTGCTGACCAGCTCCAAGACAGAGTTTTCCCCTGCCCTTTCCAAGAGGCCTCCTGCCCTCTTGCAGTCTTTCTCAGAAGAGCTGTTATCTGCCCAGATGTTCATGAGGGGGAGGACTCCAAGAAGAGCCTTCTTCATTACCTTCAAGAAATTCTCCCTTTTCTCCAGCAGATGCTTCCTACTCCTCCCACTGTGCAGCTGGGGCAAGGAGAAAGAGACATCAGAATCCACGGGGCTAGTAGATACAGCCTTCAGTGTGGCCACGGAAAAGGAAAGAAACAGCAGTTTCCCCTGAACGCATGTTCTGAAGGTGCCAGAGTTGTTCCATTAATTCATGTATGCTACTTAATAATTAAAAACTTCCATACAATTGTTTAGCAAATGCTAGTTTTTAGTCATAATTATGAATTTTTTACTCTAGTACCTCTCAGGAGCAAGTCCGACTGGGCTCCCGTCATGCCATGCAATCTGCAAGCAGCCAGGGAGGCTGAATTCCTTTCTCTAGGAGTTGACAGTCCAAATAAACAAGACAGACAAAGAAGAGGAGGGGAAACAGAAGCTCAGGGGAGGTGAAGTGAGTTGTCCAAGGTCATGCAGCAGGTCAGTGCCAAAGCTGGGAGCAGAACCCATGCTGCCAGCTCCTGCTTTCATGCCCTATCTCCTCAGGGAAGACTGGGCCAAAATAATTTATGAGACAAAGAACTTCTGTCACATTCCTCCTGGCACCATGAAGTTCATCAGCTTGTGCAAATACAACACTGCCAGATAAAGAGGCAAGCGGTTACTAGTCTTGTTTTGGTTTGATAGGTCTTTGTTTTTTGGTCTTTGCTAGATCTTTGTCTGCCATCAGGTTTTTCCTCTGGAGGGAGATGAAGAAGCTGATGAGATCCCAAGGAAACATCTTTGGCAATGGACCATCTTGATCTGGTTTTAATGTGTGGTGGAGGTGACATGGCTTCTGCTTATCATGGTGAGGCAACAGTGTTGGGTTTCACTCTCTCTCCTCTGAGAAACAGGGAAAGCCAGAAAAGAAGCAAAGCAGCTTCCTTAGAGATGTTGAATATGGTGCTCTCCTGATGAAGGCATCTCTGCTTTCATGTTTTGTAATTCATCTTTCAGCACTTTGTCAGGAAACAGTGTCCTGCTGTACACAGCATCCATCCAAGTGCACATACCTCACCATCCAAATGCTATTGGCCAGCTGTCCCTTTACTCCTTTAGGTGACAGGCAGTTAGCACTTTTTTTTCTTAATTTAAAAAAAAATTATTTTCTTTAACTAAATTCTGTTTGCTGGGTTACTCTTACACTCTTGCAATAGGGAAGGAGGGTTGGAGGCTGGCTTAGGACATCTGACATGCATGTGAGGGGCCATCAAGTTCAGGACTTGTGCACTTGTCTCTCTTGTCCTATGAGGCAAATACCTTTCCGAAAACAAGCTGCCTTCCTGCCTGCATGCATCATCCTTTAGGGAGTACACTTCTGAGAAGAGCTGCAACATCACAGGAACACATGTTTGGGAAGCTGGAGAAGGGACTATTCTTGTTTTTGCAGTTGATTAAATGATCTTTCATTAACAGATGTTAAACACAAGAACTTCCACTTTCATCTTCACCCTCGTTAATTTTCTTGCAGCACAAGAAGTGCCTGGTCTTGATGACAGGGATTGGCAGGTGAAAACTGCTCAAGCTGCCCTGGTTGGCTGAAATGTTCCTAGCTGATGTTAATTATCTGCAAATACCGCTATCCCCTGCATAATCCGTTGCTCAGCTTCTTGACTGCTCAAAGGATATGAGCCACCCATGGTCTGAGCTGCCCTGATTTCCTCAAAGCTCCCTCAGCCCATCTGAGGGGCCACATGGTAGCAAATCAGGGGTGGAATAGGAAAGACAGCCCAAAAGACCCTATTTATGAAACAGAATCATCAAATATTTTGGGTTGGAAGGGACCTTAAAGATCATCTAGTTCCAACCCCCCTGCCATAGGCAGGGACATCTCCCATTAGAACTGATTGCTCAATGTCTCATCCAGCCTGGCCTTAAACACCTCCAGGTAAGGGGCATCCATACCAGTCTTGACAGGCACCAATCACTTGGGCCCTTCAATCACAAAATATTTCAAAAGATATAACAAAATCCACATGATTTGACCTTAAGTGCAGTTTAAGTGATACTTTTAACATCCCAGTGTCCTGTGAAGCAGACTGTTTGACTCATAAAAGAGCAAAATGGAGAAAAAGAATGCATAAAGCTAACGAAACAGCATATCAATTTAGCAATGGACTCCCAAAAAGTCTCTGTGTTGTCCCTGAGGTCAGAGTACCAAGTGCCACATCTTAACTGAGAGGCTGCCACAGCTATTTAACATCACCTCATCACTAGAAAGCTCTTTGCAAAAGCTCTGCCAGACACAGACAGTGAAAAGTGGCAGGACCTGATCCTTCCTTCCTACATCAGGCTGTGAAATGGCATCACTGGAGTGAAGAAGCAATAAAAAATGCTGGGCTCAAATCTTTTGTTGGTGTAACTTTAATGTCAGTGCCATTGAACTCAGCAGAGACATTTCTGACCGATTACCTGCAAATGAGATAATTTGAAGCTGATGACCTGGATGTCCACTTGAACCTTGCCCAAATGTTTTTTTGGCCTGGAAGTGGTTAGAGTTAATCAGAATCAGAAAGTCTGATTTCAGCGGGGTCAGAAATTACTGCAAGACAGCATTCCTCAAGGTATTTTGGTACTTCTACCTCCAGTCAAATCCCAAAGAGGGCAGAGGAATGTGAAAGTTGAAAGAAATGTTGACTGAACATTTCAAACTTGACAGAAGGGTCAAGTGTAGTTTGGTTCAAGTCTCAGGCAAAGTCTAGGTATGGGTTTTCATCTGCTGGAGGGAGTTCACTTGTACCTGATTCAAACATCATGTCATGGCCATTGGACAGGAGGGATAGTGAGGTAGAAGATTCAGTTCAGTCCTCATTGACCACTGAACTGCAACAAGAAAACACGTGGTTTAGCAAATCTGTGGCTCTCAGCAGTTTCAGTTCAGTAAAGGGCTGAGATATCAGCAGCTGAGCAGAAGCCCAAGCTGCCTGTCTGCAGCACTGTGCCAGCAAAGCCCCTAGGAGTACAGCCACAAGTGTGTGGGTATCCACGGGACACAGGGCCTCATGAGGGCACAAAGATGGTATGGCTTCATCCCCTCTATGCAAAAAGAAGGGCAGGTGCCCCGGGCCAAAGAGCTGCTGTGACATTCAAGCTACATTAAAAAGACTTCTAAGTGACTTTGCATCCAAATCCCCACCTCAGCCCCCTGTGCTGCTACCATTTGTGTGACTTTGGGAAGTCGATCAAACCTCATTTCAGCATGGAGATAAATAAACAGAAATCTGAGGTTCTTACTATGTAGTAGAGATGAGAGAAAGATGTTGCATAAGTACAAAGGATGGGAGTTATGCACAAATACTCATTCACCTATTTCAAGACAGTGTCAAGAGCCCTGCTCATTCATGCACTTCTGAATACACGTAAATATCCCTTAATAGGAAAACAATTGCTGTTTAAATAAGTGTCTTGAGGTACACAAGAAAGTCTTTGGGATTGTTTCCCTTCTGTTATTCACTCTCCCTTCCACCAGAAAGAGCTGGAACTGGCCAGAAACAGCAAGCAATGGCAGAGGGATAGTTTAACCATTAATAATGGTGGATCACAGTTAGGGATGTAGCCAAGTCCTCAGGTTATACCTAATCAGTTAGCTTCCTGCCTCATTGTGTCATCGAGTTTTGGAGGTTTTTTGGCAAGCTGTCCCTGGATAAAGTCTTTTCAGGAGTTAATGAGCCAGAGAAGAGTCATCTTACCCATGGGCAACATTCAAGCCTACAGTTCTTGCAGGTTTTCTTGGCTGTCATGCACAGGAGCAGCAATTGGGGCTGTGAATGCTGGCTCTGTGCCAAAAGGCTGCACTATGTGGAGCAACCCTGGCTCTCCTGTCAGCCAGGGCATCAAGGAAGCATTTGCCTTAGATCTAAGCCAACCAGCTGGTGTTGGCAAAGGCAACATCTGACTCAACACAACATGCTCTTCAGGTGTCATCAGAAAAATGATGGGCTACTGCACTCAGCTGTAACTGCTGAACTCATTTGAGGGCCATTGAGGGTGTAGGCATTTTGCAATCATCCTCTCACATCCTTTGCTTTCATTTGTATCAGTTCCTCCTGGGAAAAGGGCTCAAAGTCCTCAAAGCACAGTACAGGAATAGCTGATCCTTTAGCTGCCTGGTTACCTGGAAAGGACAGACTTTTCTGGGACTCCCTGTTTCTCAAAGACACTCATTCAGAAACACCCCAGGATCCATACAGTCACACCTAGTGGCACTGAACCCAGGGTCTGATCTTCAGCCATTTGTTTATGATTCTCAACTGTTAGTAAATAAAGGGGTTCTGATGTGCAGCTGACAGACTCTGTCTGAGATGAGTTGCTGTAACATAACAAGAGCAGAAAGTGTCAGATTCATGTATTGAAAAAAGAAAGAAAGAAAGAGAGAGAGACAAAGAGATCGAGCGAAAGAGAAAGGGAGAAAGAGAGAGAAAAAGAGCTGGGAGGGAGAAGAAAAGAAGGAAAGAAAGAAGGAAAGAAAGAAAGGAAGGAAGGAAGAAGGAAGGAAGGAAGGAAGAAGGAAGGAAGGAAGGAAGAAGGAAGGAAGGAAGGAAGAAGGAAGGAAGGAAGGAAGAAGGAAGGAAGGAAGGAAGAAGGAAGGAAGGAAGGAAGAAGGAAGGAAGGAAGGAAGAAGGAAGGAAGGAAGGAAGAAGGAAGGAAGGAAGGAAGAAGGAAGGAAGGAAGGAAGAAGGAAGGAAGGAAGGAAGAAGGAAGGAAGGAAGGAAGAAGGAAGGAAGGAAGGAAGAAGGAAGGAAGGAAGGAAGAAGGAAGGAAGGAAGGAAGAAGGAAGGAAGGAAGGAAGAAGGAAGGAAGGAAGGAAGAAGGAAGGAAGGAAGGAAGAAGGAAGGAAGGAAGGAAGAAGGAAGGAAGGAAGGAAAAATGGATGTCAGAGACTGTAGTCAGAGAAGTTCTGGTCTACTGCCTTTCTGCCCCTTGAGTAACATGCAAGCAGCTTTGAACACTGACAAAAACAAGTTTTCAGTGAAGTCAGCACTCCCAAGCTTGTGCAAAGCTAAAAGGGGGAACTGCAAGTCAGTTTTTGCTTCTCCCACCAGCTGAATCCTGACCTCAGCATGTTTTGGTAGGTGGCAGCTTAAAAGCAGGAAGGACAAGCAGAGGAATATGAATGCACCGAGAGCCACCTGAATCCTCTTCGTTATTGTGAACTGAAACCCATTATCAACTGTTTCAGAAATTCCAGCAAAATTCAGAGCTCTGACATAATCCATACAGCCTGGAAACTTTTAAATAAACTTCCGGATTACTGAATTGCATAGAAGCCTGGAAGCAACCTCACTTCTTGCTCAGATACCACATGAGACTTTCAGCATTGCCAGGTAGGGGCAAAAAACCACCTTGGTTTAATCTATAAACAGTTTGCAACCTGGTAAAGGCAGGAGACATTTGAAGTAACTCTATCTGGGAATTACATCAGTTTTGCTGAGGTCCTCTTTATTGATTCTGTTCTGCCATGAGGGATGCTTCAGATACAAGCCAAAACCAGTTGCTGCTATGAAAATTGTTTTCCAAATTTTTTAAAACCTTGTTCCCAGATTTTGTGAGAGCCACAGGTTTATTCTTGTTGATGTTATTGGACATGGTTGCATCTTAGTGAAGGGATGGAAATTGGCAAGTTGTGCTTAAAATGCAAAGGGCCTGATAGCAGTGACTCCAAACTGGACTCAGAAAGAAGAAGAGTGAACAAGCCATCCATCCTCAGGTCATCAGATAAGGCACTTAAGATTCCTGCAAAGCCTTAGAAACCCAATACTCAGAGATTTATTAATATAGGAAAGAGTCTCATTTTCTTCCCCTCACCACCCCAAAATACGTTTGCATTTTAAAAATACTTAGAAGAATGAAGACTATCTTCATGCCATGTGTAAAATCTAGCATTTCCCATGTGGCATCTGAAAACATACCCTATTTTTGTCACACAGGTCTCAGCCTGCGTAGCAGCTGGACATTGAGACAAGAAGGGCTGTATCTCTGATACAGTATCTGTGTTTCTTGCTATGAAGCTCAGCATGAGGGTAAAGTGTCTTGCTACTTTGGGAATAGTCTGTAGACTAAGTGGGGAAATCTGTTTCCCACTCCTATGAAAATTTACAGAATATCGGAAATGTTTTTTTTTTCTCTTCCCCGAATCAGGACAAGCCCAGGACTTGGAAACAGAAAACAACTGAAACATTGAAGACTGAGATCAAACAAGGGCCCTGTAGAATGGACGTCAAACTAACCTCCAAAGGTTTGTTTCAATGTTCTCCACTTTGGCAGGTGTAGCTCAGACCAGCTGTAGAGGTCTGCTTGCTGCACCTTGGTGTCATCCCTGTGACTTACTTGAGTCTGCTGTGGAGCACTTGAGGGATCTGGGACCCATTTCTTGGCCAAAGAATCATAGTTTGGGTTGGAAGGGACCTTAAAGATCATCAAGTTCCAACCCCCCTGCCATGGGTGTGGACACCTCCCACTAGACCAGGTTGCTCAATGCCTCATCCAGCCTGGCCTTAAACACCTCCAGGGAGGGGGCATCCACAACTTCTCTGGGAGACTTGTTCCAGTGTCTCACCACCCTCACCGTAAATTAATTCTTTCTTATATCTAGCCTGAATCTCCCTTCTTCCAATTTACATCTGTTATTCCTAGCCCTGCCGTCACAGATCCTATTAAGAAGCCCTACCCCAGCCTTTCTGTAGCCCCCCTTTGGGTATTAATAAGCTACTATGAGGTCCCCCCTGAGCCTTCTCTTCTCCAGGCTGAACAAGCCCAACTGAAGACAGGTTTTATGTGGCAGAAAGTGAAACACATGCAAAACAAGTGGCATACACCACCCCCTTTGGACATGAGTCCATGTGCACCTGGCAGGGCTGTGGGTACTGCTTTGGAATGTCCAGCATCTACTCTTTCTGCTGGCTTCCTGGCAAGTCACTGTGGGTGGCTCCTTCCTCCATGCCAGCGCACCCAGGAAGAATTTCACTTTTCCCTTCTCCCTCCACTGGCCACACTTTGGGCCAGGATGATGGAGCTGAGGAAAGTGTTGAAATCCCTCTTTCCCCAAACCACAATGTTTGCTGCCGCTGTTTGGTCCCATCTGATAAAATAAAACACAAACAGCAAAACCTGCTCCGCTTGCTTCCTCCCTCTGATGGAGGAATGAGCTCAGCACATCCCGCCGTCTCAGCCAAATCCCCCAGGGGTAATTTGATTGCATTCCTGCTCCGTCTGCCTCAGTTACCCCTCTTGGATATGTTGTGTCTCCACGCTTCCTGTTGTGGCATCCTCGGCATTCCCCACCATGCTCCCAGCCACATTGCTCCTCGGTGCACGTCACAGCCTGGGACTCTTCCCTGGCACACATGCAAGCTATCAGAGGCAGTGGGATACATACATTCATTCCTGGGAGAGATAGGAGAAAGCTCAGTTCAGACTCAGGACTTCTCAACCATGTCAGATTTGGGGAGGCATAAGCATCTTCTCCCTTGGCACTAGAGGAACAGGGGTGAGTTTTGATTTAGGATTGATTTTAGGGGATTGTTGGTTCCTGCCAAGCAGGTGATTCTTCCTTGTGATCCTTGCCGTTGAAAGTTTAGTGAGAGTTTTAGAGCACAAAACTCACAAGTGGTGAAAGCCACTGTAAAAACACAAATGAACAGCAGATTCCCAGACCTCATCACCAAGGTTCTGCATATGGCTCCAAATGATGGAAAAATCTATTTTAAGAATGTTCAGGGAACTTCTCAGGAGGTGATTTTCTTTTTTTTTTTTTTTTTGCACTGAATGTAGCATTTTGTGCACTGCTGCAAGTACAACCTCTGCTTGGTACCCAGAGTTCAGACACGCAGGGTGCTGAAGACGATAGACAGGGAAAATATAAAAGATGAGCTCTTTCAGAAAATGTAAGAGATGAGACTCCCTTTGGAAGCATCTATTTTCAGCCAACATCAATGTCTTCACTCATAGGAAATACATGAAACAGAAAAGGCTTGATTTTCATGGTCCAACTACTGATCTGAACTGTTGCCATCTTAATATGTGGGTGAATGGGGGAGCGATTCACAAGTGACTGAGGTAAGAGGTGGGAGATGGTGACAACAGGGCATGAGACAGTGCAAAGAATACCATCACTTAGAGTACTCCTTGCCTGTCTCGCTGAGAAATCACAAAGGCAAAATACATTATTATTATTATTATTACAACTGACTTGCAATAGAAAATACTTTTTGCAATAGAATGTCAAAATACATTCAAACTTGTTCACAAAATCTTCATCACTTGGTGGATTTTTGCTTGTGTGGTTGCACCTGGTCCTGGGGCTGCATCCTGCAAGCAGTTATCTCATCCTGTCCCTGCAGAGGACTCTGGTCACATTTTTGTGCTGCATGGATGCTGGGAGGTGTAGCAACATTGAGTTAGCCTGAAAACATGCAGGAGCATGCTGTGTTGCAGGCCCCAGTGATGGTCCTTGGGCTGTCTTCCATCATTGCAATCATAATAAATGATTTTTTAAAGGAGAGATTCAGTCAGAGAATTGTGCCTTAAACAGGGGAGGTGAGGCTCAGCCCTAGCTACCATGGACATTACTAGAGTTAGCCAGGGTCAGGCACATGAAGATCACAAAGACATTGGGCTGCAAAAGCTCAACTTGAGATTTATTATATATACTCAGTTATTATAAATCTTGAAAACTGCATGTAATGTCCCAATTAGCCTTCCCACAGGAGTCTTTGAAAAGAAAGAGCAATTCAAAGGTGATGCCAACTTTATTTTAAACACAAACATATACTGGATATCCATGGCATGAATGGAAACATCAGGATGCTAATAAGGCACTGTGGAGCCTTCAAGGATTAGGGAATTAGAAAATTGAGATGTGTGTTGCATATCCCTCATTCCAAGTTGCTAAGTGCGAGATATGAGAGATTTGATTTGCAGAGATTTTCAGCCAGAGGTTGCTGGGACTGGATCAACCAAAGCCAGGCTGAAGGTGCATATGGAGTAACAAAAAAGATAATCAGGAAAATTGAAATTTATATGACTCATGCTAGATATCAAAACAAGTGGCTACACTTTGCTGATAATCTCTTGGTACCTCATTTCCTTTACTGTGAAATTAGGGTATTTGTTTGCTCTTATCTCACAGGTAAGCCACAAAGATACATTCATTAAAGTCTGGGTAATACTTCTAAAGGATGCAGACACTAGAGTGAGACCATCTTAAAAACAACCAGAAACTAAAGCCTAAGTTAAGACAATATTTTCCAAGTGGGAGACATCGATCTTGTGACAATGTTTAGTTACAATGACTTTTATCTCAGCCATGCCAGTCAAGCCACTTAATCATCACATTTGATGGATGCTGAGGCAGCACAGAGCAATTGCTCATTGTCAGGCTGATACAGAGGTCACAGGCCTTGCTAAGCTTTGGATCAAAATCCAAAACAGCCCCTGTCACGTCTGCCAGGTTTAAAGGAATAATAAATTTACTAATTTGGCTTTGGTGTTGGGTAGTAGCTGGTGCCACCTTTATCTGCTTCTCCTGAGAAAATAAACCAAGTACCACAATCCCCATCACAGCCCAGTTATGCTGCAACATGCTGTTAATCTTCACAATGTGAGACGGAGGCCAGGGGGGAGGTGAGGGAGAGCATGAATTTGTGGGATGACTCAAAGGGTCTGCAACACCTCCCTTACCAGACTACAGACAGCTTTGTGAAAGTGCATGGCTGCCCCAGAACTTTATGAAGGGTTGTGATGCTGGTGAACCAGACTCTGGATGCTGGCTGGAGCCTGCCACAGCTGTGGCTCAGTGGCAAGGACACTATTATTGCAATGACAGAAGAAAAGAAATCATCATCCTGTGGCTCACCCTCCATCCTTTTCAAATTAGTGTGCAGTCTCCAGAATTAATTAGCCTAGAATGTTCAAGAAAGGTGCAAGAAGCAGGTACAGATTTTCCACCTCTGATCCTGATTGTTAATATGAAAACTCAAATCTTTTCAAATTCTCTTCCCCAACTTTTGTTAAAACTTGCTAACACAAAATTCCTGATGCCACTGCTTGCTACAGCCCCTGTTCTCTCTGCTGCCTTTTGAATCTAGCTGTATTCTCTGAGGAACCCAAAGTGACTGCTCAACCACATCACAGCAATGGACAAAGAGGAGTGGATGGGACAGAGGTGATGGGAGAGCTGGGACCAACGAGAGATGGAGAGAGTACCATGGACTTTATTCTCTGGCTGAGGGAACATCAACATCGAAATCTCTGCTTGGATCTGTATTTGTTGACACAAAATTGGCTGCCTGAATGTGGAGGGGGTTGGAGGCAGTTTACCTGTAACATTCCCAGTGCTATCTCAGGAACATAACTCCATGGGCTGAAGCAGTTGTAGTATATCTGCCTGTCTCTTATCTAATGTGTAACCTCCTGGACTGAAGATATAATGTACTGTCTATCCTTTCTGTGATAAAAATAAAGCATATAAAAACACACATACATACACACACAATCCCAGGCCAAAAATTCCCTTAGGGGAACATACTGTGACTAGATAAGAAGGTACTAGCTGGCACGTAGTTACCTCTTCACTGCCTAACTGGGACATTCAGGGAAAGGGTGGGGTTGGGACTGGTGGGGGGGGACACAGGAGGAGAGGAGTGAGACAGAGATGTCATGGGAGGGATGGAAAGGAAAAAATGTGCCATGGAGAATAACTCAAGGAAAAATAACTCAAAAGCAGACTGGACTTTTTCAAGGCTTTCATAGCCCTGCCAGCCACCCTTAAAATCTGATCTATTTGGGACCATGGGCAGCAAACCCTGCTAGTGCTGCCCTGAGGGATCAAACAACTTCTGGAAAGCTCCTGGAGGGTCACTCATGCCAGTGCACACTATGTCTTCCTTGTGCTCAACCCACTACATCCTCTGAATAACTTCCTGGTGGGAGCAGCCTGGTCTCTTCTAGGTGCTGATTTTTCATCTCTTCTTTGCCAATGATTCCCTTCAGTGGTCCTGGGCAAATTTCCTCATTCCCCTATTGCAACATCTTCTGCTGAATGATGGGTGTGACTTGCGTCACCTCCTAGGCACATGGGAAGTCTATGCCACCAGGTCCTGTGAGCTGGGTCCAATATGTCAGAGGTGGGACTTGGGAAATGCTGAAGGTGAGAGGGCTTTGAAAGAAAAGTGTCAGTGAAAGAGAAGGGAAAGTAGAGGCTCAGCATCTCCATGAACTCAGACTTGCTGGAGCCCCCAAGTCCAGGTTAACATCCAGGCTCACAAAATGCGAATCCACTGCTCAGTTTTTCACTCAGTCTGGGTTTTTTTGCATATCCAAATCCCCATAATGAACGATGGAGAACTGCAATCAGGTTCAATACTTACAGCCAGTGTTTACAAAGGAGCTTAGAAATAGTCAGAGTCCCCATCAGTACTCCTTATCAACACCTTCTGCAGGCCCCACAGTTTGGCAGCATGCAAGGCAGTGGCAGTCCCCACAACATGCTCAAGTACCACTGTGATCCAGCAACCTCCCTCCCTCCTCCTTCTTGCCCTTGAACGCCTTCAGAGAGAGCAATTCTTAGAAGTCCAGCAGCTTGATTAAATTTTCTCTTTATCTTGCTTTCGGAAACAAGGTGATAACCTGGGCTGCAGCCTCTGCCTTGACACTCCCTCCGCCGGGAAGCCAAGGGTACCAGTACCCTGCCAAAGATGTATTTTACAGGCATACACATGCTTCAGAGGGTAGGAAGCTGCCAACGGACCAAAAGATCACCCACAGCATGTACAGCAGATCACCCACAGCAGGTACAGCTCTTCAGAAACATTTTCACAACTCACTGGCTTGGCCAATGGGGTAAAACATGCAGGGCATGGAGCCACAGGATAAAGGCCAGTGGTTTGAAACTAGAGCAGGGCAGGGTTAGGTTAGACATTAGGAAGAAGTTCTTTCCCATGAGGGTGTTGAGGCACTGGCACAAGTTGCCCAGAGGGTCTTATTGCCTCAGACTGGAGACATTCAAGGCCAGGTTTGCTGAGGCTCTGAGCAACATGATCTAGTGTAGGATGTTCCTGCTTACTGCAGGAGGTGGCACTAGATGGCCTTTGAAGGTCCCTTCCAACCCTATGATTTATTTTGCATGCAAAATATAGATTTGTTTTCCCTATATTCTATGTTTTGGCAGTCAGCATCTTAAATAGGTGTAGATCTGGGCTGGCTAGCTTTTAGGAAGCTTAAGAAATTCTTTGCTGTGAGAGGTTGTGAACCCTGAAGAGGTTCCAGGCCAGGGTGGGCAGGACTTGGAGCAACCTGGGCTGGTGGCAGGTGTCCCTGACCAGGCACTGGATGGTCTTTAACACCCATGGATGACCCCTTCCTGGAAGTATTTAAGGCCAGGATGGATGAGGCATTGAGCAACCAGGTCTACTGGGAGGTGTCCCTGCTCATGGCACTAGATGATCTTTGAGGTCCCTTCCAACCCAAACCATTCTATGATTCTATTATTTTCTCCTTGATGGATGTGCTCAAGTCTCAAGTCATGTTAAAAACTGAAAATTTGTGAGAAGCCCAAGTACTTCAGAAGAACCAAAACCTTCTTTTTCCTTTAGGCTCTCTGTAGTATTTTCATGAAAAAGTTCATTCAAATTTTAAGAACTGCGCTAGTAGCAAAACATTTGGTTCTGAAAATGTCAATATTACATATTTGGACATCTTCTGTGTTTGGTTTCTTTTAAACAAACAAAACAAAACATTGAAATTTATACTGGCTTTGCCAAAAATGTCAGTTCCATCAAAATGACATTTTGCAATGAGAAACTGTTTTATGTTTTGGTTTTTTTTTTTTTTTCCCCTCTATCCCCTCTTCTGCTGACTGTGTGCACAGAACTCTTCTGGAAAAGAGGCTGTGTCCAGGTTCTACTGTGAACAAACACTTTGTGAGCATGCAGGGGTGTTTGCACATGCAAAACTACCTTTGGATGCTGGTGCCTGCACCAGTGTGGCTGGAACATGCAGCCCCTGTGACTTGTTGGGTTGAGTGAAGGAGCTTGTGGACAGCTCAGGAAATAAATGCAAGTATCATCTACCTCAGCCACGTGGACCACCCTTCCCTGGGGGGATGCAACTTGTTTGCATCCATCCCATTGGATCTAGCACTGATGCCACCCAGGCAGTTTTGCTGCCCTGTGATAAAGCCACCCAGCCTATGGGCATTCAGGAAGGGCCAAATCCACTCTCACCCTGGACACTCTGCCAAGAGGCTGTGAGAAAGGACAGCTCAGGGGCAATCATTAACATGGGTCACACTGTGAACACCAGTCTTCAGACTATTTGAGTCAGTGAAGCATACTTCCCATGGGAACTCTTAGACCTGGCTAACTTGAAGGAGGATCAATTAAAGCAAGCACTAAATACACATAGTGTGCCCAGAAAAATACACCTAAAGCCATTTATACACATTCTTTCTGACCAATCAGTAACAAAATTGCCCACACAGCTGTCCCTTCCTTCCCTTCTTCTCTGTCTCTCTCTGTACCTTTTTAAAAATAAAACTCTCTTGCGTCATCTACCCCTTGGGAGTTCATTCCTATTCACTCCCAAGTCCACCAGGTCTTGTGTCCCACCAGGTCCTTGACTTGTAAGCTTTCTGCGGAGTCCAACATTTGTGTTTCTTCTGGCTCCCCCTGAGAATACAAGCCAAGAGGAAAAAGGGCTGTACATTTCCTTATGGTTGAGAAGCTGATACCAGGTACCAAGTCACCTTCATCACCTCTGGGCACCTTCGTCATCAGGTTGGGGTTTTGCGTACACAGTGAACCTAATCAGCACTAATGACATGTTGACAGCCATTGCCAAGACTGCAATAGCTGTGGGGGACTGCTATCTAACAAGGATGATCTCAGATGATGGGGCCATGGGATGGTTTGCAGGAAACACAGAATCTAGATCTCAAGTTCCAGATCACTGCCCTGCCTACAGAGCTGTTGCTCTTCCTCACTGATGCCACGCTTGAATCGATCTGTGTGTCATGTGACCAGTCACGTCAGTTATATGACACTTCCCATTTTCCAGGTAGGGGACTGAGCCTTCCATAAGAGTTTGGATGAGTGTGTGAGCATTGTACTTGGATGAGCAAGAAAGGAGAATGTAATGATCAAAATACAACCTAGACACCTGCATGGCTTTGTCATGGCTTTTTACACATCTCAAGAGCAAGAGAAGCGAGATTCCCTGTCTCATGTTCAAAGTGGCTAGGAGAATTCCCTCTCCATTAAGGTGTTGTCTATCAAACATAAAGGAGTGAACACTTGTTATGGCATATATTAATACAGCTAGTCTGCACTGGAAGAAGGAAATGTCAACTAGATCAAGGTATTTGCTGAGAAGAATGTAAGCCATGCAATTCCACCTTAGAAATAAACAACATCCCTTCTGAAACAATGCCTGAAGGCCATCCAGATGATCAGCCAGCCAGGATGCTCCATCAAATCAACAGGTACGTGACACATTTTCATGTGTCAAGTCAACCAGCAATGTAGGATGACAATTTGTCCAGAGAAGGTGGCAGGAGGTAGCCAACACTGTCCAAAAAAAAGAGATGACAATGTATACCACAAGCTCTACAGTCATCCTGCAGGAACACCTTTGTGACAGGAAAAAGCTTTCAGTCGCTAATGAATGTAAGCAAAGAGAAAAGCTTCCTCGAAAGCTGAGCATTCAATGAAATCCATAGAATTCACAGTGATTAGTGCCTTTCCTTGAGAATTTTCAATTATTTTTCATGTATTGGAAACCTGAAAGACATAAAGGAAAAGATCTTCAGCAGCTGAAAACGCGCCTTTCTTTTTCCAATGGAACCTGTAAATTTCCATGGAATAAGTCAATGAAAACAAACATTTTGTCACTCGCATCAACATTTTCCAGGGAGGAGGAAGAAGAGAAGGGGAAACATTATTTTTGACAAGGTCGACTGATTGGCAGAGCTCTTTAATAAATAGATCAGGCCAGAGTGCAGGACTCCAGTCCACATGGCAGAACTGCTGGTGCTTGAAAGGCTGATAGAGATCTTGTTGGCTGAGTTTCCCCCTGTGGTTGACAGAGCATTAGCTAAAGACAGGATACAGGCAACCAGTCCTGCTGAGAATGACTGGATGCCAAACCAATGGCTGGCAGGATCTCTAAAGGCTTAATGACAGAACGCAAATGCTCGCACAGAGATCTGACCAGCAGAGAATTTGCTAGCTGTGGAACTGCAGGCTGGCCACATACTGTAACACTAGTTTGCTCTCAAGGAGTGAGAAAACAAAGTAACTAATACCCCCAAAAAAAAGAGAAGTTCTGCTCCGCAAATATTTCCAAGGTGGCTGTAACCTTCCTCCAAAGAGGTAAATCCAACATTAAACATCAGGAGAATAAATCAGCTGCAGGGACTGGCAAAAGGTTGAGAATTTAAATTACAGCAAGGTCAAGAGGAAGCAGGGGGCTGCTCAGAGGGAGCCAGAGTGAGAAATTCAGCACATCTGGTAGGTACAAAGCAATGCCCTTCGGGCAAACTCAGCTCCCAGCCCACCCCTACACAGTGCCCAGACCTCAGCAGAGGGAACACGAACAGAGTCGGCTGCAGGGAGGTCCCGTCCGAGTAGAGGGAAATCCGTCTGTGAGAGTGTGGAGGAGGGAAAAAGTGTAGGGGAAAAAAAATAATTAAAAAAAGCAGGTGAATAAATGAGAAGCAGCAGGGTTAGACGGCGCAGTTCATGCGGCTGCCTGAGCTGCCGGCAGCTGCTGCCTCTGCTGGCTCAAGGGATGCTCTCCTGTTCCAGAGCCAGGGCTGGTAACAACAAGTTTCCTTGATGTGGCTGCCTGCGTGCCACCAGTGTGGCTGCACATCCCCTGGCACAACCACCTCTGCTGTGGACCTCGCGTGAGAGAGCCAGAGCAGTCATGCATGGACCTCACTGTAAGGCACAACACGCTTCGACAGCCCTTTCTCTGTTCCCAGGGCTCCCTGGGACCTAAACATCAATGCTGGGAATCCTTAAAGCCTCCCTAAATGGCTGTGGGGATCAGGAAGGCATGAGGAGAAAGGAGTCCAAGCAGATCTCTGGAGAAGAAAACAGGAGAGTAGCGTGCAGTTGATTTTCCTGTTGATTTGGAGAGACGTGCCAATCAAGCCTCCTTTGGATGTGTAACGGGCAGGTTGGAGCCAAAAACCGTATTTACAAGAAAATATCCATAAAAAGAGTGTAGACCCTGAATACACATGCAGGGGTGTAGCATGGAAAGCAAGAAGAAAAACAAGGCAAGGAGCAGGGAAAATAAGAATAGAAAAGGTTTTGTTGGAGACAAAAGTAGGTTAGGGACCGATGGGAGTTGGGGTGAGGAGAGTATATATGGAGGCACAATTAGCTGATATTGCAAGGCTGTGCCTATCCAGGCTGTGGGGCCACCAAAAGTGAGGTGATTGGGCTCCATCCAGGCTGGTGGGGAAGCTCTGCTCTGCTAGGGTACAGTCAGGCATTCTCACAACAAGCCTTTCCAAAGCACTGCAGCACTTTGATATGCTTTTAAGTTCAGGTGGTCCCAGACAAATCCGATGACGTCCATCTGGGTTCAGACTTCAGTTTACCATGATGTAAGAAAAGATAAATGAAACCATTGATCCCAAACAACCCAATGATTGGGGGAATGTTATCAACACTTAGAAGTACTCATTCAACTTAACATGAATGACTACTCCATTAAGGTTTGAATAATCACTGTATAAATTTCTTTTAACAGAGCATTTATCATTTCCTGCTGGCATTTTTTGCTGTTATTTATCACTTAGTACCATATCTAAAGAAAATGGGATCTGTAATTTAAAGCAAAATAGTTTGGGAAGGGAAATACCCTTTGAGGGGGATACAGATGGGACAAAAAAAAAGATGGGGAACAATAATGGATTTCAGCTGAATGAAATACGAAGATCTCCTTAATACAGGAGCTCAGTGGTGGCAAGGAAGGTACAGGAGACACTGGCAGATGGCATCACTTGTGCAACCTACCTGCAGGAAAAGCCTTTTCTCAGGTTACAGGAGAGCTGTTTGATGTTTTGTGTCCCTCCAGCTCCTCCCAAGTGCAGGTGTTACAGTGGCAGGTCACTGTCACCCATGAGAGTTACCCATGCTGTTACCCAGCACATACCAATGCTGGGAATGGATCCTTTCTCCTTAGCTCTTCAGCCCAGCTTTGAACTAGATATTCCCACCAGGATGAGAAAAACATGCATGTTTAAATATATAGAAAAATACCAGGACAACAGTATGTTATTTAAATGTAAATATACATATTAGAATATCTTTAGTCCAGCTGTATCTCACACTGCTGACCTCCACTTAGCCCACCGTACAATGACCTACTGAAACAGCAGCTTGTGAGATCTCTTTGCTCAAGGGTTTGGAGGAAGAGGGGAGCTGCTGCTGGCCCCCCAGAGCCCCACCAGACAGGGAAGGGGGAGTAAGGAGGGAGGCTGAGGCACTCAGCACCACCAGAATGAAGCCAATTAGGGTCAGAGTCCAGCTTGAAAAACTTATAAAGAGGCATTTATAAGTTCTCCAGAGTGGATTTAAAACTGGCTGTAGAAGCAGTGACTAAAGCCGTGATCCTCAAAGGTATTTAGGCATTTGATTCCCCCTTCAAGCCAAACCTTTGAGGATCTGGGCTTCAGAGCAAGGGCTTTCTACCTAGACAAGTATGAATAATAGTTTGGGCAAAAGCATCAGCCATGTGGCCCTCAGACTGCTCCCTCCCCCCCCCCAATGGACATGGTCCTAATTAACAGCTTAGATACTCCAGGTAGATGGATCCTAATTCCCCAAAGCCATGTGAGTTTCCCTCATGTCCCAGTGTCTAGATGAGCGTGTCTGGTCATCTCTGCCTCCTCATCCTCATGTTCCCATGGCAAGACATGCAAGGTTATGCAGTGTTAGGAAAGGCAGGGAGCCTTTCCAGAAAGACAGGGGGAAATGCAGAGACTAAGAAAAAAAAAACCAGCTGAGTTAAGGGACATGACCAAAGAGCTGCTTTAAGGCAGGATAGAAGGTGCATCTTGGGGATGGGAAGAGCCATTCAAGTACACAGGCAACAGGAGCACTTCAACCAGAGGTGGCTACCACCTCATTAAGTCAATTATACTGTTTAGCTAAAAGTTGACACATTCCTGTGGAATATTTCAGCTTCAACCAGTTTTATCAAGAAGCTTTTTTTGGGGAAAAGGAAAAAGAAACAGACTGACTGATGCTGTTTAGCTGGTGTTTAGGACATTGGCCCTACTTCAAATCCCTGTTCTGTCTGATTCAGAATGATCTCAAAAACCTCTGTGAGCAGAAAAAAAATGAGGCTGGGAGGTGATGGTTTAAAAACACTGCACTGGAATGTTTAAAATATGTCAAAAACCTTTTCTTTCTTTCTTTTTCCTTTTTCTTCTTAAATGGGAAATTCATCAAACCTGACACTTCCCATGAAGAGTTCTGGCTCCAACAAATAGGGATATTTGGACACCCCCAGAGTCCCCCCCTCTACCACCATTTCAGCCAAATTTTCTTGGCTGGTTCTAATTATACAGCCATATATTTTTATACACACATACACCCAGGGCGTACACGTGAAGGCTCTGCAGTCATGGCTCGGCTGGGAAGGGAAGTGTTGATAAGACCTTAGCTGCTCCATGGCAAAAAAAAAAAAAAGAAGTCTGAGAACCCTTTTTTCATCCCTCTCTTCGTCTCACTGTCCCAGAAATAAGCCCAGAACCAGGATCTGGGGACACTGCAGATGGCAGCCACATGCACTGGCCGGCCAAGCCCCGGTCTCGACATTTCTGCACTTCTCTAGTGCCCTCCTCAGGTTTTGTAGAAGTTCACCTTCCTTTAGACACGAGGCCACTTGTGGCCAGGCTGTCCCACTTCCAGGCACCAGCACCCTGACAGGGAGGTGACATTCGGTCCTAGAAGCCACGGGAAGGCATATCCTCAGTGATGAAACTCATTGCTAAGGGCTTCATGCCTTCAGAGTGTGTCCACCACCTTGGAAAAGGGGTCCTGTCTTGAGTCCCAGGATTCCCAGGGCACTCGGGGCACACTGAGCACAGCTCACTCAGCACCCAGCAGGATCTGTGCAGCATCTCTCAGGATAAACCCATGGGTTCAGGGCTTTGCAACAGGATTGGTAGGAAGCATTACCCGAGCCCAAAGCTGCTGATAAGGTTTCAGTGGGGCTTTCCAGACCACACGCACTGAGACAGAGCCTCCTGAGGGTTTTCTCTACAAATGATGAAATGGTTAAAGTTGAGAGCAAACAGGCCACCCAGCTCTCCCTTTAACCCTCCTGCATCAGGAGACCCGAGGGACAGCCAAATCTACCAGTTCTAGGAATTATTTTTAAAAAAATGGATAGACATACACACATTGCTGGGGTGTGTGTGGGGGGGTGGGACCAATCTATTTTCACAAGAATCTGTCCTTGATTAGAGCAGAAACATGGCAGTGGGGAAAGAACAGACTATTTAGCAGCAAGTTCAGAAGAATAAATAAAAAAGGGGAAAAAAAAAAGAGGCATATTTGTTCAGGGTGTGATAGAGAGACTTCCAAAGCGCATGGAGACAATTGGAAATTATGTCTATTGAAGCAGAGGCATTTGCTGCTCAGGGTGAGGAATCAAAGGGCAAGTCCCGGGGAGGCAGTAGGGTGGGGTGGCCACCCCCGGGTGACCAGTGACAGGCAGGCTCGAGTGTGTGACCTCTCATAAAATCCTTCCAGGGGGCTTTCACATATTGTGTGGAGCATAAGCTGATTTCCACACACAGGGGCTCCTAATGAAGATGTCCTTCAGGAGGCAGGGGGAGGAGAAGCTGTAATGAAACCAGCCTGTTTGCCAAGCAGACACTTCCCCCCCACAGAAGGTGGCATGGATATATAACGGGAGATGTGAAGGGATGGGCAAAATGCTGTTGACTGTAATGCCATATAATAAAAAAAGTACTCTGAGTGCATTAAATTCCAACTACCCAAACACTAGAGGCTTGAGGGAAGGTCAAGCATCTGCAAACCCTGGGTTTCTTATTGCAGACCCAGGCAGTTTCCCCAAGCACCCAGAGTGCCTCTGGTTAAGAAGCAGTTATCATCTGCCTCAGACTGACCCGGCCAGAGTTTGAACCAGTCTGAACAGAGATTTATTAACCCTCGCAGTGAGAGATCAATAAATAGCTTCCTCTTGAGTGGGCAAACTGCCTGGAATACAAAAACATGAAAGGAACCCACCACTAATCTGCTCTCCCTCCATCCAATAAAAGGATGTTCTAATTCCCCAACAGACAGTAATTTCTAATTTCTATAGTGTTTGGAAGCCAACTGTAATATTCACATCTAATTACAGGGCCCTGGACTGCTGCCATGAAGAGTATGGTTGTTAACAACATGATTTCTACACTTCTCTGGGGTCATTTGGAAACTTCATACTTTCATTCCCCCATTTCCTCTGCTGAGTGTGTGCTGGTCACTTTGTCTTACCACGCTGTAAAGGGCAAGGTACACCAGTGAGATTTATGTGTGCAAGAAGAAAGAACAGATTATGTTCTTCAGGGATCAAACCTACACTGCATTTCATCTCTCCAGTCACCTACTGGGCTAGGGAGAAGACAGAGATAAGGTTAAAAGTGGGGTGAAATTTATTATTTAAATGTGTGGTTTGAGATTTTTTTTTTGTAATTGAAACTTCAGTGAAAGAAAGATGGTTTACACACAAAAAAAGAGATAAATTCTTGGATAAAAGTCAAAGCCACGGGGTTGGATTGCTTGGTCTAGAAGGCAAACTGTGGATGAGTGAAAGAAAGATGCTCTAACAAACAAGGTGCCACAGGATCTGTTCCATTAGCCCCACTGAGCACTTCCACTTAACATCAAAACAGACACAAGTAGGTGATTTTTATCTGAATCCGTGCTGCTTTTTGACGTTTCCTATCCATGCCTTCAAGCAAAAAGGTGAAGCTCCTGAGCTGCAAACCTCTCCATCAGAGACTCACTCATCCTCTGCTTTGAAGCAATATCGTGCATTTGCTGGCAGTTGCAGGCAATTGCTCAGTGTGGACTTCAACGCCGAGTCATCC
The DNA here is from genome assembly GCA_013400935.1 of Turnix velox. Taxonomy (NCBI): domain Eukaryota; kingdom Metazoa; phylum Chordata; class Aves; order Charadriiformes; family Turnicidae; genus Turnix; species Turnix velox. The sequence continues at coordinate 291,316 of VZTY01016797.1, read as the reverse complement.
CTAACTTGTTATTTCCCAATCCTTTCCTACATACCATTATTCTTATTCATTGACTCCCGTCTCGCATATTTCTGTTTACAAATCCTTCTGGCTCACTCTAAGCTTCTTAACAGCTCCTCTTCACGATACAATACAATCTTATTTTAGGGAAGTTTAAGAGCTCACACAGGTGGGAACTGTCAGGAATACCTCCCTGTTATTCACTATTCAGGGGCTCTTCAAGGGGGGTACGACAACGTAAGAAAACCCTCTCTGGTAAATCAGATCACAGCTTTTCAAAGTCAATGTTCTAAGATGTGTTCCAGCCTCTGCTAGAGCTTGGCAGTGAAGACTTTCCCTTTCTCATAAAAGTTTTTGAAATTTCAACGGATGTTCCTCTCCACATCAGAAAGAAAGCTGGAAGGAAATATCAAAAATTCTCACAGATCACTAGGCAAAAGTTAAAACCAAATCAACCCAAAATTTGGTATAGATAGAAATAAATTTACAAAATATTTTACTTGGACCTTTTCCCTCTTCTTTTGTTATCTTTTATATGAAAAATTAAGCTCAATTTTAGAATGAAATTTTGTTTCAGTGTTAAACATACCCAATCATTTTTATAAAAAGAAAAAAAAAGAAAAGTATTTCAGAAGACTTGCAACCTTTTAGTGAGCTGGAAAATCTGTTAAACCAATTCTCTTGCCCACAAAATAAAAAAAAAAAAATCTGAACATAATTGCCTTTTGCAGCATTACAAAAAAAGAAGTAAAATATATTTTGCAACCAGTTCTAGCAATAACTTCATATTTCTGTAACATTTTTCAAGGTGAGAGATGACGCACCAAAATAAACTTCTGACCTTGCCCAGTCCCTGAAACCCATTGGATCTGAGGGTGTTGGTCGACCCAAAGAAACCAGTGGATCCAAGAGTGCTGATGGAGGAAAGACTGTCTAAATTATAGCTTTGCCAGCAAGGGAGTTTTACCCCTTCTCTCCTGAATCTGTCTGGCTGGTCCTGCTGCAGAATGTGCCCATCAACCTGGGGATGTGGCACTAAGCTAGGAGCCAAAAGTGGCTGGCTGACACTGAGCAAGCATCAAATTCAGCAGGGCTTGGAGAATGCCAGGGGAGCCAGGAGATGCGGTGCTTGCCCTGACATTGGCTGCAGAGTACTTTTCCAATGGATAGATATTGCTGCTTTCTAGCAATTTCCACCAGCTTTCCAGCATTTTTTATCCATGTTCAGCTCTCAACAAGACATCTGACACTTCGTAAATTCCAAAAATTGATCCATTCAGGTCATAAGGGTTGAGGAAAAGAAAATGGTCGGTAGATAGCATGCAAGCCAGCTGCTGTGTTGATGTAAGGGGGAGGTTGCCAAATAGCTGCTGAGGGATGGGACAGTGATGTGGCAGTCATTTCTCCTTCAGCAGAGCTGGCAAACAGAGAGAGAATATATCCAGACTCACACTTGAAGGCTTCCAGGATTCATTGGCCCTGACATCTTCTGCCAGAAATAGAGAAAGACATTCTGGAAACCACATCCCTGTTGAAAGGCCATTGCTGCACCACCTCAGCTCTGCTGGGTGTTCCACTGCCCTCTCTGCTGCCTGAGAACTATACCCACCATTAGTGAGGAGGTATTCACATGTCTTCCCCAGCACAACCAAAAATGTCAAAGCAACAATTAGTGGAAGGATTTTTAAGGTCCATTTTACATGGAAGATCAGATTATGTGACTGTAGCAGCTCCTTTAAAAAATAATTAAAAATAAAAATCATTAAAAATAATCAGGATTTTGGGGTATTACAAGTTTCCCTTGCATAATTACAGTAGTGGGGCTTGTAGCCCTGTGATGACTGCACAAGATATACCTGGAAAAGACTATTAGGGTGAGTGGTAGAGAGCTCTGTCAACTCCTGACCCCACTGGAATTATAGAATGGTTTGTGTTGGAAGGGACCTTAAAGATCATCTAGTTCTAATTCCCATGCCAGAGGCAGGGACACCTCCCACTAGATCAGGTTGCTTAATGCCTCATCCAGCCTGGCCTTAAACACCTCCAGGGAGGGGCATTCACAACCCCTCTGGGCAACCTGTTCCAGTGTCTCACCACCCTAACTATGAGGACTTTCTTTCTTATATCCAGCCTGAATCTCCCCTCTTGCAATTTGCATTACTCCTAGTCCTGCCATCACATATCCTATTAAAAAGTCCTACCCCAGCCTTTTTGTAGGCCCCTTTCAGGTATTGAGAAGCTACTATGAGGTCCCCTACAAGCCTTCTCTTCTCCAGGCTGAACAACTGGAAGATGTATGGCTTGGAAAAGAAAGTATTTAGGAGATAAATTTTGCAAAACTGCTCAACTTGCTGGGTCATTTTGCTTGTTGCCTACTTGGTGGATACCACAATGAAAACCAGCTAAGCTCCCAGACCTCACAGAAATATAAAAGCCCTATTGCATAAGACCAAATGTCCAAGCAGTGCAATATTTTGGGTCTGACAGTAGCTGGTATATAGAGAAGGATGCAAAGAACAGAGAATGGACAGGTACTTACTTTCAAGGAAACAGCAGTATAGCAACCAAGTGGAAATGGAAGTCCACATCCCTTAGAGACAGAAGAATGTGCCTAAGGGGCAGTGAAGAAAATGTTACAAATGTCTTGGAACCTGAAACTAGCGAAGCACAGGGCAAGACATTTCATCTAGCTTGTGCCTCAGTTCCCACTATGAGATGGAGATGTTGCATCATCATGGAAGAGAGACAATGAAACCATGTCATGACTGAAAAGTCCTGAGGTGCAAGGGATGAGGACCAGATGGCACAACTCTGGATGGGTTGGCTGCATTGGTGTCCCCTTTCAGTCACTTTCCCTTCAGCATCTGGATTTTAGTCCCAGTGACGTGGAAGCATTGCAAAGACATTGTTCATTACACAAATAACTTGTGATTGCCAACCACTGGACATTATTTCCCTTACTCACTATTTCTTCTTTCTAAGAAAGGCAAAAACTGCTGCCCTCACCCAGGTGAGAGAAGGACACAAGACTTTCGTCATCCCGTCAAAATAAGGGAATCATGTTCGCACTCAAGTTATTATTAATCTGGTGCTGAAACTTGTCTGAAGGAAGGATGTGACTACATGTTGCAGGGTAAGTAAATTTAAGAAGTTCCTCAAAGCACCTGGGCACATGAAGGGAAAAGACATCTAATAAATAGTGTCATCCGTCCCTTCCCCCCCCCATAGACATTTCTCTCAGATGCAATATCTAACATGATTAAGTAACACAAAAGCCTCAGCTCTCCCTGCTGAGTTTAGTGGGTAACAAGAGTTAGGTGAGCTGCAGGTGGGAATGAAGCTTTTATGAGCATATTGCAGTTAAGCATCTTATACTTAACTGTAGCATCCAAGGCATATAGAATGACCACTGAACACTGCCCAAATTGCTTACAAGCAGAATAAATAAGAGAGGCAAAGGGAACAGTGTTGCCAAGTTGGGAGCTGAGTCACATACACAGGGGTTCACTACTTTAAGCAAAGTCCTAGGGAGATTTGGGAGACCCGCACCCAGTCCCTCACCATCACAATGAGAGTACTGACCACAGGTGGCCTGTCAGACAACTGCTTCCCTGCAGCCATGATGTATGAGATGTATGAGAACATCTCTGTGGGAGCTGTTTGGTCTACAGAGCCCTGCTAACCTCTTCTCTCCACGGGAAATCAACATAACTATATAAGAGACTTGATTTGCTCTTGGTGGGAGATGTTGAGCTGTAAACACCTTGGGCTCATGAGCCAAACTGTTCTGTAAACTGCAACCAATTTGCGTCATTGCTAGATCAGTTTCCTCAAAGTAAAATGGGAACTAGATTAAATTCATCCAGGTATTAGAGGAATCTCAGCTCTGCTATAGATAAAAGCTAGCATGGCTTTCTGGTTTTAGGTGGACTATTCTAAGTACTACTAAATCAGCATTCCTTAACATACTCAAGTGCATCTTCTCTCCTGAGCATACCAAGGTTAGCAAACCAGCTTTGTGGTGGCTAAGACTGCCTGAAATTAACAGTAAAATAGTTTCTCTGTCTGAAACTACTGCACTTGAGATCTGAACCCATGCCATTGTTGAAGATGCCGTGAGAAATCCTAATGCATTTGGTTGAACACAGATTAATTAGAAGAAGTTGGAATAGGTGCAGACATAGAGCAGTGAGCAACCTGGTCAGACAGTCCAGTGAGGTCCTCCTGGCTTTAAAGCATATGAACTTACAGGAAACAGGTATGAAGAAACTTAAAGAGAACAAAATGCTTCCGTTACCATCTCTCTAGATGGGATATGCTCCAACAGAGACAATATCAGTCTGCAATGTGTGCTTTCCTATGCCTTGCTTCTTGATTTTTCCCTAAGATTCTGTCTGTATGAGCATATATGTTAGCAGTTCTGGAAGAGGGCAGAGGTAATGTTATTTTCACAGTATAGCATAAACCTTTATCTTTCCTACATTTCAGAAGTGTAAATTTGCATCAATTTTTCATACCATGCTGAGGTTTAATCCAGTTTGCATTCTGGAACAATACATGACACCATTAGGTAACATTAACTTTGTGCTGAAATTTTTGGCATAGGATGCTGTATGCTCTAATCTATTTGCAAATCAAAAGCCAATGCTTTGCACACTTCAGTGAAAAGCCAGAGGCAACCTGCCCCACTAGAAAGGTCACCAGATTAGGACTCAAGGGAACTCTTCGAAGTTCTGCCACTGATTTACTGCACAGACTTGGCCAAGTCACTTCTTTTCTTTGTGCCTCTAGTTTTTTCTCCCATTCTTTGTGTTTTCAATTCAGGCTGCAAGTTCTTTAGGTCAGGAGCAGTCCTCTTGTTACGTGCTGGTCCAGTGCCTTGCCAGCAGGCCCACCCCTCCTAGATGGAGTATGGCTGCTAGATGCTACTGCAATGCAGTTCAACAATTCAGAGACTTAACAGCTTGGAAGAGTTTGGCTTTCACTCCTATGTTCTTCGGTTTCTCATGCTTGAGTCCTTAACTTAAAGCTTTTCAGAAGAGGTACCAGCCTCCACCAGAGTAAGTTCCCAGTCAAAGGGTTAAAATAACCTCTCCATTAGATAAAGAGGAGAAAGGTGTAAGAGGTACTAGTTAATCAATAGTACTCAAAGGTGAAGGCCATATGGAGGAGCCGGGAATCATTGCACAAGTTAGGCAAAGTCTAGCAAACAGCAGGCCTGATAAAGCAAAGCTTTAACTATTTTCTGTGAAAAGTTCCACCTTTCCTCTAACCTGGCTCTGGAACAGGGACCACGTGCACCAATCTTCTCTGTGACTGACTCATGCACTAAAGGGTTCAGTGGAAGTTTTGAGAGCAACTCATGGACAATATCTCTTTATAGCCCTGACAGCTCATATACTACGTTACGTATAATTCTCCTATTCACTGGACTCTCAATCCAAACTCTTCTGGTAAAAGGGCTTGTGGGCAGTTTACTTTCTGTCCAATGACTTCATTGCAAAGGATTTTTCTCCTCTGTTGAGCTTGCCATGTGCAAGCTTTCCTTCCTCTTGTTTCCCTCCTCTTGTTTCCCAGTTTCTGGAAATAATTTGTGGTTTGGAAATGGAAATGCCCTCGTAGGCTTCAAAAGAGCTTAAAGCCTGCCATACCAGATCAGTTCATTGGAATTGGATCCATTTAATCTGCTCTCCTCTTTCCAGCCATGACCAATACCTGGTACTACAGAAAGCAACACAACTTCATAGTGGCAACAGGACATTTCAGCTTCAGATAGACTCCCCTCACCGAGTGGGTGAGGAGCTGCTAAAGGATCCTCCCCACTTCTGCCCTGAACTGCCACAAATTTTCTGAGAGGGGTCCTCAAGGAATCCATGAAAGAGCTGAGACCCCCCACAAGGATTAAGAGACTTAAGGAGGACAAAATACATCAACTATATCAAAAGAGGGCTTCCCAAAACACAGCACAACAAACACAGTTCAGCCCCTTCCAGGACTGCCTTGGCTCACTTCCTCTGTTCAAACAAGTTGGCAAGCAAATCTTTATTGTAAGAGACAGAACAGAAGCCGTAGGGGAGGTACTGAAATCTGGGGATAATTCACAAAATCCTGGCCTGTGGTGTAGAAGGAAGCTAGTAATGTATCTTTCATTTGTACTTCTTTTGTTATTGCTGCTAGACTTAAACAGATATAAGCAAACTATTGATGGTCACATCTTGTTTTCAGTAAGATCTTTCCTGGCTGCTTTTAAATTAATGGGAAGCAGGTATAAGCTAGGACAGACATTTTTTGGCTTGCTCGTTCATCTCAAAGGGGTCTTGTGCATCACATATACATCACATACTGCAGCAGGATTATTTGTTCAATAAATAAAATCTAGTACTACAAAGATACCACTCTTGATCTCTTAAAGGTCAGCCATTTCCCCCATACTACACTTCTCCAGGCCTAGAGACTCCATATGCTCATGTCTCATCTTTCCTCATGGCCAACCAGGAGTGGCAAAGCCATATTGTTGGACTTCTTTCTCTCTCAGAAGACTTGGCAGAGAACCATCAGGCAGACAACCTGAGTTCACCTGAATCTGAGATGGGCTTTCATTTCTGCCTGCAATGGGTGCACTTGATCAAGGGTGCCATTTTTGGAATGGGGGAAACTTCAACAAGAGGACATCCACCAGAGGAGAAGGTGGAATGCGTGGTGTTACATTGCCACCTTGTGGAGACCTCCCAATGGGATGAATGAAGAAAGATGGCTGACTAAAGAGTTGCCAGCCATCCTGTGTCAAAAGAACGTCTCCAGCTGTTGTGTGCCCATGGCTGGGTAAGACCTGGGCTGTGCCCTTGAAGAGACTGAATGGGCCACTACACATTGCTGCTGCTCCTCCAAGTGGTGAAGCAAGAGGTCTCACACAAGACCTCAGAGGTCCTACATATGGACAACTTTTGCACCCTCTCTGGAGGCGTGTTGCCCCCTCTCTGGAGGTGTCTAAGGCCAGGCTGGACAAGGCACTGAGCAGTCTGGTCTAGTGGGAGGTGTCCCTGCCTGTGGCGGGGAGATTGGAACTAGACAATCTTTAAGGTCCCTTCCAACCCAAGCTATTCTATGATTCTATAACATCAACCCATTGTTTTAGTGACAGTGTTTGCAGACTTGGTATTAAATTTGAGTACAGATGCAGCCAGTGTGAAACTAGAGCCTGGTCCTAGGTCAGTCTTCCTAGGAGTCTGTGTTATCACAGTTGCCATTAGCTGTTGCAGTGCTGCTACCCACAAAAGAGCACAGCTTGGCTCTGTGAATCAGGGCCTCCACAAGCTCAAGGAGTGAATGAAGGAAAATGTGTTTCCTTTCATTAAGAGCAGAAGAAGCCTCTGGTGGCAATGCTTTTTATATTAGTAATGTCCCCAGGGAGGTTCAAATATACAAACCCACAGCATGCTCCTCCTGTTTGTGTGATGGAGTACCGCGTTGACAGACTGGAAGAGAATTACTGACAAGTGCTACCATGTGGACTCTTACAGTGATGCCATGTATTGATTTCCATCTGGTGATGATGTGCACTTTTGCGATTGCATTGACACTACTCTCTCTCTCTCTCTCTCAAGAATCTGCAGACTGAGTTTTTATAGTGCAAAGGATTAGCACTGCTTATTATTTATTCAGTACTGGAGAAGGTTTATGACTTTATGGGCCTTCACAATCACAATGAGGAAAAAAATGAGCAAAAGAAAAATCACAGGTTGCTGTCCCAAGGCCCTTAGCAAGAGAAATTAAACATGACAGAGCAAGGCAAGCAAACCCTGAGAAGATGGGAAGATAGGCTCCAGGATCAACGAAGTACAAAAGGCATAACAAGTGGATTGCCTGTGCATCAAGTTGGAGAACAGGAATAGCTCAGAAGGAGGTAAAATGCATCCAGCACTGACTAGAGAGAGCAAGATGTCCTCTTGGGTTGACCACTGCCAATCCAGTCCTCCACTGAATATCTGGAAGTAAATAAGCAACTCCCTTAGATCTGGAAAATGTGTCAGATCACACTTATAAGTATCTGAAGTGTGGGCTGAAGCTTTCAAGACCTCAGGAGAGGAATAGTCTTTGATTTCAAAGAAATCTTATACCTCCTCAAAGAAGGGGTCACATTCTTTGAAACACAAGATAAGGGCAGCTATGGAGATGCTGGCCAACAACAACAGGACTTGAATGCCAGCATCTGCTGACGAGAATAAAGGCAGTAAATTTGCAATCTGGAGGTTTCTGGAGGGACTTCTGCTAAATCCTAATTGCCAGTAAAGTCAACATCTCTTAGAAATAGACCTAAAGAGAGGTGAAATTTCACCAGTAGTCAGGAGAAACACAGACTGTTACTTCCTTTCTGGGCAAAGATCTATCTTGATAAAGGTCATGGCACTGGGAGAATATATTTGTTTCTATCAAATGCATATAACTGAATATCTCATGAGATCTGACTTAAAAAACAAATATCTTACACAGTATGGAAATAGTAAGGCATGTATTAGAGTTACCAATATGTTTTAGTAACAATTTTCAATATCTAGCTACTAGCAGAGAGGCATTATAATGAATGGGATCAGGCTAGACAGGGCTTTGAGCCTGGAGTAGTGAGAGTTGCTCCAACCCATGGCAACAGAGTTGAAACTAGATGATCTTTGAAGTAATTTCCAATACAAACTATTATATGATTCTTATTAATGTTTGTGAATATGTAAAGGGTGAGTGTCAGGAGGGTGAAGCTAGACTCTTCTCAGTGACCTCCAATGATAGGACAAGGGGCAGTGGTAGCAAGCTGAAACATAGGAGGTTCCACAGAAATACAAGAAAAAAATTTTTCATAGTGAGGGTGACAGAATGCTGGCATAGGCTGCCCAGAGAGGTTGTGGAGTCTCCTTCTCTGAAGACATTCAAAACCTGCCTGGACGCCTTTCTGTGTGACCCTGTCTAGGTGTTCCTGCTCCAGCAGAGGGACTGGACTAGATGATCTCTTGAGGTCCCTTCCAATCCCTGACATTCTGTGATTCTGTGATGTATAAAAAGAGGATTATCAAGCAGAAACGGGAAAGTAGTGTTGTCCCTGGGTTGGCCACTATTAAAATCATTAGAAAAATGATATGCTCAGTCTTGGCATCTCCAGTTCAGGAAGGATACGGGCGTCTTAGAGTTCAAACTAAGGCCATTAAAGTGATCTTCCAAGAGAAAAACAAATCTTGCAATCTGATGAGTATAAATCTTTAATCTACTGAGATTAGTCAACATGTGATTTGGTATTTTTATATGTGGGTACTTTTCACACAGAATTTTCAAATCTTTCAGCCAGAGACATAAAAAGATTCATGAGAATTCCGGCTGATGTTAGACAAATGCAACTGTGAAGCAGGATATTATTTCCTTGCCGTGTGGGCAGTTTAATATTAGAGTTGTAATGAAAACACAAACTATTTGGATTTTGTCAGATGCAAATGAGTAGTTCAGCACTTTGACACATCTGATCACATGGGAGTACTTAGGTTTAAGAGCACTTGCTTGGACAGCTATTGCAGAGCAGTGGATGCATGGTAACTCATCATTTAAGGTAACCTGTTCTTGGATCGAGATACTTCATAGAATGTTCACTACACAGCAGCTCCTGCAAAATGTTCTGTAACCTAACTATACCCAAAATACAGAGGCTCCCTCAGTCTGTTCTTACCTAGAGATCAAAGAAAAAAAAGTCTGCATTAGAAATAATGGGGTGTTAGGAGAGGAAAAAACCCCAAGTTGTACATCTTTCTATCAAAGCTGCAAAAGGCATGTGTGGAAGGTGGAGATGGACAGCTCCATTACTCCAGGCTTAGTCTTCTGCCTCACTGGAGCTTCATGCTCTCCTGACAACCAGACTTTGATTTGTGATCTTAATGCCCTCATAAACAGTAAAATAATGTCTGCCTGAAGGCGCAGCTCTGAGGGATGGATCTCTCCTTCGTTTCAACCAATGGCCTGGTAAAATCACTAATTTCAATGGCAGTTGATGAGTCCTACAATTACCCCAGCAACAAATGCCAGTTTTACATGTTTCCCTCTGTTCTTAGCCTGCTTCTGAAGCCTCCTGAGCTGTACAAGCCCTCCCTTTTCTCTGCCTCCACAGCTGAGCCTCCAGTTTTTCAGATAATCTCTACAAAAGTTCACTACACATAAATCTCTGCAACTCTGCAAGTCGATCATGCGGGGACAACATAAACTAAATGGAATTGAATACCAAGACAACACAGAGGAGATTGTACTTGAGTGTATTATTCATTTCCATATTTAATTCATTATATTTCTCCTCCTTTCTTTCTTTCTTTTTTTTTTTTTTTCCCTTTACTTCTCCCCCTTCAATTTATACGGAGCTGCAACACATTTTCCAGCCTGCTGTGCTGGAACGCTGCAGTGTCAAGGGACTTTGTGGTTAAATGCAAGACCTTGTTGTCATATTGTGCACTGGGCCTTTGTCCTCAGGAAACCGACAGCTCCAAGTTAGATAACAACTGGTAAATCATCATCTTGGCTAAGTGTTTGCAAAGGCAGGTAGGGGGGCAGGAAGGAGGTTTCTTAAGAATAGAAAAAGCAAGAAACCTCCTAAGGGATTAAGAACTTCTCGGACCACTCATCTTTGAAGCATCTTCCCAAGTCTTTGTCTTTCCTCAAACTGCAATTTCTTGACCTGCTTTTAGAGTTGTATATCTGTCTGGGGGCTTACAGCAGGGTGTGAAGGATGGAGGAGATGTGTATCAGGGTGAAGAAAAGATTGCTTTTCTGGTGGGGGAAGAAAAGTTCTAAAAATCCAGAAGCCAATTTAACTTTGTACTCCAGCACTGATAATTCGTTATTCTCTAAGGGTTAATCTTGCCTGGAAAAAGCCTACACTGGTTGATTGCAGGGACCAGACTTAATACATGTTTTCTTTTGCAGTCCCAATTCCTGTGATTTTGTAATAAGCCAGCCTTGTATTTGGTAGTGAGATTTCCCTTTCCTATTCTCTGACTTCTCTCTAAATTCACCCTTGCACCTCTGGAATGACCTCAAATTTTGCATCCTCCCCTAAAAGCAGAAAAATCTGCTGACTTCTTCCCCTACCTATGAAGGGGTGCTCCTCACACCTCTGCTTCAGTGGAGCAGTTTCTACTTCAACCCAGCTCAGGTTCCACTTGACCAGTGGTTACTCTTACTTCTTATTTTTGTTCATCTGCTTATGAAGTAACACAGTCCCATGGTGGCATGTTGCTGCATGTAGAAGAGAAAAACAAAATACTTCATCCTAGTTGGATGAAAGAAACAAAAAACCACAACCACTCTGAGTTCCTACACACTCTTGATGGGTAAATTTTTCTTCTGAAGCCAGATGTTTGACAGATGGCTTTAAAAGCAAAGTTGTGTTCACTACTCTTAGATAGGCTGAAGATTTCATTGTGTTTGTTCTTTTTTGGTTTGGAAAACTGCTCTGACAACTGGATAGGAGTCACTGCTCTCTAGATTCCCAGCTTCACTGTACAGCAAAAAATCCCACTGCAGTGACATAGATTGTGCTTGGGATACAGCAGTTGGGATCTGTAAACAGATTACTACAGAGAGGAGAGGCAATTCTGAAAAGGACTTCAAAATTGCAACACCTGCCCTTGTTGTCCACAGGTTTCACTTTCAGATGCCAGGAGCTCAATGAGAACAAAGATTTCTTAAATATTGATGCTATCCCTGGTGATTTTTTTTATTTTTCAGTATCTCTGGGTTTTGGGTTTTTTTGAGTGGGGAAGAGATAACTGCTAAGTCTCCAAACATTTTGCAAGCCAGAAAATTCTAGTTAGATCAGTTGCAATATTTAATTTCAATGTCTCCCAAAGGTTCTACTTTGTTCTTGGGATTTAATCTCACCAGTGTCCAGACACTGTGTCACTCTCTGCTCTACGGCCCTTCTGTTATTTCCCTACACTTGAGCAGGCTCCTTACCCTTTTCATAGCTTACTCCCATTCCTGCATGTCCTCCAAACAGCACTATTTCTTGCAGAAACTCCTACCATCTCTTTCTACACTTTACCTAGGCCACCTCCCACTCAACAGATCCCCCACCATTTTGATTGATGGAACAATTATCTCCAATTATTCACAATAGTAAGAGCTACCTGTTCTTTGGTGCTCTTGCAAGCTGCCCTGCTCTCCACCCCAGTGTCTGTGTGTCCCTGATTAGATCATCAGCTACTCAAGGCACAAATATCAGATTCTCATGTATGTTCAACACACCAGAAAAGCAAGGTTCTGGTCACAGTGGTGAGCATCCACTAGATTCACATTTCTACTGAGCACAGTAAGGTGAACCATTACTTGGGCAACAATAAAGCAAGACTGAGAAGAGAGAAGGATGATGCAATTTAGCTCTTGTGATCAGGAAAGAAGGTGACCATACTGCTGATTGTGGTTTCCCCCTATGCTCAACCTGGCACTCAGTCCCAAAGAAGCATCTTTCTGAATCTGATGCATTTTCCACCTCCCTTTTTGGTGTTTTCAGGGAAAAAGCTGTCTATTATTTTCTGCTGGCATTCATCTGTGCTACATGAAGGGCATTTGTGGGACAGTAAATGTCAGTGTGGTATTGGCACTCATCATGGAGACAGGAAAGAGAGGGAATAGGAAAAGGAACAAAGGTTGCCTCGTAGCACTCATCAGTGGATGAAGAACAGACAAGGATGGAGATGAGAGATGGAAAACTCTCTCATGAAAGGCTAAACAAGTCTGTTTGTACAGTGTCTCACAGGGACAGATAGGAGCTGCTGTATGGCCAGCCAATATCTACTCCTACTTTCCACCAAGGAAAGATGATACTTGTTACGACAGAAGAATAAGGATGAGGAACATCTTGCCTTTGCTCACAGGTATTTTTAAATTGTAAGATGCATCTTACTTATTGGTCACTGGAATCAAGAAGATGATGAAGTGAGCCACCCCACACCCACATCCTTTCATTATATTTCCACACTCTATTTCCAAAACTCTCCCATAATTATGTGGAAAGATAATACAAATAACTTTGAGAATATTATATGACAGTGAAAGAGCTCTGCCTCAAGACCTGTTTCTAAATGCCATTTGTCACACTTTTAAACTCATCCTCAGTGCTAATAAACACTGCACTTTCTTGCTTATATGCTCTTAGAGAGAAAACACAGAGCAATCCTGATAAGTGAATCTTGTTTATCTTTTAATTGACCCTCGTACAATATAGTGGAATAAAGTCTATAGCAAAGCGATACAAACATTACATGGGATCAGTTGTGCTTAAAAGCTTTGTGAAAGAAGTGTATTTTGCAGCAAGTACTTGAAAGATGAGATAAAGGTTGTTTAGTGTGCAAGGGATTTGCTTCAAAGCCCACTGAAGCTGGTGGAATGACTTTGGTTTATTCCAATGGTCTTTGGATCCAAACCAAGGAAGGAAGAACCAGTGCCAGATATAAAAGGCAAAACAAAAGAAGGCACAAAAGCTAAAATTCAAATTAAAAAATTATATGCAGTAGGAGAAGTCCTGGCCATACTGCCAGTTGTTAAAAGGTACTGTTAGAAATCTATTGCTCCAGTGTGCCACAGTGGTCAAAGGTCCTAGATCCAAAACTTGACCATCACTGTGACTCATAGACTGATACCACAAGTCATAGCACAGGTTCCTCAAACAGAAGATAACCATGCCTCATAAGAAGTATCATCTCCTCTGCCTATGAGATGGTGTCTGTGCTGAGACAGTCGGCAGAGTCAGTGTGTGCCAGCTGTTGTGTTTTTCATCTGTCCCACTACACTGACATACTTATTTAATACAGACCATTGCCATCAGAAGCCAACAGCTGTAGCTAATCGGGCTGTGCTTGTTTCTGATGAAGTGCTTTTCAGATCAGAATATGCCAATCCATCAAGCCCAAGACTTTTGATGGGGGGAGAAAGTTCAACCAACTCCCTCCAGTTTTAAATTTCACTTTTGTTTTTAAAATTAAACCACTGGCAATAAATGAGGAAAACAAAAGGGAGAAATTGATATTGAAATCAAATGTTTTAGCTGATGCTAGAGGAAAAAAAAAAAAATTCAGGACCTGAGTTTTCGTTTCAAAAAAAAATTTTGAAATTCTGGCTGTTGGCCCAAGTTTTAAACCCAGGTTCGGTTTAAAAAAAAAATCAAATCAAATCCTGAAAATGTTCACAGGATAGGAAAGCCATTTCCTGCCAACTCTATATTGGCTTACAGTTCTGACGCATGCAAGCTGGATTTGAATTAGCAGATTAGGCCCAGATCCAAAATGGGACCCAGGCACTTAAAGTGGGACTGAGGTATGTGAGTCCCAGACAAAGGTCCTCAGTCCCTGGAAACCACTGAGTTTTCAAAATTAATAATTCAGCTCAGGTCTGACAAGCAGCTCCATACCCACCAGATCTTCCCTCCAGCCAGATCTTCCCAGGCTCCCCTGGAGCATACCCACCACTACCAGTGTCCTTCAAACATGCAATGGCAACTCAATTTTCTTCCAAAACACAAAAAGAGGAAGAGGTGGTACCACCTTATCGTACAATAGCTGGGTGCTTGGAGCACACACCCAAGCAAAGCTGGTTTTCCTCTCCTGCTTGCCCACAGGGACTCAGCCCTATGCCACAGAAGGTGCCTCAACCAAAGTCCTCCCTCTCTTCCCCCCCAGACTTTAGTCCCATGCAAAGAGATGTTCCTGGCCCTAGTTTTGCCAAATTTTTAAAAAATACTCGATCTTCTTATTTTTATTATGTGAATGTAGAAAGCACTGTCAGAAAGAAAACAGACCTAAAAGCCATATGCTTTCCCTTGAGGAGAGACTTCTGGATTTAGGACATCCCTTTACCGTTAGCACTGCCTTTTGCCTGACTCAGGCACCTCCAGAATCAGCATTGGCTTTCCTGTTGCCTGTCTTTCCCCATGTTTTGTAAGTGGGGCTCAGTTCAGTCAGGATGAGGCTCTTTAGGTTTAAAGCCTTGCACCCTATAGCAGACATGGGATCAGTTCGGATCTTCATCACTCCTGCTGGCTGACAGCCCTGAGCAGAGGACACCGCCTGCTGCCAGGCCATGGAGAAGTACTGCCCCACTGCACTGTTGCTGCTGCCTGTGCATGTACAGAGTAGGGAATTCGGCTTCCTTGTTTACATCTGCTCTTTTCTTTTTATCTTCCCCACCCCCTCCTTCTTCTCACCCTCCCCTTCTTAGTAAAGAATGTTTTTAAAAACAAGTGCCTGAGCTCCTGCGAACTCTAGTTTCCTTGGAGAAATGTTTGTACTCTTTTAACTTAAAGAATTTCCGAAACATATAGAAAAGGAATTTCATAAACTGCTCATTGAAAAACATTCCATACATTCCCCGCTCATCCAGAGACACCCGTGTGTGGTCTCCGACAAGGTCAGGTTTGGGGCTATGTAACGGGGACAAAGATTCCAGCACTCAGAAAACAACAGATACCACAGACCATGGGATGGGGGGAAAAGACCTCGTGACTCCCTTTGCTGCAGGCTGGGAGACCACCGGAAAGGCATCAGACAGTAAACACTGTGCATTATCCCAGGGAGGAAAACCCCAGTGAGAACCTCTTGCATATCTGTTGAGAGAATGACATCAGGCTCTGCAGTGCTAAGGAAAGGGAGAAAGATGGGGGAAGGTGGGATAGGGGAGGGAGAGGCAAAAAAAGAAGGAAAATAAGGACCCCCACCTATTATTTCATCTAAGAAAGTTGAAGACACTGAAGGATGCATTTTGGAAGTGGATTGGATGCCGATTGCACATGGTGGGCAGCCAGACAAGATCATTACAATGGATCCTGGGGTGGGAAGGGCACCTTGGTTTTATATTGCCTCCTCCCTGTTTTGAAATCAGGGAGGCTTGTTTGCCAGCCCTGCCATCCCTGGGGGTGCTCTGAAGTTCTAGGAATGACCATTCTGCACATCTTCAGTTTATACTGTTTGCAGAAACCATAACGTTATTTCCAAACCAAGTGCTCTGAAACATGCCAAAGGCACCATTCCTAATCCACTACGATGGACATGACTCACGGCAGGTCTTAAAACAAAATTATCCAAAGTGAGGCAGAAAAAAAAAAAGCATCAGGGAAATAGTCTCTTGGAGAAAGTCCTTCTCTAGTACCTGATGAAATGTCACAAGATGTGTTGTATTACACAATTTTCCACTAAAGCCTACATGCTAGAATTGATTTCTGAGTTTAGATCAGCTCCTATGAAGGGAACTCATGGGAGATGTTCCGAGAAAGTCACATATATAAAACAAGCCTGAACTGGAAAACCATTTTTTGTGGAAATTGGAAAGCAAGTTCACACCAGGACCATCATTTGTGTTGCCTTGCCTTTCTTATATCACTATTCACAATTGTATAGATCATACATGACCAGTGGTGCTGTAAATTGTAGTAGTTTCAATTTAGTGGGATATCATGGAATCATAGAATGGTTTGGGTTGGAAGGGACCTTAAAGATCATCTAGTTCCAACCCCCCTGCCATGGACAGGGACATCGCCCATTAGATCAGGCTGCTCAGTGCCTCATCCAGCTTGGTCTTAAACACCTCCAGGGAGGGGGCATCCACAAGCTCTCTGGGCAAACTGTTCCAGTGTCTCATTACCCTCACAGGAAAGAATTTCTTTCTTATATCCAGCCTAAATCTACCCTCTTTCAAGTTGCACCCATTATTCCTAGTCCTGCCATCCTGGACTGTATTAAGAAGTCCTACCCCAGCCTTTCTGTAGGCTTCCTTCAGGTCAATAAGCTACTATGAGGTCATGCCTGAGCCTTCTCCAGGCTGAACAACACCACATCCTTCAGCTTGTCCTTATAAGGGAGGTGCTCCAGCTCTCTGATCATCTTTGTGGCCCTCCTCTGGACCCGCTCCAACAGCTCAATATCCTTCCTATGTTGGGGGCTTCAGAACTGGACACACTATTTTCTTAGAGCACACTAATGACCACATCAACTGCAGATCACTCAGTGTGCTCAGAATCCAAGTCTTTTCACCTGTTCTTCACATTATTCATGTAATTCAGCAAATCTTTCATCCTCAGCAGTCATGAGTACATTAGAGACTTGAACCTAGGCTGTGCAATCCTCTTGGGCTGAGAGACATTCATCTGTAAGGAAACAGATTAAGCTTTGGCTGGAGATGTCAGGTCTTCAGTCACCTTTACAAAAATCTCACTTTGCAATAAATTGACCACAAACAATAGCCTGTCTGGATTTCTGTAGCAAACCACAAGGAATGAGAAATGGCTGACGACAAATATTCACTCATAATGTTACAGTCACTAAACCCTTCAAATCTGGGATCCTGAGTCAGGGGAAAGGAAGTGCAAGGAACCCAAATACCCAACTTCATCTTGTGCATTATCTTGAATGGATGAAATGGCTGGCAGGAATCAAACCCTGCTAGCAGAACACAACACATTGCTCTCACTGCTGCTAAAGGTTGTCTCTGCTCTCCTCTTCGTTCTCTCCTAGCTCTTTATAAATTCAATCCAGCTATTAACAATATCCATTAGCTTCTCCAGAAGATTATCTCAGCTTTAGTGACTGGAATGCAGGGATTAGAAAAAAAAACATTCGGTTTTGTTTTTAATAAAAGTATATGTTGATTTAAACTGATGGCTTCTAACATCTGTTGTGCAAGTCTTTGTGGTAATAACCCTCAGAGATTGTTGGAGATCATTTAGTAGGTAATAAAAATTAGTGATTTCATTAATAAAATATTCCAGCATAGACATTGCAAAGAGGAAGAAGCAAGGCTTCCACCTGCTTGGTAATTGCACTGTTGAGGCTAAAACTCCAACTGCCTTTGGCAGGGCAGGAGATGCCCTGGTAGCTTTCACCCCAGTTGTGGGCACAGCTCCACCAGGGTATGTGCAGTGGAAGAAGAGATGCATCCAGGGTCCACTGGGAAGCTTCTGACTATCACCACATGAGGCACTGATTTCGAAATGTCTTACCAGTGAGGGGTTGCCTCAGTTCCTGACATTGCTGTAACCCAGCTGACAACATTTTCTTGGAGCACTGGATGCCTGTTAGCTGGGAAACAGTGACACAAACTAAGTGAGGAGTAAGGAAACCTGTTTTGCCTGCTGATGGGTCACTCAAGCGGGCCCAAAGAACCACAGTTCCTGGCAAAAGAGCTGAAAATCTTCTGAAGCAATCCTTTTGTCTTCCTACATGAGGAGAGGTTTTGAATGCAATTTCAAGAGATAACCAAGTGCCCCTGGAAGTCTTTTTATTGATCTGTGATCTCTTGCATTCCTTCAGAGAGCCAGACAGAGTCCAAGTGATGGGGAAACCACCCCAGTGCACATGAGAATCCAGGTCCTCAAGCCACCCACAGCACATTCTGGTGCCCATTCACACCAGGTCTCCTTACCCACAACACCAGGTCTGAGGGAGAACTGCTGTGCATTTGGATCCCAACCCATCCTGGGACCTGGGATCCATCAGTTCAGGCAAAGCCAAAGAGGAGCAGTAACAAAAGGGCTTGCCAACCAACTCTTGTCCTGCACAAGACACTTAGCCTATCTCAAGCCATACAAGGAAATGTTTGTACCCCAGTCTCTCCTCAGTGAGAAGTTAGGGGCATTTAGGGTGCCTTTCTCCAGCCCTGGCACTGCCTTGGAGGCTGGCTCTGTACATGCAGCAGCAGGGCAGGCTCTACACACTGGGGAGAAGCACAGAGCTCAGTGTTCCTCTGAAAAATGCACATGGAGGGAGTGTGGTTTGGGCCAGAGTATACTGAATCAAAAGCATCTGAAAGGTTGTCCTCCCCTGTGGCTTTGTGGTGAATGTAAACATAACAGCTTGGGAAACCCCTTCTGAGCTGTGCTGAAGGATCCCTTTGAGGCCTCCTGCTGCCTTTTCCTCCCCAGCAGCTGGCTGATAGAAGCCTGCTGATGCTGGCTTCCCCCCAGGACATTGATTGCTTTCTGGTTTTTGGGGGCAGGAGTTCCCTCCTCCATTCTCAGTGACCAGGACATAAACTGGGCTCCCCTATAGACCTACAGTTATGCAGGTGAAAGAGCAGCTCAGGTTTGCAAGGAGAAGGATCACCTGCCTGTCTGCACCTGTGGTCTCTCTGCTTGTGGTCTCCAGCCAGAATGACAAAGACACTCATCTTTACTAGGAAAAAAAAGATTAACAAAAGCAAATTAGTGGGGGTGAGAGCAAGTAAATGCCTCAATAAGACAGAAGAGCTTATGCATTTAGAGATGAGCTAACAGGCCAGCCCAGTGATAACATTCTTTTGATGTGGGAAAACAGGCGAATTTTTTTTATGACTTCCCTAGAGTTACAGCTCTTGTTTGTTTTTACCTGTTACTTAGCACAAGTTCATCATGTACCCTGCCATTTTCTCCTAGTGAAGACCAAAGCCAGCTCTGGCCATCAAGGCTACAGCTAGGGAGGGTATGAGAAAGAAAGGAAGAGATGGATCACTCATTTTCTTTGTTTAATAAGGTCTGACAAACTGTCCGTTGTCCCAGCTATTAAGGAAACTGTTACCCAACATGTTTCATGCACTGGGTCTGTGACCTTTTTGTCACACAGTGTTAAGAAAGAACATGCTGTCCCTTGACTCAGAGAGGGCTGTATTGAGGCTGTATCTAAACTACATGGCAGACTCATGCCATGATGAAGCCTGAGGTCGTGGTGACCACAGGGGAAGAGGATGAAGGATATGGCTGGACCAGAACCAACCCATGAGTGCAGCCCATGTCTACTAGGAGGAGGAGAAGATGGTGCATGTCCTAACTCCAAGTCAGGGGGCTGAAGCACAGTTCCAAATCCACTAGTTAAGACAGATCCATTCTGGGTACACCATTTACATGCAGCAGCTTCTTAAGGACCACTCATGACCTTACTTCCCTGACTGTCCTAGCCAAGTTCTGAACATCCCAAATGGTCCCACTGATCAATCATGTCCCAGTGTTTCCATGAACGAGCAGGTCTAACACATGTTAACTAGCAGAAATATTCTTTATCTATCAAAGCCAGACCCATTTTAGGATAGATTCAGTATTATCCATAAAGCTGCCAAGAATTTTTCACAGGTTCTATCAGGTTTTCTGAGCTGGATGAATCAGTCCCTGAAGGTTCTGGGGAATGAGACAAGGAGGGGAAAATCCTCATTTTTCTGTCTGACTGACGGGAGTTTTCACATTTCAAGATGTGGGGAAAAACTTCCACCACTATCAACAACAGATAGAAAAATCAGTGTTGTTGAAAAGATGTGATTCTTGCTTGTTGGAAGATTTTCTTGATTCTCTCTTCAAGACTAAACAATTAATTAGGCACCTACACCATAAATAAAGTCCTGGGAAGTATCCAAAACATTACATAATTTTCAACTTCTTCCAATAGCTATTTGCAACAGCAGCTTTTGCCACTGATACTCTTTGTCACCCAGGTCCCCAGTTGCTCCTGCGAGTCTCTGTACTCAATAGCATGGTAAGTAACTGAATCCTCAACCTGCAACTAAGTTGTTAGTTTTCCTTTGTGATACCTGCAGATTAGCAATAGTTACATTCTTCCTGTCCCCACAGGAATGACCCTGGCCAAGGGACAGTTGCAGATACCGTGAGCAAAGGACGCTGCACAGACAACATCCATTGCCTCAGATGTCTAGTGTGTTGGCCTTCATGCTTTGTGGCAAGGAATCTACATCTCAGAAATTTATTTGCAAACTGGAGAGGGGAGAAGGGGATCAGAATAATGAGGTGAAATGGTGAGAAAGTGGTCAGTCACAATGGGAGATGCACAAAACCTCCCCTCTGCTCTCCCACAAAGACCTTTGAGACACTCAAGGCTCTAATAAGAAGTCTACTTCAGCTGTCCCCAAGCTCACAACACCACTAGTGCTGGTGGACTAAACAACCTGGGGAGGCCACAAAAGAAAGAACGAACCTCAGCAAATAGCAGTTGAGGGGGACATATAGTTTTGCTGCTTCTTTTATCTCTCCTTAACAGCCTAATTGGAGTGTAATGAATTTAGGGTTGGTGCTCATTGCCAGACTCACTTCTTTGATGTGTTTTTGGCCTCTGCACTACAAAAATGTGATGGAAACCAAACCCAAGATATTACACCTCCATAAAGTGTCTCTGGGTTTACCATAAGATTCCGCCATCTGTGCCAAGTGGCCAAAGCCACTAACAGGCCCCTGCTCGCCAAGATGTTTGGGTAATGAATAAGAAGCAGAGAGAGATGCCACTGTGAATCAGAGTGAGGAATGTGCACTAGAGGCAATAGAGGCGGGACCTGGGCTGTAATGTGGAACAGAAGAGAACTGTCCTTGTGCTCCTTTCTGGCCATGGCTGGCAGGAGCTGCTGGTGATGTCTGAAAGCCTGTGGCCAAAGAGGAAGATCTGGGGAGGTATGCAGAGGTATGCCCTGCCCTGCAGCAGGGCAGGGCAGGGACATGCCGATGCAGCACTGTGAGCTGGTCACACTGCCAATAGAATCATAGAATAGTTTGGGTTGGAAGGGACCTTAAAGATCATCTAGTTCCAATTCCCTTGCCTTGGCAGGGACACCTCCCATTAGATCAGGCTGCTCTATGTCTCATCCAGCCTGGCCTTAAACACCTCCAGGGAAGGGACATCCACAGCCTCTCTGGGAAACCTGTTCTAGTGTCTCATCACCCTCACTGTAAAGAATTTCTTTTAATATCTACCCTCTTCCAATTTACATCCATTATTCCTAGTCCTTCCATCACATATCCTATTAAAAAGTTATATCCCAGCCTTTCTGTGGGTCCCCTTCAGGCACTGGTAAGCTACTTTGAGGTTCTCTCTGAGCCTTTGCTTCTCTAAGATGAACAGCCCCAACTCCTTCAGCCTGTCCTCATAAGGCAGTTGGCTCCAGCCCTTTGATCATCCTCATGGCCCTCCTTTGGACCCATTTCAACAGCTTTATGTCCTTCCTACACTGAGGGTTCCAGAACTGAACACAATACTCCATGTGGGTCCCCACCAGAGCCAAATAGAGGGGCAAAATCACCTCCCTTGACCTGCTGGTTACACTTGTCCTGATGCAACCCGCGATTTGGTTCTTCTAGGCTGCAGGTGTACACGGGAGGCTCATGTTGAGTTTTTCATCCACTGACACTCCCAAATACTTGTCTTCAGGGCTGCATTCAAGCTACTCTTTCGTCATTCTTGGGTCCAACAGTCTATCACCTACCCTATGTTAACCATTCCTACTACGGCTCTTTGCAGAAAAATCTCTTTCACAGATGAGTGTCTTTTGATTCTCAGCAGGGCATTCCCACTGGCAAATACTAGCCTCTGCATAATACATGTGCCTGCAACACATGAATTGTCCTGGTTTGGAGGTTGTGTGTTCAAGGCACAGTCACTACCCACTGCCTGCCATACCCTCTTGCCCAGGTCCTACCAGTGGTGAAGTCAGAGCCAGCAGGATGAGGCAAGCAATGCTCTGAAAGGCTTTCTCAGGGTACAGCCCATCCTGCAGACTAAAGAGGGGCCCCCACCACTTCACTTAGAGTCCCCAGGTTTGTGATAATCCACACTTGGGCCTGAAAAGCCTTGTGATGCTTAGACATCAAAATATCCAAAGGCCCCATGTAAAATTTACACTTAGGGACAAACAAATTATGGAAGATTGGTTCTGAAAAGGCTCCATTAAGTAAAGATGTTTACCTGTTACTTTTCAAACATGGACTAAATGAGCACATTAGATGAGCCAATGCACCTAACCCACAACCACAGCCTAGAGTAAAAATCCAACTGCTTATCTGTTTCCCTGTCTGCAATGATCTTGTTTATGATAAAAAATTATGTGTCAGCCTGGAAAAATCCTTGTCATTGATAGTTCACGTACTTGCAGAATATCCAGGGCTAAAATCCCACCCAATTTAAATCAATACAGCTATATCCATTTTAGGGAACCTACCCCCAATTGACAGATGCTGGGAATCTTGCCCTGAGTCTGTGTCTTACTAAAACAGCCCTTACCCTGTGACTGCATGTTTGAGACATGGGCTGCTGATAAGAAACACTTCTAGTTAAACACAGCTCTCCTTCACTGATGAATCACATTTAAGAACAGTTAACTACTGCAGCTGTTCTGGACACAAGCCCACCCTCTGTACACTGGAAGAGATAGATGTACATGTGCAGCTTTGCTGCTAAGAAAATTATATACCCAGTTACCAGGAAATGTTCTCCCAGAGCCTGACACTAGAGGCAGGGACAAGTCCTCTTTCTGCCTTGTAGTGGTCGCTGTGACCTTGGCTCAATCAGCTGCAAGTAGAGAGCTACATTCAGCCTTGCTCATTATTCAGCTGGGGGTCAAAGCAGAAAGGCTGTTAATGAGCCTCTACACACTCTGGATGTATATGGCACCCACACCAACACCAACACCATGTAACACCATGCATTTAGTAAACTAGTAATAAATTAGTGCCTCCTGGGATTAGGAAGACAGTCCCTGTGACTGAAAGTTGCAATGTCTTCAAGGCATGGATGCTTTGGGGCTTCCCTTGCCCTGCCAGTTTGGGCTAGAGCTTCAGATGTAGCTTCTGTGATCAGGAAGTATCGTCATACTCTTGGTACAGCTGTGTCAAAGCAAAATGAAAATGGGGCACTGCCCAAATGTTAACCCTGTGATTCCCCTAAGTCCACAGAGGACATGGTGCCTCATACGCTGCTCTTGGGAATCAAGACCATTCTTTGGCCAGTGCCACGAGTGCACCAGACTATACACGTGCATGCAGAAGTATGCAGCTGAAGGGTTGGAACAGTTCCTTCTACTGAACATCTGGATTTACACATATAAACTACTCAGCACCCTCATCCAGAATTACAGAGTCTTTCATATCTTATCTCTCAAAAACCACTTATCAGCCCACAGCTTTCAGACTGCAGTCTCTCCTGTCTGCCAAAGTGGATCTCAGCCATGTAAAAACATGAATAACAGCAGCCCTTCTCTCCTCTCCCACACTGATGGCTACAGCTCCTCCCTCTGATGGAGGCTTGAACTTCTGGGGCAGCAAGAATAGCTCCATCGACCCTGCTGCCACGGGCTCACAGAGGAAGTTTAGCAGAGTTTAACCACTAGACAGTAAATCACTGGATGCCTTCTTGAATCCCAAGCTGAGGGAGGTGGCAAGCTAGATGCATGTATTTCTGTTCTTCATCATGATGACAGAAAATAAGGAACTATTTGTAAGGTCGCCTGTGCTGCTGCAGCACTCGGAAGCTTCAGGCACACCCTAGAGCCTCCACATCCTAGGCACTGTTCAAACTCAGGCAAAAAAACAACAGGTTTGTGCCTATAAATGAGTATCTAAGAATGGGAACTAATCTAGATTTTTTGGTAAACAACTACTTTTCTAATGAAATAAACCTTTTGTTTTTAACTCTAACAAAATGCTTTAGACAAAATCTCATTTATGAGTTGACATTTTGCAACCCTTGTCCAGGAGGGGAGAGAATACTTTTTTTTTGCTTCTCTTCTGTTTTACCTCTGCCTTCTACTTTTAAAGAAAATAAAGGTGCAGAGGAGGAAGTGCAGAAAGGGCTTTTCATTTTGTGAGCTATGAAAACACCAAGAGCTTCAGATTCATTTGGCACCAAAACTCTCCCTCTGCCCTCCCCAGCCATTTTCAAATCTTTCCACAAAAATTCTGAAATGAAATGGAAATTTATTTCTCTGAGCAGTAAGAGATGACATCATTAGACTTCAGTATGGTGCTAAAAACACGCGTGCCTACTGTGGTGTGAGATAGCAGTCTAGACATGGCAGTAATGGCTGAAGCAGATTAAGGAGGCTCTCAGTGACCTAAGGGGGCTGGTGCCACCTCAGATAGGAGGTGGACAGAGATGAGGCTGGGAGGAGGAAGGCGATGATGTTAGAGAGGAAAAAAGCTTAACATAAACCAGGATCAGCTCTAGCTGTAGACTAGCTTAGCTAAGGTTGCATTTCTCAGCAGTATGGACTGCACGTGGGTCGTACAAGTTTTTGCTCAGTCCAAAAGAGCTCTGTCGCAACAACAAACGTCTCTGCTTTTGTTATGAAACCAAAGTTCAGACACAGATCTCAGCTGATGGGTCTAGTTCCAGCAGCCAGTGATACAACCCCGGGAATAAATGTGATCATCAGGCACCAACTGGGAAACGGTGGGAATAAGATCCCTACTTGCAGTATCAGGAAGAGAGGGTACAGGTGCCTTCCCCTGCTAAAGAGTCCCCCAAGCCCACATGTACTCTGGCCCCCATCAACCAGTCCTCCTCTGGCAAAAACTCCTGCTCTCAGATGCTGCTGCCAAACCTCAGAAATGTATATTGCTGTTCTGGCTATGTTCAGGAGGAAGGGGAAGGGAAAGCAGTGTGCAATTTTCAACAGTTTCTTCTCGGAGAGGGGCCCCCTAATTTTCTGAAAGGGGCCATGGAGGAAGGGGCTAGGGAGGAGGAGGGAAGTGAGAGGCTCTGTCCCATTTTAATCCATTTTCCCAGATGAGTTATACATGGGGAATTAATGATGGAGTTCCTTCTTTGGGCTTTGAGCCTCAAAACATTTCATAACAGGCAGGGCCCTTCTGAAACCTTTTGATCACGTCACTTCTGAGGCTGCTGCATTTTTACACATGGCTGTGCATGCAGGCAGATGAGAAAGGGAAAGACAGGGAGCACTGTACATCCTGCACTGTTGGCACTGCAGCTGGTGTTTGCAGGAACACTCCAGCAAGGAAAAAAAACAGTCATCAAAACACAAAAAAACCCAACAAACCCACCAGAACAAAATAACTGCAGGATAAAGATCACTGATGCTACTCTGAGAGCTCAGCAACATCAGCCTCAAATCATCTGTGCTGCTGTCAGGATGGAGTTACCTGGAAATTGCAACCTACTTTTTGCCTCACTGGAGCCTAGCACAGGGACTGCTGAGGACGTTTTATTCAATGAGAAATTGCCCAGGCTACAGAGAAACAACTTATAACAAGGGTATTCAGTCAATCTGATGTAGCTGAGTTGACTAAACAGGTTTGACATCAACCAAGTGCCATTAAACATCAAGCCACCATGCATGAAGATGATTTCTATGAACCCCTAAGAGACTGGAAAGTTTGGGATTATGCAACACCTTCCATGCCCTCAAAACCTAAAAGGTAACATAATTTGCTACATGGCTTAAGTCATTTAGGACATCATAGCTCAGTTATATTTATTCAGCTGACCAAGAGGAGCAGAAATCTCCCCTCAGGTTAAACGGAATGAAGTCTGGGGGACAAGATCTTCAAAGGTACTAGACACTCTTAGAAAGCTGTGGTGGCTAGACATTTCACCAAATGTCTTCAAGGATCTGGACCAAAACACCAATGCACTCACCCCAAAATGATGTTAAGGGTCTGGGAAATTTTACAAAGGTGGTTGGGAGACTCTACCCAATTTTGTGAGTCTAAACAGGGATATGGGTGTTTTGGCAAATTTTACTTACTGCTGGTTATTAAAGCAGAGCTCAACTGGTTTAATTAAAGTTCATGGTAAATAAATTTGCTTTCTCCAGTGCCAGTGCTCTGTATAGGCACATTCAAAGGCATTCACTTCCATTTAGCTGAACTTGGTAATCAACTCTTCTAAAATGTTTCCACATGGTGGCTTGAATTTTTGAATTTTTTTTAATTTTCTTGAACTAAATCAATTTTAAACTAATTTTTGCTACATTGGTGGTTTTGCATGTCCACGAGGCCTGCGGGCCTCTTGGAGTTGAAATCTTGGCATGAGATCCAGACCAAAATGCCAAGAGTTGAAACCAGATGAGAATGAAACTGCTGCAATCTATAGGGAAGCTGCCTGTCACTCAGACCTGCCCATTCTGCTGGCCAGGCTGAGAGCACCTTCCCTGGGACACCAATCCTGAACTGTGACCAGGGGGTAGGAATTGCTGAAACTTGCCTCTGCACATCACCACTGCTCCATCCCAAGCAGGTTTGGGATCTGGCAGTGGTGAGCTCCAGTCCTGGCTGGTGGAACTTGCTTGAAGCATAGCCTGTGGGAAGATCAAAATCCTGATCAGGAGCCTCTTAAAAATGTGGCTTCAAAGCTAACTGGAAACCTGGCCCAGGGCTTCTTCCAAACCTGGCCCAGGGCTTTCCTGCAATTCAGCCCGAGTTTGTAAACTTGGCTGGTGTGAGGTTTATTGCACCTAGTTTGGGGCTTTGCTGTGAACATTTTGTGGAGATTCAGCTCTTGAAATGAAATGGGTTTTGTTGTTCAGAGCCTGGACCAACATCCCTAACATCTATAAACTCTGCACTGATTTCTTTAACTTCACGTGGAAATTAACTGGAGGTCAGATGCTTTTTTTTCAAGATAGAGTTGGTTGTTGTGTATTATTAGTAAATCAAATCATTAAAATCAAGTGTATGAAGAGATAAGGATGACATAGTGCTGCATTCTGAAGGGCTTTGGCTCATGAAAGCAACCTTTTAAATTGGTGAGGAGACAGGTTTGCTGTGATCCTATTTCTCCACCACAATGTCTACAGCAAGCAAACTTCAGAAGTCCTGTAAAAGCACCAGCACTTGGGATACTTCAAAAGAGGCAGCAGATCTAGAAGAGACATTTCTCTTGAAAGATGTTAGCAGAGACAAAGATTTTCTGCCTCCTGTTAAGTTTGGGGCAGTGAAGAAAACCAACAATACTTTTGGTTTCCCAGCACTACTGCTTTTAGTACCTCTAGATCCAGAAAAGAATGGGTTTAGTTACTGTTGAACCGCTATTCTTTCCCCTCAAAGAACCCTCAAAAATGGTGACCGTTCAGAGGAGAGCCAAGCTGGTTCTTGGCAGAGGTTCAGCATAGCTCTTATTACTGAGGGGAATGTGGTCATGTTGCTAAGATAGTGGCCAGGGAGTCAGGCCACTGTTCTTGGCTATCCCACCACCCCACCATGTAACCTTGGAAAGTCACGTCTCTCCTCCATGGATCCACGTTCTTTGCCATCCTGTGCCTCTTGGCTATTTAGGCTTCTAGCTTTATGCTCCAAGGTCTGTCTCTTGGTATTCTAGCTACCACCACAATTATGAGAATTTGATACATGCTGCTTTCCAGCACCCCTTACCACAGAGCTTCATTAGAGTAGCTGTCTTCATGAGCAGCAGGGCAGACATATAAGTCCAAGCATTTTCTCCCTGGAGGTCTCTCACTCCCATCTCAACATGTCCCTGTATTCATGTCACATACAGAGACATCATCCTCCATGTCACCTTCCTCATTCCCACCCAACAACGCATGAAGTCATTTGCATCTAGTGTGTTCACATGTTTTTCTCCTCATTCACATGTGTGAAGTCAGCTTCTGCTGTCTACCAGAGATTATCCCATGCTTAGACCTGGGCATGCAAACATGAAGGGACAATCCCTGTGTGAACATCTTTCAGTTTCAGCAGAGGAATGACACAAGCAGAAAGAGGTTAAAGAATAATATTGAGATCACCCCAGAGGGAACTGAGGAGCTGCAATGAGAACTCAGAGAGCACCAACTATCTGCCCTGCACAGCGGGGCACTCTGCCTTCATTCCTTTACAAGGGGGCCTACAGAAAGGCTGGGGTAGAACTTTTTAATAGGATATATGATGGAAGGACTAGGAATAATGGATGTAAATTGGAGGAGGGTAGATTCAGGCTAGATATAAAAAGAAATTCTTTACAGTGAGGGTGGTAAGGCACAGAACAGGTTGCACAGAGAGGTTGTGGATGTCCCTTCCCTGGAGGTGTTTAAGGCCAGGCTGGATGAGAAATAGAGCAGCCTGATCTAATGGGAGGTGTCCCTGCCTATGGCAGGGGGGTTGGAACTAGATGATCTTTAAGGTCTCTTCCAACCCAAACTATTTTATGATTCTAGGTGCAGCAAAACATATTTATATATATGGCCATGTACGTTTTATATATATAAAAACTATCTAAACACATGGACACAACAAGCATCCCAGGCTGTCTGTGTAAGGTTAATGGTTGGACTGATGATGTGAAAGGTCCCTTCCAACCTGGACAGCTCTGTGATTGTGAGACATGCCCACGCCCATGCTCACTGCAATGGGCAAGCTGTGATTTGCTCTGTGCTACCTGCCAAGTGCTCACAGGCTCTGGTGGGATTACCCTTCCCAACCCCACCTAGCAGGAACCATTGCAACTCCTCCAGGTTAAGCTGGCACAGCAAGCTGAGTTTTCTAAAGGCACAAGCAGGACAAGCAGATGATCACACTGAGATACCATCTATCTCAGCTTCTTCTCAGGATCTGATGTTGTGTGTTTTATCAACAAATAAATGTCTTTACTACTGCCAGCCCTGCTGAACCACTGTAGCTGCAGACAAGCAAGCTGTGTTTGCTTCTCTTTCATTTGTCATCAACACAATGGCCAGCCAAGTTCTCATTCCAGCATCTTACTTGTTGATAACAACAAACACAGCCAAAGAGAAGAGATGAATTTTAGATAGCTGCAGGGATGCAGGGATGCAGAAGCATAGGTTCAGGAAGATAAATTGAAAAATCACTGAAAAGTATGAAAATCACTGGGGGAAAAAGAACCATAAGTATGAGTTGAAACCCAAAAAAGCAGGCTGGTTCAGGTTCTCAGACTCCCTTATTCTGCTCTTTGGGATGGTGCTGTGCATAAATGCTCTTCTTTCACCAACACACAGTCAAGTCCAGTTTGACTGGCAGCTCCAAACAACACATGGGATTTGCAAGTAGCTTTGAAGACACTTGCCCATTTGTACTCAGAAGCAAGAACCTTTCCTTTCACACCCCTCTTACTGCTGTCAGCCCTCGAAAGATGTGAGGAGGAAGCTTACACCCAATCCATATCCAGGACTGCCCTGAGGTTTGTTGACACTTGCAAAGCACAAAGTAAAGGAAACCAGGGTCACTCCCTCTCCACAGCTACCAGGTCTGATTTCTTTGCTGTCTTACTGTAGGAGAAATGGGGGTGGCAAACATAATAGGAACATAACACATTATCAGCAGACACAAGGTTGCTGCATAGGGGAGTTATGCAGCCTCACTCCCTCACCCAAACCAACCCCATGTGCTACTGCTTCCTCTACAAGTAAGCCAAGGAATGGCAGCAAGACCTAAGCAAAGCTGGTGGAATATGAGAAGGAAGGGGTAGTTGCCTGCAAACTCCTCCATTTCCCTCATCTCACTTCCCTAGGCCCTCTTCTGCACCCAAAGAAGTTTCCACTTGCAATCATGAATCCAGCGTAGGCACCTTGCACTAGCCTGCAGTGATGGGCCAGGGAGCTCTGGACCTTGGTGAGAGCCTAGTCAAGAAACTTGAAGAAAGAAACTTTTCTATCCAGTGCCTCTTGGCCTGAAACTCAAATAAAGAGGATGAGAACAAAATATGGAAATAACATATTTGACTCCCTGGGGTAGATGTTCTTTGCCAGATGCTTTACCAGGCATAGAAAGGAAAAAGACCCCGATGAATGGATTGCTACAGACACAAAGGAGAGTCCAAACAGCACACCACAGTTACAATCATGCTGTGTAACGTGTTTATCAAATATTTTGGGCCTGGTGCAGGAATAGCACATACAGTGGAGTGCAAGAGTAGAGGAGGGGCTCAGATTTAGGTGACAGCTGAACCTGGTCAAGAGGAGAGCAAGCAAGCCTCTGTGAGAGTTTTACTTTGCACTTGGGCCATTCCAGATCTGAATCACTATCCTGCTGTTGGGCACAATGCTCAGAGCAGGCTGCTAGGAGAAAAACACAGGGAAAGACTACAGCAGACATCACTGATGGGAAGATCTCTGGAGTATGTTAGTAGGTTGGTGAAAGGTAGAAAGAGTTTTGAAACGTGAGCCCAGAGATAAAAATCTATTCTAAGGTGAGGATGACCTAAATATGTCAAAGGCCTTTCAGTACAATCTAGACACACATGAAACCATCTAAATAGTAAACAGAGCATTTACTACTAATGGCCTCCTAATTTATTTATAGAGTCCCCTTGGCTTGCAGATCTCCGTCATCTGCTTCGCACACAAATTGCCCCAGCACTGGGGGAGTGGTGCAGAATCTCTGCTTTGCCCAGACTTTTCTACCAGTTTAGGAGACAAGCCCTGCAAAACATGATAAGGCCCACACTTCAAGGTGATCAACTGAAAATACTGATTTCCCAATTCAAGGATGTTTCACAAACTTAGTGCCTTTGGAGCACCTCAAGCAGTGGAATGAAAAGGAAACAGAACAGCATAGAAGCCAACACAATCAACCCCAGGGTTGGGAAATCCCTCCTCACATACACATGCATATATATATATATGTATATATATCCATGTTAGTCACTGCTATGGCAACTAAGACAACAAAGATATCCTTTTAAAGGGCCTGTGGTAAGAAGGAAAAATATTTTGCTATATATATCGGCGTCTATTGACGTCACTAAATAATTTGAAATAAACTAACCTTTAAGTTTGGATCACGCTGGTCCTCACTTCTCCTCTGCAGATATTGAAATAATGTTCACGTCACAATGAGCATCTGTTACCTTCCATGGAAAAAGTAACCAATGAAAGTTGAGCTTGAAAGTTTTTTATCAAACCCTTTCCCACACCCTCACTGAAAGAATACAAAAAAGCCATTTCCCAAACCTATGGAAAGCAGTATCCTGAAGTTCTGGTTTAGTCATTCCCCAGGCAAAGCCCATGCTGACATCAGAGAGAAATTGCCAATTTTGGTAATTAGTGAAAATTAAGAACCCGAGGTCAGCTCTGACTGTTTAATTCAGCTGAGTATCTAAAGAGTTTGCTGGAAAGAGGCAAGCTGACAGGGCTGACTCTGGACTGGACTGTAAAAATAAAGCATTCCATATGAAAGTGATTTTAGGAAGTATTCCACAGCCAAGAGCCTGTATATCAATGTCCCCACCCCTTGTGCATGCATTTGTAGCACCCTGTACCAAGGGCCCTACACATGACTTGCACTATTTGCACTGATGTGTGTGTCATCAATGCAATTATTTTATTAGCAGCACTAATAAATTAGCTGCTATACACCCACAATATACGGTTAAGCAGATTTAAGAGGCAGTGGAGAAAATCCAGGGAGTTCAGGACCAAAGTGAAAGACCAACATAATCGAGCACAAAAAGTTCAGTGGGCCATCAGATCCCCAAGGGAACCAGCTGGATGTCAGTGATGGTTCATGGGTGTGAGGAATGGGACAGCTCTGTAGCTCCTTATCAATACCTAAAGGGGGCCTACAGAAAGGCTGGGGCAGGGCTTTCTAAAAGGGTACAGGATGGCAGCGCTAAGAGTAACAGATGCAAATTGAAAGAAGGGAGATTCAGGCTAGATATAAGAAAGAAGCTCTTTACAGTGAGGATGGTGAGACACTGAAACAGGTTGCCCAGAGAGGTTGTGGATGTACCCTCCCTGGAGGTGTTTAAGGCCAGGCTGGATGAGGCACTGAGCAACCTGGTCTAGTGGGAGGTGTCCCTGCCCATGGCAGGGGATTTGGAACCGGATGATCTTTATAGTCACCTCCCAAACCAAACCATTTGATGATTATATGATTCCTTCACCAGTGTCCAGAATCAAAAAATGCAGCATATCCCATTCCCTGGGTAGTGGGAAGAGGTGGGAAATACACTTTAAATCTATGGTATGCTCTGGGGTAGCTCTCTCAAGTAATTTCAAGCTCAGTGAACTTTTTTAGCTGGCTTGAGGGATGCTGATCTGCTTGCATGTCTTACCAGAGCCCTGCAGAGTGGGGTGAGATGTTCTCAGAGTACAAGGTATGCCATACTTCTCTCAAAAGCACCATGGATATTTCAAAGCAACAGAATTTGTTACAGTTCTTGTTGGCAGATTTGTCTTACTCAGTATGGTGAGTGTGAAAGGATATAGCAAAGGTGGTGACTTGTGCACTGTGGACCATTAAACACTATTAAGGCATGTACAGTCCCATAGCGAACCCATTTGCAATGGTCACCTGATCTGTTCACCTCCTTGTTTGCCTTTTTTTTTTTTTTTTTTTTTTTTGTTTTTNTTTTTTTTTTTTTTTTGGTAAGCCAAACTACAGCCTACAAACAAGAGATACCACAATTCAAGTAGATTTGAGTTTGAGTTAGTCTTATGAAAGGGAATCAGCAATCCTACATTCTTTTGAGGAATGTGCCTCTTCTCTCAGGTTACTTGTTTTCTAAAACTTGTAACTGCAATTGCTGCAATACAACCCTCTCCTGTCCATCAGTCAAGTTGCCCTCCAAAGACAGGGAATCATAGAATGGTTTGGGTAGGAAGGGACCTTAAAGATCATCTAGTTCCAACCCCCTGACATTGGCAGGGACATCTCCCATTAGATCAGGCTGTTCAGTGCCTCATCCACCCA
>VZTY01016797.1:157204-257716 GCA_013400935.1 Turnix velox | reverse complement strand
TAGTCCTGCCATTCTTTACTCTATTTAAAAGTCCTACTCCAGCCTTTGTGCAAGTTCTCTTCAGGTACCAAGAAGCTATTATGAGATCCCTCCTGCGCCTTCTCTTCTCCAGGCTGAACAACCACGACACTTTCAGCCTGTCCTCAAAAGGGAGGAGCTCCAGCCCTCTCATCATCTTAGTGGCCCTTTTCTGGACTCACTCCAACAGCTCAATGTTGAGGGTTCCAGAACTGGACAAAATACTCCAGGTGGGGTCTCACCAGAGCCGAGTAGAGGGGCAAAATTACCTCCCTTAACCTGTTCGTCACACTTCTCTTGATGCAGCCCAGGACTGGGCTAGCGTTCTGGGCTGCAAGAGCACACTGCCAGCTCATGTTGAGTTTTTCATCCATTGACACCCCCAAATCCTTCAGGGTTGCACTCAAACCACTTTCCACCCAGCCTGTCTCTGTGCTTGGGAATGCCCCAACCAGGACTCAGACTGCAGGTTGCAGGACTCAGACTTATTGAACGGCATGAGGTTTCTTTCCCTTTTTATTAATGCTAAATGACATCCCCTCCCCATCATCCTAATCAAGACTGAATGTCATACAGCAGGCCCTCTGCAGCTACCCATTTAAGAGGAGATCTGCTCTTGCTAGAAAGAGTTGTAGCTGCAATATGTTTATCTAAAGACTATGCAAGTTGCTGAGCACCAGAATAAGATTTTAAAAAAAGGCTAAACTCAGTGGCTGAACAAAGTTGGGTGTTCTACCAAGGCTGAAGTACTAAAAATATGGAAAGCTTTTATAGTACTCCATGCTGTACCTAGAAAGCTATAGGATGGCCGTGGGAAGAGTCAGACAGGCAGCCTTATGTCTGACAGCTGCTAGTCCTGAGGTACTCAATCTACTTGGCAGGAGGAAAAGCTTGCTCTGGTAACACAGGCCAGAAATCAAAGGGATGCCTTTTTCTCTGCCCACAAAGAAGAAATATACAAGTAATATGCTCTAAAGCAGAGATTGCACAAAATAAAAAGGCTGCCCACAGAATAATTTTCAACTGAAGACTGAAACAGGTTGCTTTGAAGATGTCTGTCAATGCCTCTCTTTGCAGCCTCAATTGTGGTTAAGATCCAATAGAAAGACAAACAGTGAGGGGATATGGGGAGGCTAAAATTGAACTGAACCATTTGTCAAGAGAATTGATGTAGAAAGGGGGTATGTGGAGTTCAAAGCTAACATACAGGAAAAACAAAAAAAGAATAAAAATAGATGTATAGCTACAAACTTGGACAAAGCCAAAGTGAGCCAGAACAAAGGCTGGTTGGAAAAATGCTACAACCCCTGGCACATGCACTCAGTGTGGACACCAGCTCTCTTACCCTGCCAAGTTACTTCTCAGCCATGGTGGAGCTGCCTTCCCTGTGCTAGAGGATACAGGCAGGTTTGGGTAGGGCTGTGAGGAGGCACCAACTGTGCAGGCAGATGATGCAGGTACATAGATTGACAAGTCAGACTCTCCGAATTATGGCAGAGCATTGGTTTGCTCATCTAAAATCAAATGGAGTTTGTGTTGTGGTTGTGTTACCTGAAATTGGCAGCATTCTGGGCTTAGATACTAATGTTCAGATTAAGCTTATAAGGGTATTTCTTTTAAGGCCATACACAGACTAAATGCATATAGAATGAGAGAACAGTTGGGACATGAAGTGACATTTAAAGGTCAACTAGTCCAATTCCTCTGCAGTGAACAGAGACATCTCCAACTAGACCAGGTTGCTTGGAGTCCTGTCCAACCTGGCCTTGAATGTTTCCAGGGATGGTGTATTAACCAACTCTGTGGGCAATCTGTTCCAGTATTTCACCTCGCTTAGTGTAAAACATTTATTACAGAATCACAGAATCACAGAAGACCTGGGTTGGAAGGGACCCCAAGGATCATGTAACTCCAACCCCCCTGCCTAGCAGGGCCACCTAACAAACACATCTACTAGATGAGGTTGCCCAGGGCCTCGTCCAGCCTGCTCTTGAACACCTCCAAGGACGGGGCATCCACAACCTCCCTCAGCAGCCTGTTCCAGGACCTAACCACCCTCCTAGTAAAGAACTTCCCCCTAATATCCAACCTAAATCTTCCCTCCTTCAACTTGTATCCATTTCCCCTAGTCCTGCTATTGTCAGCCCTTTCAAAGAGTTTACTCCCTTCCTGGGTGTAAGTTCCCTTCAGGTATTGAAAGGCTGCAATGAGGTCACCCCGCAGCCTTCTCTTCTCAAGGCTGAACAAGCCTAACTCCCTCAGCCTGTCATCATAGGGGAGGTGCTCCAGCCCTCTGATCATCCTCGTGGCCCTCCTCTGGACCCTTTATTCCTTATATCTAGTCTCTATATCTTCCATCTGTTAGTTTAGAGTCATTCCTCATTATCCTATTGAAACAGGCCCTCCTAAAAAGTTTGTCATCTTTCCTGTAGCTCCCTTCTAAGTACTTAAAGAAAAAGAAGGTACCCCTGAGCCTTCTCTTAGCCTGTCCTTATAGGAGAGGTGCTCCAGTCTCTGATCATTTTCATAGTCCTCTGCTGGACCCTCTTCAACAGGTCTGTCTGCTTGTGCTGAGGGCTCCAGACCTGGACACAGTACTCCAGGTGGGAGGTGGGGTCTCACCAGAGGAGAGTAGAGGGGCAGCATTACCTCCCTTGACCTGGCCATGCTTCTTTTGATGCAGCCCAGGATACATTTGGCCATCTCAGCAACAACCACACACACTGTCAGCTCACATTCAACTTTTAATCCACCAGTAGCCTCAAGTCCTTCTTGTCAATGCTCCTCTCAATTCCTTCATCCCTCAGCCTGTATTGATACAGGGATTACTTCAACCTAGATGCAGGACTCTCCACTTGGCCTTGTTTAACCTCAAGAGGTTCCCATGGGCCCACTTCTCAAGCTTATCCAGGTCCCTCTAGATGGTATTCCATCTTTCAGGCATGTCAACCACATCACTCAGCTTGATGTCATCTTGAAGCTTGCTGAGGGTGCACTCAATCCAACTGTTTATGCCACAGATGAAGACACTGAACAGTGCTAGTCCCAACAAACACCTCTGAGTGACACACTTGTCACTTGCCTCTGTCTGGACATTGACCTATTGACCACCAAATATGTAAGTACAAACTGTAGCTTAGCAGTGCTCACTGAAGGACTGGATGATTGTTGTGCCCTTGATGAGACAGCATCAAAGAAATTGAGAAAAATGTTGAGACTTGCTTCACTAGATAAGAAAGCCCTAAACCTAGGATGGTTGAATGCACCACAAACAGCACAATTGGAAAGGCACAGCTCCCTGTGCCCAAAGGTACAAAAGATGGGAACTGGATAGGTTCACTAAGGGAAACAAATGGGGACTAGAAGGACTAACTAACTCATTAAACATAAAAAGATGGAGCCTTCTGGTTCTGCAAACTGAAGCTTTAAATGTGCTAGGAAAAGATTATCCAGAAAACTCTCAGAACATAGCATGTGCTGGTTCTTTTTTTATGCTGGATGTGTCAGGTCTTGGCAGACCGCGGAGGAAAAAACACAGTGTCTATAGGATTTCAAGGTTGTCACAGATCAGTAACCTCAGTTAATGTCTGTTATAATAATTCAGAAATGACCCCATCTCTTCTTCCATCATAGGGATTCCACTAGTTTCATTAATTTGCTTGCTTCTCTTCCTTTTTGTGTTTGTCCTGCAAAACAGTGCACTGCTACCATGTTCCTTCTCTGGAGCTTCACCAAGACTGGACCTTCTTAGTTGGGCTTTGCCAGGTATGTTACAAAGTCACTGCATGGTAACAAGACGTTCATCCCATGTGCCAACCATGTTTCTTTTCTGGAGCTTCACCAAGACTAGACCTTCTCAATGGATCTTTGCCAGATACAGTGAGAGTGGTGAGACAGGTTGCCCAGAGAGGCTGTGGATGCCCTCTCCCTTGAGGTGTTTAAGGCCAGGCTGGATGAGGCTTTAAGCAACCCGGACTAGTAGAATGTGTCCCTGCCCATGGCCCAGGGGTTGGAATTAGATGATCTTAAAGGCCACCTTCATGGCAACATGATGCTAAGGACCTGACATAAAGGTGAGGCACTTTAGTCAGGTTGGTTTATAAGATTTGGGTACAGCTCTGCAAAAACAAGTTCTCCTGGGTGGATGTCAGTTGAGTTGGCCAGATCCTCAGTCTATATAAATTGTCATAATTTCATGCAAATCATCTGGAAAATAATACCGTTGTTGGCAAGCTGCTAAGGTAACAAGTATACCACAGGGCAATGCCAACTAATGCTGGCTGTGGATCTGGTCCATTAGTTGTACTGGTAGTATCAGCTTATGTGAACATATTTGCGGCTCTGGTAAACCTGGAAAAAATGACATTTCCATGGTTTTGATGAGAAGTGAAACATTTGATGCTTTGGTCTCAAATTTTCTGCTGTCTTCCACAAGAAACAAAAGGCAAAGTTTCACAAATGGCCTTCTCTTTTTTCCCCCCATTTGGGGCAAATGTAGGAAAATGTGTTATCTGTGGAATTTCAGAACTTATTCTTTAATGCAAAACACCAAAACCACCAGAAATAACATTTTCCTGGAAAATGTAAGATTTTACTTTGCCCTAAGCCAAAATTGCATACTGACTGCTGTTCATCATTCTGTTCCCCTCCTATATATTCTATATATCTCCAGAATGCCTCACCATGGCAGTCAACATTCAAGGAGTAGTTGGATGAAGCTGCTCCTTCCAAAGATATTCCACGGGTCCATATTCAGTTTCAGACCCCAGAAGATACTGGATAGCTGTTCTTTGTTGATATCCCAGGATCTTTGCAAATACATTCAGCAACCTGGATACAGGCTAGGATAGCATTTCCTGACAAACTTGTCAGTATATGACAGGTTTTTTCCAAGTTACCAGTGTGTA
Organism: Turnix velox; assembly: GCA_013400935.1. Classification (NCBI taxonomy): domain Eukaryota; kingdom Metazoa; phylum Chordata; class Aves; order Charadriiformes; family Turnicidae; genus Turnix; species Turnix velox. The sequence continues at coordinate 252,791 of VZTY01016797.1, read as the reverse complement.
ACACCATGCAACCTGACATCCAAGGCACAATTCCACAGCTTTTGTGCTGTTTTTTGAAGGTTCAGCCCACCAAAGTATAATGCTTTAGCACTGGATCTTGAGGAAGTATCTACCTTGGGGATAGAATTGCAAAACATGTTGAGTTGAAAGGTCATCTAATCCAACTCCCCTATAGTAAGCAAGCACACCATTAACTATATCAGACTCCTCTGAGCCTCATCAAGCATAGCCTTAAACTTCTCCATAGATGGGGCCTTCACCACCTCTCTGGACAACCTGCTCCTGTGTCTCACCACCCTAACTGTAAAGAGCTTTTAAATATCAGCTTCTTCTCATCCTGGCAGTAGAAAACTTCAAAGGGCAGGTGTGCATTACGGCTTTCTCCATCAGCTTCCACCAGCAGTGCTCTTCTTTGTTGCTGTCTCCTTCTACCTCAACAATTTAAAAATGAAGAGTATCTTCCTCTCTTGGAGGAGACTAGATTAATTAGGGATCTCTAGCCATGTCTCAAGTCTTATTCACCCCTACGGAAGGATTCCAGCTGCTTTCAATGTAGCTGAAGCCTCAAAGAAGAGCAATGCACAGCTATATAGGCATGTCCTATATCATCATTACTTTTCCTAGAGAAGTAAATAATGTTTGAGGTCTAGCTATAATAGTGTGGGTACATGTGTTCTGCATAACCACAAAGGACTGCCCCATTCCAGCTTATTAAGAGTATACTATCTCAGGTCAGCCCAGAACCACTGAACCATTGTCCTCTGGGCCTTAGCACATGGGACTTGGGACCACCAGCATCTCTCACTGGGCTCAGCAACAACTGATCTATGCATCGCTTTGCTCTCTTCGATGTTTAATCCCAAGCCAAGCAAAATATTTTCTGCTGTAGAGCAAATCACCTGTGACATGGGACTCTTGTTTTTGAGCTAGAGGTGAACTGAAGACATGAGTCTGCAAAATCATCTGTAGAACATGCTGGTGGCAGACAGTATATAAACATGTGTTTTCTTATTACTCAAGAAGGGAAAATAGTTGGGAAAGAAAAAGTTTCTTCATTTTTTTTGAAAAAATTTAAGTTAATGAATGGAAAAAAGTCAACAAACTTCTGAAATTCTTTTTGATAAACAAGATTTTGTCTTAAAAAAAAAGGCAAAAAGATGGACTTGGCAGGGCTGAAGGCTGCTACTTTTCACTCGGACAAGATGATGGTATGGCAGGAATGCAGGACATAGGGGTGCAGATGTGTGAAAGCATTTAGGAAAGGACACCCAGGGATTAGAAAAGGGTCTGTTCCCAAAATGAGTTGATCTGAGGTAAAGGAAACCTTTGGGATAGGAAGATAGCAAAAACCCCCACACACCCTTTTTATAGTGGATATAAACAGTTTTACGGTATTTCCACCAAACAGAAGAAGAAGAAGAAAAAAACCCCAAAACTAAAAAGGTTTCTGCAACACACACATGTTCCCCATTAATTAGGAGGACTGCTGTTAACAACACGTTGCGCCAGAGCTGCCAAGAACTGTCAGAGGAAGGACAGGGAAGCCCACGGCAGAGGTTCTGTTGCCTCCTGGGGGCAGCCGCTGCCCAGTCCCAGCTCTCAGGCTCGGGCAGCCCCCCACTGCAGCAGGGTGGTGGGGGGTATAGCAGGCAGCCAGGCAGGGATGAAACAAAACTGATGGGCAGCCCCTCTTTGAATTCCTCCCCCCCTCCACCAACTCTAGCTACAGACATTTTCCACAGAAATCCTGGCTATGTTCACTTTTGGTTGAGACTTTGGGACTATTTTTGGCTTTTTCTGAAACATGCTTAGGGGGAGGCGCCTTCTACTTTTATTCACATAAAGGATCTTTTTTTTCATGTATTGAGGGATGCAAAAAAGAGGAGGGGAGGCAGGGCAAGGGGACAGCTGCCTTATGCTTTCATTCAGTTATACAACAACAACACAAATCTTATGTCCAAGATGCTTTTCTCCCTCAGCAGGCTCCAAATACACACTGCTGCAGCAGAGACCACCTCCAGCTTCCTGGTTTTCTCCAGCTTCCTGATATTCTCCAGCCATCACTGGGACAGAATGCTGAGCACTGGCTCTTAAGCATCTCTCACCTTCACACCCCCTTACAGCCACATCAAGGATGGGAGTAGTTTTACTCTTCTCCTACCACCTGCTCCTGTGCCAACTCCCTCCCGACTACACCCTTCCGTCAAGCACCTCATGTGCCAGTTTGGATTCCCCACTGGATGTGACCAAGGTTGCACACTGTTGTGTACACACAGGACTGACTCACATTGGGATGAAAGCGGGGTCCTGAATTTTTTTCCTCTTTAAACTAGTGTAGGAAATAATGTTGCAACAATGCAGCAAAGTTCATCACAGGACCTTGGAGGAGGGCAAGATGATCTTATTTTGAAATAAAAAATATTTCTCTTACACTTGCATACTCATGGGCACCAAGAAACGTCCAAGCAGCCAGTTCAGCAGGCTCCAAAATGTTTGTCTCCAAGTGGCCAGCACAGGATCTCGTGCAAGGATGAGAGATGCCAGCTATCGTGGTCTCCTCAAGTCTCCTACACTCTCTGGAGATTGATGATGATGTGCTTGTTTTGGATCCGCTTTTTTTGTACTCTTTAGGAGCTGACAGGGATTAGCCTCTCCATCCTGTCCCACCTTGGTGAGTCATCTGAATTTACTCACTGTCTTTTGTCTCTCAGTCTGGGCATCCTGCAAAGTTGCACGTAGGTGTGCTGAGATCTTCAAGACCTGCTAATCAAGGGGATTTCTTGTAGCTTTTCAGCTGCTACACCCACATCAGATGATCACTCAGATCAGCAAGCACTTTTATGACAAGTCTCCACAGCAGGGGCAGAGAGGGAAAAAGCTGAAGACCACTGTCCCTTCCAATAACTACCCTGCAGATAGATGTCCAAGAGCCAGTGACATTTCTGTAGAAACTCCACCTCTCTCAGTGGTGGGATGCAGGACTCCACAATTACACCCACATTTCACAAACTGAGCCACGCAAGGCATCTAAAGCACCTTTTCTTTCAAATCCCTAAAATGCTGCTGTTGAGAAGTGCAACCCCATGGCTTTGTAAGGCTTCACCTGTGAACTGATGGACAGGTTTATGCCAAAAAAAACATCACTGGTAGCTAAAGACATTCAGCATAGTCTCTACAATATCATGTGAGGAAATCCCTGTAGCTGCAGTACAATGCATCAGTGAGTTGGTTTTGGAAGAAAAGACATTTCAGACATGAAGGAAACCACACTTGTCTGGATTTTCAAGAGCAGGTAGTGATATGAGTGGGTTCCCTCTTACACATCCAAAGTGAGGACATTTATTTTCAGGTTATGCTACGAGTGCCTTTCTGCTAACATCATTTCTTCTAGCTATCTTGAACTAGGAATAGAAAAAAATACCAGAAACATAGGGACTCCAGAAGGACTAGAGCAGACTTGACATTTCTTGCTCTGGTCAAGATGAACCATTTGACAGGGTGAATATAGGACTGCTGGATCTCAGTGCACACTGGGAGAGCTCCTCAGACTATCCACCCTGATCCATGTGAGATAAGAGAGAAGCACAGACTGAACTCCAAAAGAATATCACAGTGCTTTTCTGCAGGACTTATAAAACTTTTGGCAAAAATACTTCAGTTTGGGATCATTTATCTTCTGGAAAACTTAAAGAATTTCTGTAGAAAGCTGACAACTTTTCTCATAAACACCTTATTCTTTTCTCAAAAATGATTTTTTTTGTTTTGTTTTTTTTGGGGAGAAAGAAGCAGCCTCTGTGAAAACTTTCAAATATGTCTTCAAATACCCCTTCTAATGACATTTGAAAATCTAACTTACCATTTGGGACATATTACAAGAATCGATGATAGTAACAGTTTGACGTCTGTCTTGTTTCAGTTCTGCAGGGGGGAGGGAGGTTTGGCAGAAAGCACTATTGTCATGTGGGAGTCTCAGAAATGAGTTGTCTCCTGGCTAATGTTCTTCTACTGCACTGGTAAGTCAAATAGGCTAGTAGCCACGGCAACAGCCCAGAATCCTTAACTATCACTATGGTTATTTCACATCACTTTGGGGCTATCCCAGTTCATACTGCTATCACTCAAGGCATTATTTCATAGTGATTTCATCAAATGAGTTCAATTTGAGATATGAATAACACCCACATTTGTTTATAACAGTGATCATATCAACTAAGCTTCTGCCTGAAAATGCAGAGAAGTGGAGTTAAGACAATGTCATAGTTTTAAAATTAATACAGAGACAGGCCATAGTCCATAGGCGTAGAGCAGCCATGTGACTTCTCTGCTTTGTCTTACTTTACACCACGTCCTCCTAAGGAAAACATTGGGAAGAAATCAGGGGTTGAAGCATCCTTAACCCCACATCTCTCATGTATCCTCCCTGTACTCCAGGCTGCCCTGGCTGAAGCCATCAGGTGTCAGTGGTCAGCCTGACAAAATGAGGAGCAGCAGAAGTGGTCTGTGGCTACTATGTCAGTACTGCCACCACCTCTTAAAAAACAAACAGCTTCTTAAGTACTACAATTTGATGTACATAATTTGAAGAAGTTACAAAGCACTACAGATAGAATTAAGTGATCTTTAAGGTCCTTTCCAGCCCAAACCATTCTATGATTCTACAGTCCTGAGCAAACACTTGGTTTAGGAAACCTTCCTGATGAGAAAAATTTCTAAAAATGCCACAGAGGTAAACATGACCAAAGCTGATGGAGTAACTTGAACATGGATTGAGAAGAGACCAGGAGCAAAATGACAAAAAGAGCCCAAGTTTCCAGGCCACCATATTGCTGTGTCTCAGCAATGATTTGCTGGAGGCCTACCACTGTCTCCTCTACTGGAGGAAGGCAGCAAATCCAAAAGGTTTCCACATGGCATTTCTTGGTGTTATTTCCAACCAGAGTTTGTTTTCCTGTCTGATACCTGAAAAATCCATGACACTCCTGTGCTGGAGTTTCATGCCAGCTCTGCATGCACAGCTGGTTAAACATCAGGAGATTCTTAGTTTGTCTCCTAAAACCATTTGTATTGCCATGCATAACCCTTAAAAAAAATGTAAACCAGGTTTCCCCAAGCAAACCTTTGGAGGACTAGGTATCTCCCTCCGGTGCCAAATTACTCAATTTGATTGTAATATCTAGGCCTTCCCTCATCAAGAAATAGTAAAAAGCCCAACCAATAAACAGAAAAAATAGATGAGAAAAAACAGTAGACAAGAAATTTCAAAGGAGGAGGAACCAGAGCCATGTTTCAAAGAACTGAATAAGGAGGTTTTCTGCAGACTCAAGCCATTTAAAATGTCTCTGGTTTTAGAAATACTTTTTAAAAACCCAGCGTTCATGGTGCTTTCCAGAGTTATCTGAATTCCTTCAAAAGCCCATTCAAGGTTAAAGAAGAAAAACAATGTTATTCTAATTGAACAATGCTTTACATTTTCCTCGTATTCTAAGCTCAGAAATACAGTTTTTTAATGAAGAGCTAGAAAACCAGAAAGAATCAAGTTGAGAGTTTATCTTGTGTTAATCTCTTGCTCCTGTTTCAACTGGGGTTTTTTCTGAAGTGTTACTCCTCCAGAGAGGTGGAAGAGAAACCTCAAAACCCCCTGTTACTTCACTGCTGAAGGGGACCACATTTTATTCTGCAGCCTGGAGAATATTCAGGACATTGATTTTTCTACCTAAGCTCATTGTTTCTTTCAGAAAGTCTCAGAAACTGTTATTTATGTTATAAATATGCTAATTGTATGCCTTAAGGTCGTTTCTGTGTACAAACAATTTCAGTTCAGTTTCAGGTACCACAGTTTCTCAGATAACAACTTCCCCTGTTTACAACCATCTGAAACACTGAAGCTTACTGTGTGGGTTCTTGAATATTTATCCATTTGATCAACCTGAACAACCTACTTGGGATATTTTCAAAAGGCCGACTTCTTGGCAGCGAGGGTGCTGGGGGGTTTGGTATTACTTGTCCTTCTTTCCTCAGCTGCCTAATGTCCCTGCCTGCTCCTTAGTGAAGATGTTAATTCAGAGCAGAGCTGGCAGCAGTCCCCCTGTCACCCCAGGGGGTTCCTCCTAGCAGTATGCAGGCAGTCATTAGTCTCTGACTATAGTCTGTCAGCCAGTCCAAGTCACTGGTCCCTCATCCAAGCCAAACGGGGATGTCACATCATGCCAAGTCATGCCATAAAATAACAGTAGAAATAACTTACGTTTTAAATCCCCTAAGGCAGCTACCACATCAGGCTGGCTGAAGCATAAGGAATTGTGCTGGGGTCTCTTGCTCTTAACACTAAAAAACAACAGAATGAAAGAAGTGCTTCAGCCAGGTTCAGCCTAGGCAATTTATGCACCTAACTAATCTGCCTAATTGAGAACCTCATTTAGGTAGCAAAGAAGTATATCTGCCTTGGCTGTCAGGAGGTGAGACAGCTAGAACCAAGGGTCATCTGGATCTTGGGGATAGGGAACAAATCACTTTCTAAGAGTTCACATCTCTATAGTTACTATAGGAATACGTGGGCATGCAGGGCAAATCCAGGGTAAATGTGTATTAGAGTACTCTAGGCATTTTAATATATTTGGAAAAATCCTTGCAGCTAGCACAAGGACATGTCCGTAACCCTCTCTGTGCTACTGTTATGAGCAACATAGAATCATAGAATGGTTTGAGTTGGAAGGGACCTTAAAGATCATCTAGTTCCAATCCCCTTGCTATAGGCAGGGTCACCTCCCACTAGACCATACCAATGTAAAAGGAATACATAACAGTAAGAAGAAAGAAGGGACAGAAACACAGCCTGGATCAAAAAAATTGTATTTTTCCCCTGCAATTGAAATATTTTTTCATGGCTGCTTTCCCAATGTCTATAGGGTTTCAAAAGCAGGTACTCTTCAAAATAGATCTTCTGGTAGCAAACTGCTTCTGTAAAAAGGTGTACATAGATCTCCCAGGGATCAGTATGACACAGTGCTGTTGGAAATGTTCAGTAGTTAGTGAGATGGCAATATTTGGCTTATTTAGACTTCTTACAAATATGGATCATTACAAACAGCTCATTATAGAGCATGTAAAATGAAGTGGTAACTGGGTAACTTGATAACAAATTATTTTCACTATACACAAGTGCAAGCTTATGTGCCCTGAATTCACTGCAATCTCTCAAGGGGGGAAATCTAAGTTAAATAATGGGCAACTAAACAAAGACATATGCTCAATGTGCATCATAGATCAAAAAGGCAACGAGGTATTGGAAATTCTGCAACAATAGCTTTCCTCAAGCTGGACCTGCCAGCTGAAACAGAAATACACACCCTTCTTTATCTCTGATAAATCCTCCCGAAGATTCACCTCTCCTTTCACTCCACTTAGACACTAAGTTGATAGAGCCACAGGGTGCCAGAGGAAGTGTCACTTGGTTTCTATGCTGCTGCGTGCAGCTCTGGCAGTTCATCCCTGTTCAGCACACCCTGTGCCACCACTGCAGCCATCTGCCCAAGGCTGCTCTACAAACTGGTAGGTACTCACAGGTGAGGGATTAGGTGTCTGACCACCTCTGCCAAAATCACTGGGATCACTCGCCTTTATAAGGAAAGAGTGCAGAGCTAACCCCTGGAGAAAGAGGGTTCATGCTGCCCATGGAGGCAGTGCTGTGCGCTGATGCTGGAGGCAGATGCCATCCAGATTGCTGCGGGAGCCACGGGAGAGGTGGCTCCTCCAAAAACAACCCAAGCTGATGGAAAACCTCCCCATTTTTTTATCTCTGCTCCTTCTTGCAGGGTGAACACCTTTGAGGCGCACATCTGGATGGAGGGAGGGCTCCAGAGGGGAACAAGCGAGGGCAGAGGCAGTGTCCTGCGGGGCAGGTTGGCCAGCGGGGGGACAGGGCGAGCCGTCCCTGAGATGTACGCGTGGCTCTGGCCCGGCTCTTCGTCTGTGCAGGAGGGGGGCTGGCGGCAGCGGGCGAGCCAAGTCAGAGCAGAGCCAAGTGAGAATGTTCTGGCAGCCCTTCCTGGCGGCCTGAGCAAAGTTATTTATCACTTTGTGCATTTTCCTTCTCATCTGTGTACAGCCGGCTCCAATGGCTCAGCTTGCGTTTTGCCTTCCAGAGCCAAGCCAGTCCCTTGGCTGCGCTCGGTCTTGGCTGTCCATTCACGCCTTCTGTCTCCTCCAGCTCTGCCTGGAGCAGCGCAGGATCCCAAATTAGAGGTAGGTTTCTGCAGCCAAGGAAGAGATAGAAGCATCAGCAACCTTCACCGATGGCATAGTGCACACCTCTCCCTGGGATGGGCAAGCCCCATGCAGCCCTTTGCTCTGGCTCCTGGCTGTTTCTGCTGCTCCCAGGCAGCCTCTGCTGGGGAGCTCTGGTGGCTTCGAGACATTTTCTTTCTCTTATTTTAGGGATTGCGCCTTCACACTGATTTTTTTCCAGAACGGTGGATATAACAACAGTGAATTTACAGCAGATTTTTCCAGTCCTATGGACTCTTTTCCATACTGCTAGTGTATTTTGCCAAAATGGCTAACATGGGCGTCTAACTTGGGCTTGAAAACAATACCAGCTGCATTCAGATATTGTAAGGATCACATTTGCCTTTGGTAAGTGCACACCACACTGTTCTGAACACCAAATATTGCAAAAACAGGTCAATACTAACTCAAGTCCAGTTCTTTACAGTGAGGGCAGTGAAACACTGGAACAGGTTGCCCAGAGAGGTTGTGAATGCCCCCTCTCTGGAGGTGTTTAAGGCCAGGCTGGACAAGGTACTGAGCAGCCTGATCTAATGGGAGGTGTCCCTGCCTATGGCAGAGGGGTTGGAACTAGATGATCTTTAAGGTCCCTTCCAACCCAAACTATTCTATAATTCTATGACCATTAAAGGCCCAGGCTATAGCCTGTCCTAGTTTCCAGGACTTCATCTACAGAGAGCACTCAGGAACTCAGCTGTCATTCCTCTCCTTCCCGAGAAGCTCAAATAGTTTTGTCTGGGGCTGAGAGATTCAGTGGCAAAACCCTCTGAATAAACAGCAAGACTCCACTGACCAAGCTTTGGGAAACATACTTAAAGATTTACAATTTTCTACTGGATTTTGAGCTCTAAAAGCTGGTAGATAATTTCCACCTGTGCCAGATCTTGACTACTTTCTAGCAAGCTTGGCCCTGTGAAAGGGTAAAATCTGACACTGGTTTGATCAGATGCTTTTTCTGATGGAAGGACATGAATGAGAACAACGTGGGGCTCAAGGAGGAGCCTGTTGGCAGTAGATTCCCAGAATACACACGACAAAGAAGCACGTTGAATAGCAGCTTCTCATCATGTGCCCCTAATCTGCAGATCCTGAGAACTTTACAAAATTGGGCTGCAGTTTCTCAGATTTGGACTCTGCCTGAAGGTAGAAGAGGAAGTTGAGTAAAATTCCTTCAGAAACTCTGAAACAAGGGGGGAATAAAAAGCTGCGTTTCCTTATTGTAATAAAAATTCTAGCAATTTTTCTTTTCCTCTGTATAAGGCCACACCAAACTGCTTGAAATCTACAACTTGGTATGAATACAGCACTTATTACAGGCCAGATCCAAAGGAAGAAGAGGTCAACAGCTGTGTCTCCCTTGATTTTGCCTGGCTCTGAAGAAGACTGAACAGGTAGGCAAACAAATCATAGAGAAAATTGCTTAGAACTGTTGTGACTATTTTCTACTTGGAAGTTGCCTGGGAACAGGCTCAGATTGTTTGCAATGTGTATAGGATTTGGATGTATTCACCAAAGCCTAGCTTTGCTTCATCCTCCTCAATTTTTATTTTAGAACCTTTCTCCATGAATAATCTCCTCGAAGAAAATATCTACCAGCAGATGAAAGGACATCTTTAGGTAAAAAATTTGTAAGTAAATCATTTCTACATAATTTTTTTTATAGCTGGGTCATAAGCAGATGATTTGTCAGTATTATCCACCCTTCATGAATACTCCACTGTATCAGAGGTCCTGAAAGCTATGAACATTTATTGCCCTTGCAAGGTAGAATGCTCTTACACAGGGAGTAGAGATTCAATACAGCTGACTTCCCACCCAGTGAAGCCTTTGAAGGGACAGAGGACTGACATCCACATCTCTAACACCTGGGACACCTCTTCTCTTGGCACTGGACCTCTAGGTTCTCTTTCTTTGTTCAACTCTACTTCAAGTGGTTTAATTCTGTTTTCTCACTGGAGGAGGATTTAGAAAAACAAACAAAATATCTTACCATTCAATGTGAATATAGAGACAAAACTCTAAAACAGAAAGGTCATTTCTTGGGGAAAGAGACTGGTCTTATTTTGAATGAAGGAAAGAGTGCAAAGATCTTGCAATATTTGCTGTAAATGGGTTGTTATGGTGAGCATTCCTGTCAACAAGTTCATTAACTCAGAGATCCACAAGTGAACAGAGACCAAAAAATATGTTTAAAAATTCAATAACAGATTAATGGGCAATATTTTGCAATCTTTGTCTAGCTCTGCTTCTTGCAGAGAATTAGTAACTTTACTCCAGGCCAGATTCAAATAGTCTTACTCATGCAGAGCAGTACCACGTTTTATGAGTAACCCCAGTGATATTTAGGACTAGATTTTGGAATAAGATTGGAATCAAAGAAAGACAGTGGGAGGCACAGGCTGAATCACCTTGATTAATAAGTGTAAGATTGTTGGGTTTGTATGTGTCTATATAAATAAACACAACAGGAATAAAAAGGATGTCTGGATTGACAGGCATGTGAGGGAATTAATAAACATCTTTTTGCAACATCCAGCAGACTCCTCTTAACAGAAGAGGACAACACCCAAAAGTTACTTAACATCAGGAAAAGAGGAATTCACACCTTCAGAAACAATAGAAGATCAGGCTCTTTTGCGGGTTTTACTCTCAACAGTTCTGGCTGCTGCCTGTGATATTACATAAGGTCTATGTTGCTCTTCATAGAAGTGATGGATGAAGTTTGCAGAGCTGCCCAAACGCCTTGAAAGCATAAGGTCCATTTTCCAAAATAATAGGGTCCTTGGGTTTCTAAAACCCTTTGAATTTCAGCACTTCTGGGAACAGTCTCATTAGCTTCTAAATCAGTATGCATTTTCCAGTTTGTTATGTTCCTGTTTATTGTATCTCAGGACTCCAGCCATCACTATACATCAATAACAAGATCATCAAAATGCAGCATTAAAAATCAAAAGCAAAGCTGTGCCCAACTGCTCTGTCAAAATGCCTCCAAAACCCATCATGGACTCCTGACACTAACAGTGGGTAAGGAAGGAACCAATTCAAAGCTCGCTGATGTAAAGGAAAGTCCACTCATTTCTACGGACCTCAGCAGGGCTTGGATCAGGCCCTGAAAGAATAAGGATGACATAAAAATAACATGACATCTGCCAGATTCACCAATATGCTCTGATGTTTTGCCCGGCCCAATGATGCAAAGCAGATGGAGCGTACTGACAATCCTGGCCCACTTCAATCACTTACTCCGGCTCTCAGATTCGTTTTCATCAGGCATTTTATTCATGGCATAAATACATTTATCTCATTAGTGCTCCTGCATTTCAGAAGAAAGAACACCACTTCTTAGCTTTATCAGAGGAGAAGTTTCCATATTTCATCACTTGGTGACTACTAATCTTCAGTGGGGTTTCTAAGACTGGTTTCTACAATTTATTAGAGAGTCTCTGAGTTTTGCTGGACTTAGGTGGGACTTTTAATTAATATGGTTTAGCTGTATTTGCCTTCCATACTACTTTGGCCCAAACACACTGCAGGACTTAGCAGCTTCACAGCTGCAGCCTCAAATCAAGAATCAATACAAAACTCATCTTTAAGCATTCATTTAAACTACATTGAATCTATTACAAACATCTATACACCTCACTGAAACAGTGCCAGAAGATGTGTTTAAAAAGCAACTAACCTGCTGGATCATAGAATCATAGAATGGTTTGGATTGGAGGGGATCTTAAAGATCATTTAGTTCCAACCCCCCTGACATGGACAGAGACACCTCCCACTAGACCAGGTTGCTCAATGCCTCATCCTGCCTGGCCTTAAACACCTCCAGGGAGGGGGCATTCACAACCTCTCTGGGGAGCCTGTTTCAGTGTCTCACCACTGTAAAGAACTCCTTTCTTCTATCCAGCCTAAATCTACACTCTTCCAGTTTGCATCCTTTATTCCTAGTCCTGCCATCCCTGCTCTCTCTACCATCTCTTCCCTGTAACTGCACAGAAAGAGGTTGAAGTCTATGGGGCTTGCACTTGAGGAGTTTGAGCACTCTGTCTTAAAAAACAGAGAGGGCATTGCCAACACTGTATGGCAGTAACAAGCAAGAAAGACATAATACAAGCTGAGCTTTTAGTATGCATTATTATAACAAATATAGGCATTAATGCACATTAAAAGTTGCTGAATGACTGAGAACTTAAGTAGATTGGACGATGTCTCTCCAAATTAAATAATCTATATTTGGCTAGTAATTCATTTCTTCCAAGATGTTTTTTGCTTGACTCTGCACATATTCCTCATTGCAGAAATAACTTGGGTGATTGCTGCCTGGCTCTAACCTCAAGCCAAGCAACTCAGGAGTGAGCCTTAGTGCTGGAAGGCCAGATGTGAGTTTCCATGCCCACTTCACCCAGGATCGCAGAATATCAGGGATATGAAGGAACCTCAAGAGATTATCCAGTCCAATCCTCCTGCCAGAGCAAGAACACCTAGACCAGGTCACACAGGAACACATCCAGACGAGTTTTGAATGTCTTCAGAGAAGGAGACACCAGAGTCTCTCTGGGCATCCTGTTCTAGTGTTCTGTCACACTTACAGTGAAAAAGTATTTTCTCTTATTCCTGTGTTACCTCCTGTGTTCCAGCTTGCATCCACTGCCCTGAGTCCTATCACTGGATGTCACTGAGAAGTGCCTTCAGACACTTCTCTGCCAAAACTGATCCAACTACCTGGAGAGCAGCTAAGCTGCTCAGAGCTTGCCCCCTGTGCACAAAAACCTGACCACTTTTACCCCCTCTAAGGGATGAATTGGCCATTATGCCATCCTTCCATCCTTCATATGTTTACATCCACATTTCACAGGCATTTCCAGTCCACCTCCTGCTCATCAGAGCTGTGAGTGGCTTGGTATGTCTTCTCCATGGAAGGACAATGTGCTACCAGCCACAGCACACATGATCCACAAGTTTCAGCCAGCAGTGGGACATGTAGGACTGCATGAAGGGATGAGGGACAATATAAAAATGCACAAGATTATACACAAGCCTGGCTTATCTCTAAAGCAAGCATTCACTTTACAATGATCATTCACATTTTTAAATGCAAAAACTGGTCTGCATTCAGACAGATAAGCAAGGCACTGAAATGGGGCATACCACACACTCCTTGGACAAATGGCCTACTTTGTAACTCCACTCCTGGCTTCAGCAAAGGGCCTGCTGATTTATAAAGGCAAAAATTTAACCCCTTTCTATCTAAGTTCTCCTTCTGAAGAGAAAGGATTACAATACTTATGTGTCACTTGTCATCTTGTTGAACTGTAAATGGGAGAACTATGGGTCTATGAGCCTCCCCAGTCAAGCCCTAGCAATAGCTCAAATGTTTCACATCACTCTTTTTCCTTGGACTGAATTGCAATTTTGCCATGTCTAATTTTTTACCTATAGCTCCTAACATTACAGCATGTGGCCCTGCTTCCTTTCCCCTCCACTCTGTTTACTTGTAGCCAGGAAGAAATACCACAGGATAATAGTTCCATGCTGCTCCTTAAAGGCTAAGGCAGAGAACAGATATTGGTGGTGGAAATCAAACAGTGGAATAAAGCTGAGACATTTATCCTCCTGTGAGGGCACAGTGACGCTTTGCTGTACCAGTACTACCACCTAGCCCTAATCAATCAGTGGAAGCCCAGTTCCTCAGTCTTTTGAGCAGACTTGAGAGTCCTTGTCTTGGGTACTTCACACAAGACATGATGTTGGTACAATAAATAAACGATCGAAATACAATGGAGTTGCTCTACACAGACCAGCAGAGACCCTTTGGTATGTGAAAGAGGGGGCTGGGCTGCATTACCTTCATGCAAGCTAACAACATGGTCACAACCTCTAGGAACTCACCAATGCTGAGGGTATCCAGATGGAAGAGTGATTTCCTATCTGATCTCCTACAGAAATCTCTCTTCTGGCTTCCCTGTTTCTGATCCTGCTCCTGGGCACTAAGGAGAAAGGAGAAAACTTTTAGGAAAACACCTCTGTGTGACAGCTACACTGTGGCCTCTGTTCAACTTGAAAGCAAGTCTCTGCACTCAGATGCCTCAGTGACTCCTGCTTCATGCCCTGGACCAGTCATATTTATGTATCTTGTTTATTTTTGGAGGCAGAATATATTTTACATGTTTTGCATGACCTTGGGTGAGGCAGCTTCCTCCAAAGTTCCTCTGTCCAGACAGGGCTATAAAACAACTGTCCCTATTTTCCACGAAGGCTCTGCCCAGCAGCAAGCAAAGTCCTACCAAGAGCTTATTCAAAAGAAACAGCCACTGGTGTAGATTTAATAGTCCCCGACTTTGAGGTTGTAAAACATGTTTGATGGAGCATTTTACACCACCTTAAATTTTAAATTCTTTGGAGAGCGTCAGAAGGTTTTTCAAGAAACCAACACAACCCTCATCCCCCAAGCACATACACACAAAAAGCTCCTTCATCACACAGGGAACCAGCATCCTGAGGCACTGACCTCCTCACTCCTCTACTTTATCAATCACTTTATATAATCAGTGCACAATGAACAGCATTTGAAAGTGGGCTGGGTTGGAGTTTTTCTTTCTTTTGGGTTTTCCTCAGGTTTTTTTCCCTTCTCCCCCCATCTATGGAACTGGAGGAAGAAAGTCTGTAGCTGGGACGTGGCTTGGGAAGGATCTAATGAGAGATCTTAGTTTGCAAAAATGAGGTGTTGTGGCAGTATTTTAATTGAAGGTTTGGAGATTTTCTTCCCCTGGAGTAGATTCTCAGAATATTTTGAGGCTGCCTCATTGGAAATGTATGACAAAAAGGTAGTTTTTCTGCTTCACAGATTCTTCACATCCTTGCCTCTCAGTAATCAAGTGAGAGAGAGCTAAAATCATCAGGCAAGATAAAACCCAAAGGGATAGTCCAAGTTACAATGGCATGAATGGGCAACAATCTCAGTGTAGCACCCCAGAGGGCACAGCCCCTCAAATCCTGCAGCTGGGAGAAATGAGACCCATCACCTCCACCTCCTGCTCAGTGGCACTAACAAACCCAAACCTCCACACTGCTTCCTGGAGGCACCAGTCAGTTCTCTGTCCCTGAGGCGTTTTCACAGGAAAACCGAAATAAATTGGCTGAAGATGATAGATGTTTTGACTAATTTTCACAGGTCACCCTCACTTCACCTGCCCATCTACATCTATTCATAGCCACTCCAAAACCTTCCTGAACCTCATCACACAACTTTCTCATCTCTCCACACTCATGATTTGGTACAACATTTCCCACATGCCACCCCAGCACTTGGAAAAGACAATTTGGTTGAAGCCTTTCATTTCATAATAAAGCATTCAGAGTTTTATTAGTGGCTTTCCCCAATCAGGGATCCTCTTCACCATCATTAGCTTTATTATCCCAATCAGGAATCCCCTTCACCCTGAGCAAAGTGCTCACAGTTTTAATCTGGTGGCAGCTGCCTCAAATTATGTACCACTGTATTTCAACCAAATGCAGGTTAATTTCTGTGCTTAGCTCGATTCACCACACATTAACATGCAAATTAACAACTGATACTTCAAATATGTGCTATTGCTGTCAGTGTGGGCAGCAGCAGGAGTGATGCTTCCTGCAGAGCAGCTCAGACCTCCAGCAGTCCTGCTCAGATCTTGTAGTTTATTATACAGTTAGAGATATATGACTGCTACAGACAAAACAAAACCCGAGCCAAAACCTTGCCTAAAATCTCAAAAATTCCAAATCTTTATTATGAGTCAAAGAACTTCAACTAATTCCATTGATTTTAAACACATTCTTTGTGACTTCCTCTCAGCTGGAAGCAGATACACAGAGAGGAAAACCCTTCTGATATACTCACAGCCTGACCTAAGCTGCTCTTACAAGATTTCCAATTTCTGTTCTGCATCAAAGACATGTATTATCCATGAGCCATCAGCAGGGACAAAACCCAAGACTCTGAGTAATAAAAACAACGGAGGTTTTTACTATTGGAGTTAAAGGGCTAAAAAAATGAGGTAAATCTTTACAGCTTCCTCTAGGATCTAGAAATGAAAACTTCAACAACTACAGGTACTACATGCCAGTAGGGAAACCTGAAATATGTAACTTAGACATTTGGTCACTTATATTGGTCATCCTTATCATAAATGGGCTTATCACTCTGGTCTCTATAAAACTGCACCCTTAAACCATACATAGGTCACACTAATGTCTCCATTTTATTGGTGAGGGAGTGCAAGGACACATCTGCAATTTCAGTTTTTGACACTTCTCTGGACAAAGATAATTTTTTTTCCCTTTTGATTTAGTGTACTGTCACAAAACCTTACCAATGTGGCCTTTTTATTTGGGTTTTCTGGTTTCTTTCTGTCTTTGCTCCCCTGAAGCACCACACTCAACCCCAGCACAGCCTGCAGCTCAGCCTGCAACAGGCCACAGAGTCCCCCTGCTGCCAGCAGGGAAGGTGATGATCAGTCACCCAGCTGGGAACCTGCTTAGGGCCTGTTGGACCAGATCCCATTTCTCATGTCTGGCATTTCCCTCTCCTGAGTGGCCACCAATGGGACCTCAGTGCTTTAGCTGTATGGGCCACATAGTCCTTCATTTCTCCTGATTTTTACATTGCCCATCTAGATGACAAACACTTCTCTTCCCACTTGTGTACAGCAGGAGATGAAAAGTAACTTTCTTTAATGTCAGCTGGAGCCCCTTGGCACTATTAATAAAAACTATGATCATAACAAGGGAGGTTTGCAAATTAGCAACCCTTGCTACAAACAGAGATACACCCAATTTAGCACAAATCATCGCAGGCTCTTGCCTGCTTAGTGGCTATTTTAATCACTGGTGACTAATGCCTGTGAGGGCTATTCCAGGGTTTGATGTGCCTCAGACACAAGAAAAATGGGAAATCTTGTGGGGAGAGAGGAAGAGGGTGAGAGAAGGAATTGGCTGAAGCCAAAGGTTCATCATCAAAAAGCGTTGATCTCATACCACCCATTTTGCTGCTGTTGCTGCTGTGTTCACTAGGGTCACTGGCTAATTCCTCTCTGAATAACAGCATCGTTTCTCTTCTTTTGGTGTGAGTCTAAGAAAAACAGTCATGCTCTGGAACACAAACAAAGGCTACCTGTCCCTTCCTTGGTTATGGAAATGGAGGTCAGCCTTTTTATTTTTGAAGGGGACAGAGTAAAGGAGCAGGAATGCTGCTTGGCACACCACCAGAAAGGAAATCTCTGCTTAAATATTTGACGGGAAGAGAGGGAGGAGAGGAAACAATGCAAAGGGGGGGTGGGGAGAGGCAACTTTTGTTTCATGCAGAGGAAGAAGGCTCCACTACAAACGAAGCCATGGGCTCACCTCTGCACTGGGCAGTGCTGCACTTCACCTCCACAGAGTGAGCTCAGTTAGACCATTCAACTTCTCTTGTCCATCTGAACTTCTAAAAACTAAAGGAGTTTCCCTGATTGCATAAAAGTGAACAAAATGCCACTAAGTGCCAAGCCTCCCAGGTGAGGTGCATGTGCTTATTCACACTGATCATTTTTCCTGAGGTAGGCTTACAAGAACTTGCCTCCACCTGACAAAATCTAGATCACCTCAAGCAGCACAATTAAAAAAAATTCTGAAAAAACTATTGAAAAGAAAAATTATTTTTTAAAAAAATCTTGCACTGAACAAAAAAATGCATTCTTTTGAAGCTAAAGGGTAAACCAATGTTTGATAATGTGACTGACCCAGCAAGGGTCAGCATTCAATTTTTATTTATCTGAAGGCCATCAGATTCGGAGACTAAGACTTTTGCTTTCTCTGACATACTTCATCTGACCAACCAGAAGCATAAAAGCCCTTTATTCAGGTCATGCCTGGACAGAAATCCAGCCCAGAATACCCAACACCACTTTCTTGAGTACCTGCTAATTTCATGACAAGCTGGATGAGGCTTTGAGCAACCTGGTCTCGTGGAAGGTGCCCCTAACCATGTCAGGGGGATTGGAACTAGTTGATCTTTATGGTCTCTTCCAACCTAAGTCATTCTGTTATTCTGTGAGGAACCCCATGAGTTCTCCAAGGGTAAGTTGGTAGAGATGGAGCAGAGTATGAAGCCTGGCAGACAAATACTGAAAATGGTATGACAGGAGTTCAAAACAGAGTAACATACTGTTCCTGTCCTCTGAAGGCTAATTAGCAGCATAACTTTTAAATGGAAGATGTAGGGGACTGGTTCAAGTAGTCCAGTTGGCTTCCCCTCTGTTACAGCATTGCAAGCATGCATGTACTTTGTGGCCCTGTAAATTTTTTACATTCACCCAGGTCACTGCAGGTTCAATTTTACAATGTTGGAGGCTCCAAACAATTCTGATCATAAACAGCTGCTTCTGGTTTTTACTTAAGGGAAAGTCTTTTTTGGTTTATTGCTCCTGTGGCTACTAAGTACTAACACTGGGAAGCTAGTCATCTAAGTTGCCTTGGACTTATTACTCAAAGTCTTTAATTTTTTTCAGCACATGCTTGTTTACCAATGTGGCTCGAGATTGTTGGCTAAGATTTGTAGACCCCTGGTGTAGCTACAGGAAATATTTCTAAAGTCTTCCTTTTCTGAGAAGTCTCCTGCTTGAATAACCATCTCTTTCCATGAGGCTTCTGTATGAGTTAGTTGCACTAAATTATGTGGATTTTTTCTCCTTTCCTTCTTTTACACCTCTCTGTCTTCTTAACGTATTCTGAAGGTGTCACCTCTGTAGATGTTGAGATCTTGGAACCAAAGAATACATCCAACTTTTGCTCTTGCAAAAAGTTTTTTTCACTTGGCTCTTCATTTTGTTACTCCATGCAAATTCTTCCTCAGAACAGTAGAGATGACAGGCTACCTGCATGTACCTGTCCTTCACAGATCAGTCATGAACAAGAGGAGGAGCTGGAAGTTCTGTGAGTGGCCATGGTTGAGAAAGTCACATGTTCACCTGTAACCTCCTCAGGGCAACGTACCCCACAGCTTGTACTGACCTGCAACTTGCCATACACTCTCCATGTACAGCCTCTTCTGTGGTCACTCCATCCTTGACCGTATTTTCAGGAAATCTTGGTGCATTGAGATGCAGCACTTGTAGCTCCATCAAAGGGCTCTTTGGAAAACCAGCCTGTATTTGGGTGCAAAGAGGGACTTTCTTGGAATCTGGTCCTAATAATCACGGAGTAAGCTGGAAAAATTACTTTTGCTTATTTTGACTTGAAACATGACTTCTGGAGTTGTTGCAAACTCTGATTTATCTTTTTCATTGAGGCTAATGCTCTGTAAGGTGATGACAAAAACTCAAATTTCCCTTTTTTCTGTCATCCACAGATGCAGGGGTTCCATGTACACAACTGTATCAAAACCAGGAGGTTCCAGCCCTAACTCAGCTAAACTTTCAAAGCTGCTTGGAAACCTCATTCACATTAAACTTTATGGGAACTGGACATCCAAATTCCCTAGGTGGCTTTGCAAAACACAGCTGTAACTAATTGTTATGCAGAAAGGTTTGGGGGAAAGATTTTGATCTAGAAAAGGAGAGAGAGATTGCAGTGCCAAAAAATCTTTTGCAATAGATGCTCACATGGTATCCACAGAGCTGATTCTATGCTATCTCTTTGGTGAAGTAAATGGAGCCATTTTACAATTGCTAATCCTCTCTCTGTAACTCTTCTTGTGCCTGGAGAGGTTATAAACTTAGTGGGAGAAAGAATTTCTTTTTGGAGTTTCTAGTAATCCCTGCCACTGCAAACTATGGGGCTGGAAAGTTGAATAAATCAAAACGACTGATGAACAATTCACGCCCAACTCATTCCCATTGAAGAAATTGTCACATTCCATCAGTGAGACTGGTAAAATCTGTGACCATCTCAACCTTATCAAGCCTTAATTTCTTCTTCCTGTTTTGGCAATAATTTAACGTTAAAGGTCACAGAGCGAAATGCTCAGAGTCAGGAAGCAGAGGAGTTCTGATTTGATAACAACATTATTTAGCCCCACGAAGCCCCACTTGGTATTTTCTCCTCCTTTGTTCCTTTTCAAGACCATGATCCATCTTCCACTGAAGACAATGGGAGTGTTTCCACTGAATTTAATGAGACTTGGATCAGGCCCTAAATGTCAGTATTACTCTATTAATATTTATGCTGTTGGAAGTATGTCAGAAAATATACAGGATGTGCAGAGTGGCTGAGTGAGCTATGAGAATCATAAATTTTCCTGACTTAGTCATTTCTTCACAAATCCTTAACATTTCTAATCTAACCACGGTAATAATAAAATAGCAGGATTCTAACCTTCTCTTCTTACTGTGTAAACCTTTCTCCACTGTAATCTGTCTGAGCTGGCTCCAGAGATGAAAAATCATCTGCATTGCAACTCCCTATCTAGTTCATGTCTAGTCTCTCTGACACATACATAAAACAATAAAACTGTTATTTTAAAAGTTGCACATTGAGTGATCAAAATTAAAAGGCTCTCAAAACTAACAAGCTGTATGATTTACAGTCTTGAAAGATCCTTAGTTTAGCAACATTCACAGCCTTCAAAGGCAGGGAGCTGAGGAACTAAACCTGTTATTGCAAGGCCCCTGCAAACATGACTTAGTGGCAGCCGCTCAGAGGATGTTTCTCCAGGCTACTCTCCTTGGGGTTTCCTCTCAATGTAAGGAAAGGACCAAGCAGTGTGGCAACAAGAGGAGTCTGCCAGCTTGCCATGGGAATGCCTGTCACTGCAGGGTGTGTGGCAACCACATTGGTCAAGCAGTTGTTCCAACCTCCCTGTCACTGGAGAAGTGATGGGCAAAACAGTCCCAAAGGCCTGGAATTTCTTTTTCTCTTGAATTAAGTCCCCAGATGGATTGATTCCTCCCTGCCTCGCCGCCCTTTCTCAGCGGGCAGTGCTTGCCTGAGTGGGTGGAGGAATGCGGGCAAGCTCACAACATAATAGTCAACTGACCACCAGAGCTGTAGAGTAAGGTCACTGGGGAAAAACAGTCATTGAAGAATGCAGCTGAGCTATGCCCAAGATATGTGGGGGGAGGCTTTGTCTCCTTTGGCATGCTGAGCCTGGCCAGGGCCACAGACAGGATGGCAAGGGGCTGCAAGGCACTGAGAAATGGGCAGGATCTGTTTTGAGTTGACACTGGCAAGGCATCACCTCCTAACCCTGCTTAGCTACCTACACTTGGTTTAGACTGAAGTGTAAGCATGAAAGAATATGCTAAATCCATACAAATTAGGTAAGTGGAACATCAAAGATTAATACAAGGTAATTCTGTGGTACTGTTCAAAATAATGCTGCTTTGAGGATGCAGATTAACTCATTGCAGACTTGGAAATACACTCAAAAAAGAGTTAAGTGGCTTAGTCCTACTGTGGCTGAGGTGGAAAGAGACCTCTTGAAGTCATCTTGTTCAACTCAACCAGCTTGAGCAGAGTGTCCAGGATAATGCAATAGCTTCAAGTGAAAGTTATTCAATGTACCTTCTTTCAAAAGAAGGAATTCAGAAGACTTTCAATGGCCGTGAGACACCTAGCAGTACCTAGCAGTCACCTCAGGTTAGGGACACTGACACATGTTTGGAAGAAGTCAGAATGAAGAAAAGCTCTCTGTAAGCTTCTCTTCAGGGTACCTGATCTAGGACATGAACATGCTTCTATATCCCAACTCAATCTCTCAACCATCTTTATCATCTCTTTGAGAATCTCCCATTTGTTTTATCTCCAACCCCAAAAGCACGAAATTAAGGACACACCAGGAGAAGAGCACAAGCTCAGCTCTTTTTGTCATTTACCTTGCCCTAGGAGTAGCTTAGTTTGTTAAGAGAGGCAAGATTTGAAGGCAAAGGCAGTATCTTTTAATGGACCGACCAGTAATGCTGACTTTGCTACAAACCTCCCTTTGCTTATGATCATAGATAATCACAGCTACACAGCACTTCTCAGACAACTCAGTTTATTGAAGCAGTCCCATTGTTCATTGTGAGCAGAAATATTACACAAACCAACTTTTTCTACTGGACCCACACAGAAGTCCTGGATCTATGGAGCCCAGGATATAGGGAAACTGTAAAACAAACCACCATCTCTCTGATCCAGTGTCCTACCTCCAACAGTGACCAAGATCATATGCTTCAAAAATGCCAGAAAATTCTCATCTCTATGGATTTTCTCTTGTATCTGGGTGGCGATCTGTTCCTAGGGCCAGTTTCCTCTGCTGCTGTTAAGGCAGCAGTCCAACTTCTCAGCTTGAGCCTATCAATCCAAACACCCAAATCTGAAGGATCCATTCCTTGAGGGACATTTTTGTCAGTGCAAACATGACAGTCCCAGACCATTTATCATGTTGCTAAAGAGCAGTCTATGCAAAAACAAAACCTAAGCATTGAGGCTGGGATATTCATTGCAGCATAAAATATTTTAGACAGTGAAACTCTTGAGATGCTGGGTAGCTCATATTAATACAGTCCCTTTGAAATCTCCACAAAACCAGCTTTTACAACATAACTTTAACTTTTGAAATTGCGGCAGAGGAATCAGTTCCACAATTGCCTCTGGATGGGTGTTTTATCACTCTGATGATGGGTGAAAGGGCAGGAAGCAGAGGGACAGGATGGAATTTGGAGTGTGACCCAAGTCCTGCCAGGACACAAGGGAGGGATGTTTTCAGAAAAAAAAAGAGAAACTTTGCCATGGGGGAAGTGGGCTGCCTTGCCTCCATATCCTGTGGATCCAAACTTCCCCCTGAGCGTGACATCTCTTCTGAAAATATGCATTCAGACTTCTCCAAACTGCTTCCCACTCCACTCCAGAAGGGCCAGTTCTTGACAGCCTGTGTTTTTAGCAAAAACAAGTCCACCCCTACCACTCACACCATGTTAATCCAGTGGAAGCAAGGGAAGAATCATGCTTAATACCATGGTTTCTCTGGAGATTTCCTGTGGAAATCTTCATCGGGAAGAAAATAAAGTGTTTGATGGGACAAGATGTGTCAGAAAGTATCAGTTCTCCTGACTACTTGAATCCAAAGATACAAATAATGGCAAAAAAATGGTTCACATCATCTGAGCATCTTGTTTCTTCCACACAGTCAACATTTCCTCTAGGACAAAGATCCCAAACCATTGTGTATCTCTTAAAAGATACTGCTCATTCATGTATGCATGTTTTGGTCTTCTTCCTCTGTTTTTTTCCATTGAGCTCACTTTGGAACACTTTCTGAGTTTGACTCAGAAAGCATTACAAGCCCTTCAGAAGTCTTGGCTAAAACTAAAATTTTGAGGAGTTCTTCTGTGACTTGGGTTAGTATGTCAACTCCTACAAACAGTTTATTGCTTATGAAAAACATAATTCTCCTTGAAGTGTTCTCTTTAACTAAAACTTCTGTTTTCAGCAAGAATAGTTCAGAATTGTCCATTGTAGCATTGAAGTCCAGACTATTAAGTAAATCATTTATCAGTTGATTTGGAGCCCACCCTCTCTAACCATTCAATTAACCTCCCTGAAGTCTTTATCAGGCCTGAAATTATAACAAACATGAAATTTGTGGGAATGTATTGCCCAGTTTTCAAACTGGTGTTGACACAAACTCAGCATTTACAGTAATTTTGGGTCACCAGTAGTTCTTTCAGGCATTCTTCTTGTTAGAAAACATAATAAGCTAGGAATTTAAACAAAGGTGATGTATCAGCAAATGACCCTCAGACAGTGTGATCTCATCTCCCAGTCACTCAACATTTGGGAATAGGAATGAAGTTTGTTGCCATTTAGCAACAGACCAACAAAGCAGACAATAGTTAAAATACCCATATACCATTTGAAACACAAACATATCTTCTCAAATCTGCCACCTCCCTTCCTTTCCCATCCCATAATGGAGAGAAAAGGACTATTTGGCATCTAACTGAAGTTCTGTGAAGCAAGAGGAGGGATACAGGCAATCATTTTTGGTTTAGCTACAGAGGCAAATACTCAGCATTTTATTTTTGAAGCCTTGACTGCAGGAGAGTATCAGCAGCATCATAATCAGCTCAGGTGCAATCTGTGTAAGCCTTCATAGAGTTCTTAGAAGGGCAGCTAGAACTGTGTAGCCCCAAGGGCTCTTGCACAGGAGGAAGCAAGTTCAAAGCTCTCCAGCCTGGATGCAAACCTGGTGTCTGAGCTGGTGACCCAGTTTCACTCCTCAGCCTTCATTTGATGTTTGAAACACTTCAGACCAGGGATTGTCTATTATTGTGTATGAGATGGAAAGCACTCAAGACAATGGGATCCTGATCTCTGTTTGGACATCCAAGATCTATTGTAATACAAGTCAAAAAACAAAATGCTTTCCTGCTGTTTCTAAAACTGCTTCCATTTGGGGCTTGAGCCAGGGGTTTATATAGGGGTCCAGGGAAATAATGCAAATAAGAAAAAACGCAGTAGAATTAATGAAACTTGGTATCTGACATCCTTGCTGGGCCCAGGAAGATCTTTCCATGGCTGAGGCTCTTCCTAAGATCTAAACCCTGTGTGATTTTTCATGTATGAGTAAGTGCTGAGATTCACACCCATTAGTGGGACATGACTCCTCACCAGCTCTAAATTTCATTATATTTATAGAAAGTAGATTATCCTTGAGGTCTCTGTCCTCTTCCCAAATTAAGTTGAAACCAGCTAAAAAGTCATAAGGAAGGAGACAGGGGGACAAATAAGGGCACAAGTTAATATATAGAATACATTTGCATAATGGTTACTTCCTTAGGAAATTGGCTAGAAAAACACACAAAATACTTTCTCAGCTTTTGGATGCTGATTTGCCTGCCTCCACCAGCCAAAGCAGCAGGGTTATGACCATACCCACTAACACACACAGCAACAAGTTGTGCCTGGCTTCCTCCTTCAGAGAGGGAATTGGGGCACAGAAAGCCAAGGCAGATGTTGACAATAGAGAGTGGCCTTTCTAAGCCAGACTGAAATTTCATCTATCTCACTGTCTTGCCTCTAACAGAAGCCACAAAAGACACCCAAGGAGAAATTAAGCTCAACAGACATATTTGATAGTTTCCTCTCACACACATTTAACTTCCAAAAATTTTTGTTCAGTAATCTCAAGAAGAATGCAACTGCTAGACACTTAGCAATCTCTACAGGTTTGTCTTAGACAAAATTCTTCCTTGAACTCTTCTGCCTAACTTGCTTCTGAGGCCTTGGCAAGGAAACAACGGCTACTTTGCCCCATCCCAAATTGCTCCTGTTGTCCTCCAGCACACGAGAGGAGAGAATTCACAGGCAGCAAAGTGAGCAGTGTTAACATCCCTCAAACTGGACAAGGCCAGGAAGAGGTAAAGCTACAAAGCCTACCAAGTTATGAAGATAAGAGGAGGTCTTGCCCTTTTGCACTTAAACAGTCTCGCTGGATTAGATAAACTGCCCTGGTTAAAGGATTCTTGTCCCAGTGTGGACTGGACCTACAAAGGGTTTTCCTGGCACAGCCAAGACTGTGACTGCCTGCTGTATTTGAACTCCGTAACTAAGCAAGTAAACCTCTGAAGTGGAGACCTGGCTGCAATTCAGGCAAAAAGCAGACAGGAGCTCTGAGCAGGAGGCTAAGCACCTACATTTTCTTTCTGCTTGTTTTCCACAAGCCTCTACCCAGACAGGGCTCTGACCCAATTCCCACTGAAGTCCACAAAGGCGGCTGACTGGCTTCAGGAGCTGGATGGCACCCAGCGCCTGACCGAGTGAAATGCAATCTGCTGTCCCACAGCTCCAAGCCTCCTTCCCCTACAGCTCAAAGCTACCAGGACTTCTACATTCCCCTCTAGCTTAGCAGGATGACCAGCACCAGCCTTGGTGCAAACACAGCTGCTCAAATCCAATGTCACAGGGCGTGATTGCCACCATCCCCTGGCATCCTGACCTCTCCCTCCCAGCCAGCCACAAGAGCATGCTGCATCTTGTGCCCACATTTTCTTTCCTAAGAAAGCCCCAAGGGGCTTCTCTGGCACAGCTCACATTGCTAGTGAACAGCTCCCTTTGGCTTCCATGTTTACATCCTTGTGGTTGTTAATTTGAGAGAAGCCTTTTATTTTAGACACACACCCCCCAACTCCCTCTGCAGGGGGGGAAAAATGTGACCTTTAAGATTGTTTATACCAATCAACAAGAAGCCCTTGCGCTGCCGGATTCCAAGAAACACGAGACCATCTTGGAGCTTGGAAGAGGGAGGGGAGCATGGGTAAGGAGCGGGATCAATCAAGGTCAGGAGTTCACAGACAGGATAAAGCAGAAGGCAAGACAAGCAGGAGGGGTGGCAGTGCTTGCCCTCTCCATTCAGAGAGGCAAGATGAGCACCAGCAATCCATCCATGATGTGTGACTGTCTAGATTTGCAGTGCGTGGAGCTGACATCTTGAGGTGATGTGAGGAACGAGATGGTTGTGGTGGTCTTGGTGAATGAGAGCTGTCATTTCTTCATCGCAAGTCCCTTGTGGGTCTTCTCCCCAGCCTCATGGCAATTCACTGAGAACTGAGAGAGATCTGGGACAAGGAGAAATTATTGCAGTACAGTTTTGCATTCTAGTGCCCGTGGTGATCAGTAAGGGGGTCTGACCAGGCCAGGAGGAAGATGAAAATATTTTCCCACTGTTGAACGCAAGAGTAAATAAATAAGTAAACAGACAAGCATTCAAATCCAGGAATTTCCTCTAATTGCCAGTGTTAGCCTTCAAGGGAATAGCACCACACATTTTTTCCTACCGTTGTACTGAGCTAAATAAGAAAAGGTTGTGGCTTTTGAGACACAAATTTCAAGTGTCCTAATAAGTAGAGGAAGCACTGGCATCCCAGGACTGGCACCAAACCTACGGGTGTCTTATGCATAAAATGCCAGGACTAACAGCCAACTTCAAAGGCAGCAACACCACTCTCAGTAGGTTCAAGACTGAGGCATTGAGGGAAGGAAGATAAAGAGAGAAGATCAATGAAAACCATGGGAGGACAAATGCGGTGGGGCAGATAGAGATGCTGAGATACAGCATGCCACTTTGGGGCATGCAGCTGAGTTCAAGGCAGGGGTTTGCAGGGCAGAGGTATGTTTCTTCCTTTGAATCCCCTCCCCAACCAACAAATCCCAGTGGATGTCAAATTCAGCCCCAAGGTATCTGGCATGACGTCAGGACTCAGACAATTTCAGTCACTTTTTTGTGGCCAAAGCTCTCTTTGAATTTATATATTTACAATTGCAGGAGTCCATCTTGTTCTCATTTACACTTATCTCCTCCATTGGCCTACACAATACTACCAGAGGTGTTATTTAGCCTATGCATCGCCTTTATTTTATTTTTTTTAATGTTGTCTGCCCAGATGTATTATTTATGACCCATTAGATACATTTGTTAGTTAACTAATAAACCTCAGAAAATATTTTCAATGAAAGACTGGATTTTTAAACAATCGTGACGCCGCTCCTCTATTAGCACTCAAGGATTAAATAGGACTGTGAGTAGCTGTTAACTAACAATTGGTTACCGAAACACATGGACTGAGGTTTTTGTCTTCCCACTATTGAGGCTGAAGAAACAACGTTTCTACAACCACACTGATGTTGCCGCCTGAGTTCTCATTTCAAGGCACATGCTGAATTTTAAACCACCACATGGATTTCCCACCCATACCTTCATCAGCACTGGACATGCTGTGAAGGAGAAAAGCAGATGGAAGTCACAGCTGGCTGTGTAGACATCAAAAGTAATTCTCTTTTTAAGCACAATTAGTTAGTTGCTCTTAGGGGGTTTTTTCTGTTGTTTGTTTTTTGTTTGTTTGTTTGTTTCTTTTTTCCTTCTCCTTTCTCTTTTATTAAGAAGAGCTACCATTCCAGTTTTTCTGCTGGGTAACGCGGGGTTTTGACAGCATCTGGGATTTGTGTGCCAGCACCATTACCCTGTGCAAGCCCTGCCCAGCTGCACTGGTGGTGGACTAGTAATTGTACTCACTTTCTTTGCTTGACCAAGCAACCAGAAGTCTGTTTGTAAACCTGGAGCAGCATTTTGTAGGCTAAGGGCAGCAGTGCCACCTCTGGTAGTTATGTTCATTCATCTGCCAGCATGCTGCCTGCAATCTGAAACATGTTTTTGTTTTATTCCTACATTGTCCCACCAATGAAAGACATTTCCAGGAGTGAGAGATGGCCTACAGAGTCAGCAGTTACTTGTTCTTCCCTGAGTCCTGTTTTCAATATAAGTCCTTGGTTTAGGTTATTGTTTCTTCTTTTTCGTCTTCATTCATTCTAGCATTCCATCTTGCCATGCAATTGGAGCTATTCAACTCAAAGATAAAAAGCATTCATGAAAATGCACAAAACCTAAGCTGAGTTGCTCACTGACACGGACTCTGTGTCCTGTTTTATGTGACTTAGGGAATAGTAGTTCCTCTGAGAAATTATTCTCCATTCAGATCCTCAAGAAATGTGTCCTGATTGGATACAAATGAGAGAAATTAAATACAGATGGTTCCTTTTTGACTACAGCTCCAAAGAGGCCCATGTAGCATGGTTATCTTTGGCCAATTCCCTCCTGGTTACTTCCAACTCAAGTGTTGCTTCTATCTGCTCGTGTTTGCAGGCATCACCCATGCTTCTTCTGTCAACTGTACCACCAAGATAATTAATAAAAGAAAACAGGCACCTCTTTGGTCAAAATATTCTTCTGTCTACTTGCACCACTAAGATAAATAGTAAAAGCGAACAGGCACCTCTCTGGATTTCAAGGTATAATTCTGTCAAAAAACATGGAAAGTCTAAGTAACTCAGTTGTAGGAGTCAGCTTATCCTTACAAATGAAAATGCAGATTCAGCCTGACTATGTATTTCCAAACTCCATGTACACAGCATTTCCTGTTTGCTGGCACTGGCTCTTTGGAAGTGCCTCTGCAGTAAGAAACATCAGGCACAGAGATTGAGCTGGAAATTAGCAGTGATCTCGTGAACTGTCACTTCTCCTTCTCTTGCTATTTTGACTTCTCTCACAGCATTGGAAAGTCAAAAGGAAACAACGTAAAAGGAAAAAAACACTGAAAAAACCACAGACATTGACACAACAAAAATTGTGTTCCTCCTTGTTTCACAAGATGTTAAGACAGCAAAGCCCTCTCATTATTTCGAGATAAACTTTTAGTTGAAAAGTTTTACTCCATTCTATGACGCTTGTCCAAGATACCACAAGACAGAATGTAACCCCATCAGAGGAAAGATTATGCCAGAAAGGTCAAACCATCTTCTTTTTCACTTGCTACCCCACCCTACTGGCCTCTGATTTGGTAATCAGGAGGAAACATCAGGAAAATCTTGTTGCTGAATGAACTTTTTTATTGTAAGACCAAGAATACCCTACTTGCAGTAAAAAATTATAGTCAGAGGCCTCCTGAAATCAACCAATCTAAATAAGAGATAAGTAGATCTTTAAAAAAAAAATCCAAAAAACCCCCAAAACCAACCAAACAAAACAACAAACCACTCCCTCCCCCCTAAATCAGTCCAATAATACAGCTATCCACAAAACAAACTCTGAATTCCCAAAAACAGGACCAGACAAGGGACAGTATGGACTCCAACATTAAGTTCTTCCCACTGTTGAGTTTGAAAACATTTCCCACAACAGAAAGATGGATAGTAGCATAAAACTAACAAAGGTAGATAGATCAGCAGTCTGGTCAGTAGCCAAAATCTGGTTTCACCCCTAGAAACCCAAAACCACAAAGGGCTGAAGTAAAATATGTAATGATATATCAGAGCTACCTGATACCTCCCAAGCTCTCTCGCTCAATGATCTTTACAGCCAGCAAAGGGCCTCAGAGCTGCGCTTTCTTTGTAGCCATACCCTTAAAAGTCCAGTTTAGGTAAAAGAGCTTGATTCCCAGGCTATGATGGATATCCTTGCTGCAACCACAGCTGTAAAGACACAGTCAGGATTATTCTGAGCATCCATCACCTACCTGACTCAAGCCTTGTGTCTCATCTGTCACCTAAGCAGGGGGTGCAAATCTCATTATAACCACCAGAGTGAGTCATGTGTTACAACTTCTGTGTATGCCCATTACTTTCAAGTATAACCTCCCAGCTCCTCCAGACAGGATGGCAGAGATGGATGGACAACTCTCTTTGATCTGGGGAGTTCTTCCTCTACCTTCAGTTTGTCTCCAATTGCCTCCAAGGTCATGCTGTCAGGACAGGGACAGCATCCCCCTCCTTGCATATGAATCTCATCTCCCCTCCTCTGAACCCAGTCTACACATGTTTGCTGTTACTTCCAGATGTGTCCACAACTTGAAAGCAATGGCTTGAGAGGAAAAAAAAGCCCAGCATTTAGAGCTAGCAGAGCTGAGTCCCCCTTCCCCTTCTTTTCCCTCAGCATCCATCAGGTCATCTGTGCAGGCAACACCAAACACTTCTAGGGGGTCTCAATAACCCACCACAGAATACTAGAGAAAAAATCTAATTCTTCCCCCTGTTATATTAAAAGCCTTTCTACAAGCTCACTGATCAGAATTTACTTCTAGAGATCTTTGGCTAAAGCCCATCCGAACAGATATCTAACAAGAAACCAGTTCAGTGTCCTTCTCCATGCTGGAATGAAATGGTTGCCTACAAAACAATGGAAGTGATGGCACTCACTAAGGCTTGATCGCCTCCATAAATGCAACAGCACGTACAACACTAATATATCTTAATTCTACTGTCCTCACTCATGCAACCCTGGCAAAAGACTCTGTCCTGCAGACATCTCCAGCCCTGGGTCTTTCTTCAGTAGCCAGACTGGGGGTCCCTTTTAGTGGTCATGTGGATTGTGGTGGGCAGACACACAATGTCACTTCTGTGTGGTACTACAAGCTTTGAATTTTTCCTTGAAGAGGACAGGAGGAGGTGGGAGAATGGAGACAGTCTCACCTACACCAACAGCTGGAGCATTTGCTCCATAAACAGAGTGCCACTGGCATGAGAAGGGTTCACCCCTGGTTTTGGGAGTTGTTCTCAGAGCAGCTCTCTTCCCCATCAGCTGGTGACAGCCCACTCCCTCCACGCCCTGTGCTGTGGGAAGTTAATTTAGAAGCCAGCTTTGCCATCTGTGGACTACCCCATGCTGGGAAAACCCTCAGCTGGGGAGATCCGTTGTCTTTCCAGAGAGGCGCAAAGAAATCAGAGCGTGGGAGAGCACATGGACCTAAGAGTCCTCCTAAGTCCTTTGCAGATTTCTCTGTGCATCCCCCAGACTCCACTGCTTCCACCCAAAGTACCTAAATGTGTCCTTATGGTGATGTATGCTGTTGACATCAGAGCAGACTCACAGCAGCACTCCTGCTGCTGCCCTCAGCTGAGTCATGACTCATGAACAAAGGGGATTTTGACCATTGTTATTTTATTATTTTCATTATTTCATTTATCATCTTAATTTCCCTCTCTCTCTCCTGGCCAAAAGAGAATGACAGACAAACACACACACATACAAAAGAAAAGATGGGG
The DNA here is from genome assembly GCA_013400935.1 of Turnix velox. NCBI lineage: Eukaryota > Metazoa > Chordata > Aves > Charadriiformes > Turnicidae > Turnix > Turnix velox. The sequence goes on along the minus strand of VZTY01016797.1, from coordinate 220,982 downwards.
GTAGAAGAAAAAAAACTGCCAACATGGTCCACATCTGGAAACTGATTTCCTAACCCCAGAACAAAGAGCTATGAAATTGTGGCTCCAAGTCTCCTGTTTGTGTTCTCCCATTATGTAAAAAGTCCTATAATAAAAGCTAATGGAGAAGCTCAAGAGTTGGAAAGAATTATTTGGAATTTATTAGTGAACAAGATCCATTCAGAAGTTCTTGTAGAACTGTACAACTGTAGAACTTAGAAAGCTATTAGGAGCTCAAAAAAGCTGCAAGAGCATGAGAGCTTTTGGTTCCTGAAAATTTCTCAGTTGATCAGGCTTGGCATGGCTTAAATCACTTCTTTAATCCCAGTTAAACTACTGTGCCATTCCTGTTACTTTCCATATTCAGAAATATCACTCTTACCAAAGTTTAGTGCTATGCAAGGATGGGAAAAAGACACGGAGACTTCAAGAGAATGCTAAGGGTAGAAAATGCAAGAAAAACAAATTTTAGAAATCATAATTTTTCAGCAAAGGAAATGGAGACAAACAGTTCCTAAGCAAGTTAAAGGATGTCAGACTTTTTTAATAGCAGGAAGTTTCTCAGAAGGGGTTAAAAAATCCACAACTGACACTTTTAACAGAAAAGGATTTTGCAAGTCAATAGAAATGTTCATTGGGGGAAAAATTTCAAAAACATTCAGTTTCTAATTTGAAAAACTGTAACCCCATAGCATTTCAATGAGAAAAAGAAATACATGCATTGTTGAGAAATGGCACAGTGCATCCCACTGGGACAGAAAGAAAAGCATTAGTTGAGAATTGTTGAGGAGAGGACAATTATTTGAGGGCTTCAAAAGAAGATGCTCCTCTGACCTGCTTGATCGCATACAGATATGCCCAAGAGCCATGTGTAGCTCAACTTCCATTTCCAGCTCAGGTCTCTTGACATTGGCACTACATTGAAAGTCAGGGCTCATGTACAGCATAGATTTATCCTACAGCATCATGCCAAAGCGATCTAGGAAGAGACACCACACCTGGGTGCACATGAAGGAAGTCACATTTTCCAAGAGTATTCTCGTCATAAGCTCTTTTTCCTACTCCTCCTCCTTTTTTCTCTTTGATGTTACTTAGCTGTTCTTATGTTCAGTGTTGAATCATTGGACCTAGCCTTTCTTCTGGACCCTTGGGATGCGTTACAGGGATGGAAAGAGAAAGGCACTGCTTATTAATACTTTCCAAGTGTAAGAGACAGGAGATTCCTGGAAAATCAGGTTAAGACCGTCCAAAAAACTTCTTCGAAGAAATGTGGTGAACTGTATATAGTTATTTCTGGTGGAGATGGAAGTTAGACTACTCTTGAAGGCAAGTGGCTGCTGTCCAGACAGAGGTCTTAATCGTCATTCCAGTTAGTCACTGAAAACTAAACACATCGTAAGTAAGTGGGGAAAAAGGGCTATTCCAAGTAAATAGTCTCATTATTCTACAGGAACTGTTCTAGCTCATATATGTTTACCTACATTTATATTTAAAAAGAAGGCATTGAGACAAACCATGGATCAAGAAGCTGAATCCTGAAACCAGTCTTCTTCCTCCGTGAGTGAAATCGCTCAAACAAGAACAGAATTGGTCAAAACATTTAAAAATAAATAGTGTTGGGCTTTTTTTTTTTTTTCAAAGGAAAATTTATTTGTGAGCATTTTCATCTCCTGTCCCTCAATTTTTTTCTAATTTTTCAGTAAAAACCAGAAAACAAGAAACTGTTTTTCAGCTTTGTTTCCCTTCATTCCTCCTCTGTTGCCTTGCTGTCCATGGCAAAAAAGAATAACAGCTCTTGAGAAGGTGAAGGGAGGGGAAATAAAGAATACTTAAACTATAAAATTTTTAATATGTGTCTTTTAAAACTGGAAGTTCTCAGAGTTATTTTCTGCTGTTTTTCTGAGATGGTTTACAATTTTTCCCTTGCATGTAGTTTTACTGTAAGATCAGAAAACTGAACATTTTTTCATCAGTGCTATAAAGCACTTGTAGAAAATTCTATTAGGAGATGATCTGCATTGCTCCTGCCTCCCTTAACACACATGTTCTTGATATCTGCAGATATGCCCAGCTCTCAGACACAACCCAGATATGTTTCAGTAGCTCAGCTCATTGGACACCAAATGCTACCTGTTTTTGCATGGAGAATTTTAATGCCAGATCTCAGAGGAGCCATTGGCCTATCTCTACAACACAATCTCCCATTATCTATCTCTGCTGTAGTTACTTGCCCAGAGCAGTGCAATTTCAGCAGAGCATATGCTCAGCCTCAGGCCTTCACAGCCTGCAGCTTCTTCCTCTCTAAATTCTTCATTTCTCTCATTTATGAACAGTAGAAACACATACTCTAGCCCACAGACTATAGGTAACCAGCTGGAGACAATGTCTTGCCTCCCCTCATCACCTCCCTGCATTACTTGTGCCCCTCCCAGGCTGCCAGCTCCCCTCAGCATGTGCTAGTGCTCTCATTTTAAACCCAACTGTTGCAACCAGTCAACCCACTCCTCATACTCCAGGTCTTACAGTCAGGTTAGATGTGCAATTTTTATCAACAATAATGCTTTACAGTCTTCCTGCTTCTCCAGGAAAACTTGAAGATGAGATCTGAAATTAGTTACAAGCTCACAAAGCAGGCAGCAGGAGTGAAGAAGTAGTTGTGTATTTCAGCCATGTGATTTTTCATCCAGCATCATGCTTTACCAAGACTTGACTCTTGATGTTTGAGTGATGTCAAGGCTGGAAATGCTGACTGTGAACTCTGTGAGGATTCAACATTTTACTGAAAGGGAAGTGGGGACTCAAACTTGTGACGCTGATGTATTTCAGTGCTGCAAGTCAAGTCTGTTGTGCATCTCAGTTGAGTATTGTCCAGTAGAGACAGCACTCGTAAGTCCCAGCTCACCCACTCTTGTCCAAGCCAGTCCCATCCCTTGAGGACTATGTAGAGGGCAGAGCAATCCTCTGTGGGTACAAAAGCAAGACTGAGTCCGGTTCCTCACAGAAATCCATGAGAATTTTTGCCTTTAGCACTTTCATGGAGACAGGGTCTTGCCCAAAACACATACCAAGGGAATGAATCTTCCAGAAATACAAATTCTCTTTGCCTCATACCAAAACATTCATAGTAAGACCAGGCGGCAATCCACAGCAAAACACTGACAAGAGGAAATACTAATAAAAATCTAAGACACTAAAAAACACCAAGAAAAACCTCCCAGAAGAAACAAACATAAGAAGAATATGCAGCCCATTCAGTGAAAAAAATGCTAACAAATTAATGCTGTCTCATGATGATACTGAAATATTTACAGGAAGAGAGCACAGAATTTTGGCTGGCAAATGAGAAAACTATCTAGCACAACTATTTTCTGTGCAGAACAAAGGGGAGAGGAAACAGAAGAGGAAAAGAGGGGGAGGGTGAAAGAAAAGGGACAGAAAAACAAGAAGCAGAGTACAGATTAAGAAAAATTATAAAAAAGAATTAAAAAATAATTTAAAAAGAAAGCAAGGGGGTATAGAGCTGCTGCTCCCTGTTTACCTGCCAGAAGTCAGATGAATTGGCATCTCCCTTGGGCAACAGGGACTCACTCATTCACTTCCCTCACAAAGGCAGTGGATCCCTGACATGACCTGCCAACTCCATAAACAAAGTGTTCAGCTGCCCCATGGGACAGCTGGGGCCAAATGAATGGAAAGAATATGTGAAATATTAATTCATTTGTTCTATATTCATGTCACTATAGATAATTACATTGCTTGATTCCACAGCCTGAGTCTTCCTCAGCCAGTCATCCCTATGATTCATGACCAACAGTTGCATAACGTGGTTCTCGATGACTTACTTCATCTTGTTGCATGGAAAATGTTGTCCTGCCTATGGCAGGGGGGTTGGAACTAGATGATCTTTAAGGTCCCTTTCAACCCAAACCACTCTATGATTCTATGAAAATGCTGTGTAGATACGTGTGCATGTGCAGTGACTCACTTTGACACTTTGGGTTGACATTTGCAGCCTGGGTAAGACAAAGGTGCTTCTTGTGAGGTTTCCAAGCCTAATGGTGGGCAGTAAACAATGGAGCACACAGGAGAAGGCAGGAAAAGATAGCCCTCAAATGTTCAGTTCACATGGACAATGGTTGAGTGCATCAGCACAAGGGAATAATCAAAGCAACTGTTCCTCTCTGGCAACAGCCAACAATGGTACTAAACAGCACAAAGTATATAGTCCATTCTGATGCTTTAAGCAAGAAAAAGAGAAGGAACACTCTGCACAGAGGAAGCACAAAGATGAGCATCCCAGGAAGTTCTCAAGAACCAAGACAGGCCTCTCCATTTAGAGAGAAGATGATATTACAGAATCAAGAGTCAGCAGAGACAGCAAAGTGTTGCGGAACATCCTGAATCAGAACAGGAAACATTATGTAAAATAGCACTCATTTGGGAAGAATATACAAAATATACTATAAATCCAGGCAACCAACCAGGACCAGACACCAGAGCAGCTCTCCCAAACAGCCTCCACTCTGGAGACATACTAGAAATGGGTGCTATAAACAGAAGATTAAACAGATGCTTTCTCCTCTTCATTGAAGGAAATGAGATTGAGATGTTATTCATCAGTTTTCCTAACTCTGTCTGCAGTCTTTTGTTAAGTCAAAGATTAAAAAAAAAATAAAAAGGAGGGATGGGATTTTTGGTCTTTACTGCAGAGCCTCCAGTGCTTCACTGAATGTGGAAAAAGGAAACCTTTGCAGCTTTCAGTTCAGTAAGAAAGCCAGAAAAAAATAGTTTCTAGATTCCTCCCATCTTTCCTGCCCTCTCAGACATCTTCCCAACCCTCAGTCACTTCCCAGGAATCTGGAATAGAGGCAATCATGAGTCTCTTTTGTCTCACAAGACAAAAAACTTCTGGTGTCTATGTAAGAGGCTGCAAGTAGCACCAGGATCCCTAAGAAGACCTGAGTTAATACTAGGCAGACAAGACAAGGCCTCTTGTAGCTTCTGGGATATTCTGCTGCTTGCATCATCACAGATGCTCCCCAGCAACACATGGAGGACAAGCTGATGGAGGACACACACCTCCTAAATGAAGTAAACAAGCACCATGTTACTCCTTCATTGGCCAACTATTGGTGGCAGCTGGACTTGAGTTGTCTTCACCTCATCACTATGGGGAAATACCCTTTCCATCTGACTTTGAACCCTTCCAAGCTGGCACTGACCCCATGGAAAGAGAAATCACAGCTGCTGAGCATGACACCAATTTGTTCAAGTTTCGCCCAGCTGATTGTGAGCCAAGGGCAGTGTGCAGTTCTATCAAGGAACCTTAAATGGCACTAAAGACTCTCACATCTTGATAAGGGCACAAGAGAAGGCATGGCAGAGGCAGGTATTCCCACTGCCCCCTAGGGAATACTCTACTCACTACAGCCATGCCCATTTCTTCCTGCATCCCTCTGGCCCTGCCGCAAAATATGACACCCATTAACATGCCAGGCAAGCCATGCTGCTGCGCCCCTGACTGGAGCTACTTCTTACCTTAGATCAATATCAAAAAAAAAAAAGCTCTCCCTTTGGTATCATGCAGTGCATTCCAGTCCTCCAGTCACTGTTTGTGCAGTGTTTTAAATACGTGAAATGTGTTATATAAACGGTAACTATTATTATAATGTTCCCCTCCTTCCAGTCAACTCCCCCAACAGACCCACAGACGCATTCCCCACCTCCCGTTTTAGCACGTTCATGGCATCAGAAATTACCCTGTTTTCATCTACCCTGCCCTTTGCCATATGATCCCAGCCCTCAGAAGCTTTAAATAGTCTGCATTATTACCAAGGCTTGTTAGAACTTGTCCCTAATCACTCCAGGAATAATCCTTGATGGCTTGTCTCAGACTATGTGTGTGTGTGTGAACGTCTGTGGAACAACAGAGCTCTGGCTTGCTTAGGTCCCTCCAAGGAGAGGAGTGAAAGCTTCATGCCCAGTACAGGATGAATGGCACATCAGAGGGAGATGGTGCACAGCACTGAGCCCATTGGTGTGTCGTGTGTGCTAAAGCTCTTTTCACTGAAGAACTGAAATGAAAACCTACGTTTCAGAAAAGAACAGGCTGAGTATTTTATGTGTTGATAGATGCTGAGCAGCAGAAAACAACCTACCCTTTAAATGCAGGGACACTAAAAATGATATAGTCAATGCTTCCCAGAACAGTGCTTCTTACAGCTGGTCCCAGGGCTCGCACTGTTTGTCTGGAGAAGAAGAATTCCAGTGGTAGATAACCAGAATACAAGCACTCTCTCTGCTGGATTTACAGCCCCTGTTGTCTACCTTATGATGATGATACGGATTGAGGCGAAAAAGAGAAAACTAGTGCTTAATAAATCTGCTTCTCAAAGGCTGGGAGTTGTGATTTCAATGTCATCCACAGGAGAGGGTCCAAGGCAGAGATAAGTCTGGTCTTCTGGTTTGCATTCCAGCTGCAAATTAGAGGAAAAAACAAGTCACACAGCAGCACGACAACATCAAGACTCATGCCACAGAGACTGCAATAGTCTCTGCCTGGAAGATGAAGCAGAAGCAGGCAAACAGGTCACCAAATCTGTTTAGCTGTGGACACATTAAGCCCACAAAGGTAAAACTTCTGGTGTTTGGAAATTTTTGTGTTCATACTATGCATTAACAATATTATCTCACCCATTACATTCTCATGACACCATATTATCAAAATAAGTAAGAAGCAGATGAGAAACACCTGCTAAAATAACATCATGACAAAATACCTTTGCATAATAGTTTACCATCTAGTCTGCCCAACCACATGTCTTTCATGCTTTTGGGTGATCTTGGAACATTTTTCCTGAGCATCTCATGATCTCTAGGGCACGAGAAGAGAAATCAGAAGGAACTAAGAACAAGAAAGGAAGTTTTGGTGTTTGCCCTTCATCTAATAAAACTCTTCACAGGTATCAAAGAAGACAAAGACTATATAGAGCCTTTTAGAATGAGGAGATGCTGACCTTCACATCAGAGGGATGTTTTGGGGATTTTAGCTAAGAATAATATCCTGCAGCTTAGTGCTTGGTCAAAAACCCCAATGTAAGTCACTTGCAGCACTTTTATTTACCATGTGGGCTACCAAAATGAAATAAATTCTTGACAAAAAGGCAACAAGGGAAGCTGCCTAAATTCCTGGGTTGAAAAATGTTTTCAAGTGAAAGGAGGTGCTGCATGAAGCCATATGGACTGGAACTGTGATAGATGTTAAGCCCTGAGACACTGGCCACCCCAAGTACCCATACAATGAGACTATTGAGGGTATCACAGCCTGATAGACAAAGACATTCAGAAAATCTTCCAGATGTGCTGAAGAAGGTCTGTTTTATTGATGTGGTATTAGCTCTTTCACGTGAGTGCTCACTTTCTCATAAGGACATATCAGGCAAAACTATGAAATAATGTTAAGAACATTCCTTAAAGAGAAAATCCTTACAGAGAAATTTGTAATGGAAGTTTCATCATTCTGCCCTCTAGACACTACATAAGGATAGAGAGAGGTGAATTTACCTCACCTAAAAGCACTCAGCTAAATCAGCAACAGAGTCAAATACGAAGGAGCTTTGACATTCTGGTCACAGAGCAAAATGTGGATATTCAGTTATATTTCATGCTTTACATTCCAGGCCAAACCTAGAGTCACAGAAATGGGAATACTCGGGCTCTTTCAGAAGCCAGGAATTTGTGCTGTAAAACAAAGACAGGCTCAAATTGTGTCACTGCAGAATATGGACTTGGCATCCTGATGGGCAGAACCATCCAAGGGACAGCACTGTCTGTCCTTCTTAGGTGAAGGTGCTGGCAAGCAGGGAAAGGAACTCAAGCACACTCAGCACTGAAGCATGAGATGTATTTCTCCAAGGTGTGAAGTCAAATTTTGCACAAGGATAAAACCGGAGCAGAGACCAGCTCAGCTTGCAGCTATGTCTCCCCATGGAGACACAGGCTCCTTGCAACCCTGCAACCAGCAGGCAGCCACAGAAACTACAGCAGTGACACACTCAAGAATACAATGTTCTCCAACAAAAGTGAGAAGAACCAAGCCTGAAAAGGAGAGGAATTATCTATAAAATACATACATAAATAAATCTGTGAAAGCAAGTCCTACTTCAAAGTTGGAGCTTGAGATGAAAAATACAGTAAAAACAAGTCCTTCCTAGAGAAGCTCCACTTGAAGAAGAGCCTGAGGACACTGTGAGTAAAGTCCTACTCTAATGGTTTTTCAAGTAAACACTCAGGGGGGGTCCTCATGATATTTCACCACGTGGACCTCGCTGAGATGTCCAAATTAGAAGCTGAGGCTCCCTGCAAATTCCAGAGAGGCAGATTTTTTGGAGCATGATTCAGAGCCCACAGGGTAGGAACCTAGCTCCTGTTCTACTTATGTGGTCCAAGCCACCCCCAGAGGTGTCTTCCCCTCTTAGTTCTCACTAAGTGTAGGCAGCCTGACTTAGGCTGTTATGCTAAATGGCAAATATTACACAACAACAGCAAATCCCTGAAATTTCCTCTATGAGGCAAAGCATGGCCCAAGCCCAAAGGGAAATGACAAGGAATCCGAGACTGGGAACTTGATGCTGCCATGTAAGCTGGAATGCATAGATATAGCAAACATACTTTTCTTTATTATTTTATTTATTTTAGGACTTTGACACAGTCTGGCACATGCTAAAGATGGAAGACAGGGGAATCAACTTCATCCATCATGAGTCCTGTTCTCAGTTGGAGATACAGTAAAAACTCAGCCAGATTAAATTATACAATTAGATCTTCGGGAGAGGTGCTACACTATGAGAGAGTATAACTGGAAACAAGGAACATGAGATTTTGCTGAGGTCAAAGACTGAAAGGTGTGCATTAAATCCATGCAAACCGTTGTGGTGATCTAGGCCAAATCTGAATTTTAAAAAAGAGCAGTTTCAGCACTGGATGCAATGAGCATCAGTTGCCACTGTCACAGGGCACATTAATTATTCAGCAGTAGTTAACCATTGTGCTCCTCACAGGTTATCAGCCAGGAAAGCCACATTCTTTTCAAGCATAAAGAAAAAGAAACACAGGAATAGAAGAGGTAAGACTGCAGAACAGGATTTAATATGTTGGACATTGTAACACCTTATCAGGCCCCAGAGGCATGAGATCAGAAATGCCAGCTGGAACCCACAGGGCTTATCTGGGCACTCAGAAGTGTAGAAAGAATGAGAGCCAGAGAAGTTTTATTCTATATGAATCCCTGAATACTGCTGCCATAGATAAGGAATGAAGTCCCAGGTTTCACTAAGTTAATGACAAATCTTGGTTTGACTTCATTTGGGCTGGGATTTCCTGCCCAGAATCTAAGGGCAGAAACCACACTAAGGACAGGAAAAAGGCAGCAGAAACTACTGAAGCTGTGACCCAGCTCCTGATTGCACTTGTTTTGAGACCAGCATGAACACGAATGTGTTAGGTGGGAGAAGTAGTTGGGTTTTGTTTTGTTTGTTGTTTTGGTTTTGTTTTTTTTGAAATCAATATGAACACACATGCTCTAGATCGGAAAGGTGGCTGGATTTTGTTTTGTTCTTGGTTCAGGGCTCTTTTTTCCCCTCAATCAGTACCCATCCTGGCTTTTCTGATGTTTAAGGTCAGGCTTTCAGGGGAATTAGGAGTTAGTTTTGGTCTACAAGGATGTTTCCCCATGCAGAAAGTGACTATGTCAAAAAGCTCATCTCCTGTGGATACAAGGACGGGAACCCCACATGATGCAAGCTGGGAAAACGTCAAATCCCAATGATATGCCAAGAGGAAAGAGCCTTTGGATGTTAATAAATTAAAATTTTAAAAATAAGTAGAGATCTGCTAAAGCAATAGCCTGCCATCTTACACAAAGCACCGTGGTAGGAAGACCACAGCTCATAGAAAACTGCCAGAATCAGATTTCTGCAGGTGGTGGCTCACAGCATCATCCATGGACTAGGGCTTGGCCACAGACAACCCTCTGTCCAACAAAGTGTTCACACAAAAAAAAGGACAACTTCCCTGTCCTCTGAGAGCATCCAAAATGCTGCAAGCTACACTTACCTGCAGTAAGATGTAGACCTCAAAGACAACAGAAGAAACAATACTGGTAACCACATTCTCGATATTAGAGTAAAAACTTCACCTCTCATTCAAAGCTTGCTGCTTGGGAAACCTTACCTACTGACAAGAGATGTACAACATAACAAACTTCAACCTGTTGTTGGTTTGGGGCTGAAAATAGTGCAAATTTCAAGGGAAGAAGAGGGAAGAGCTTTTCAGTTTCTTCTGCCTGTTTCTCATGGAGTAGCAGACCTTGTCTCTATTGTTGTGGCTGAGACAGCAGAAGGAGCAGAAGAAGGAGGAATGCCACAAGGGTGCTGTCTGCATTGCCGATGAGTCATGCCAGAAGGAATTTGGGGGACCTCTGTTACCCCTTCCCAGCCACCACAGTGACATCTCATCGCACTCCAGTCCCCTCAATCCCACACCTCCCAGGAAGGGGTGGTCTCCCTCAGAGACAACTCAGCCGCCCAGGGGGACATAGGGCACCCTGATGCCACCAGGAGAGATGGGAAAGGGCTTGTTTTCATCCTTCATAGGTGCCCCCACTCACGCTGGGTGTGTGGGCTTTTTACAGTGCCAATTAAGTGCACGCTGGGGCCGGGGTGGAGGCACAGAGCTCCGAGCCCCCGTCTCGCTGCCTCCGTACTGTCACCTTCTATTAAGCAGCTGGTGGCCGGGAGAAGGGGAGGGAAAAGCCAGCGGCGTGTTTGGTTTGCTGTTTTTGTGGGCACTTTACAACTTCAAAGGCTTCCCTCTGGTTCACAGGGGGCAAGGGGCAGAGGTCAGTAGGCACGGTTTGACCTCCCTTTCACCTCCTCCCCAAAAGGGAGAGGCACGCACACACACACAGAGGAAGAAGAAAAGGAAGACGAGATTTGTGCAAACACTTTTATCCTCTAATCTTTCTTTGCCTTAGTGCTGCAGAGGCTTTGTCCAGAAGACAAAGTGCCCTTCTGAGTGCCTGATGCTTCCATGCTGGACTCATCCTCCTCCACCTCCACCAGGAAATAAAGACAAATGGCAGCACCTCAAAACAGCAAAGAAAAAAAACAAACACACACACTCAAAAAAACCCTCAACAACAACAACAAAAGAAAGAAATATTGCTCTTTGGGGTTGGGTTTTCTCATTTTTTATTTTGGGTGGGACTTTTTTGTTGTTTTGTTGATTTTTTCCCCAGCTAGATATCTATCCATCTGTACATAAACCCCATGACTCCTCACGAAGGAAGGAAAAAACAGGCAAGATCCATCCCAGGATGTGAAAAATGCATTTTCTTGTCTTTAAAGACAGCATTGTTGTATTTATTTATTTATTTGTAATGGCAAGGTCAGTAGCCCTGGGGCACCAAGGAATAAGTTCGAATTTCAGAAAGCTCTCCACAGCTGGTGATTATATCCCTTGCAGCGCGTACAAAGACATTGAGAAAGCAGCAGAGAAAGTAAACAGTATCACTTCTGGGGGTGGAGGGAGGAGAGAAAGAGGGGGGGAGAAGGGGGGTGTGCAGAAGAGAAGAAGAGAGGCAGATGAAATTTAAACTGGCGACCAGCCCAGCCACCAACTTAAAACAATACAGAGAGAGGAAGCCAAAAAAGAAAGAAAAACAGAGAGGGGTGTGTGTGGAGACACTCTGTGTGTGCACGTGTGTGAGAGATGGAGAGAGCGCAAAGGAAAGGGAGAGCAAAGAAGGGAAAGGACAAGGTTGCAAGCAAAGCTTTCAAGAGCCATCTCTGGAGGTGCATCACAAAGCAGAACAGCTAGCAGGGGGAGGTTTTGGGGGCACAATCATCCCTGATGTACATATACCTATGAGATTCTGTAATCAAGCTGGCAAAGCATGGCTGTTCTCACTCAAGAGCAAGAGGAGGGAAACCACAACATCTAGAAACAACCATCTCAGACTGGCCTCCTGGCCTCCTCAAAACCAAAGGGGACAAGAAAGCATCAGGCAGGTCCCAACCAAGACCTAGTGACTGATGTCCTCCATGCTGGCACCACACAGATACAGCTGGTGCTTTTCTTTTAACTGGCTCTGGGAATTTGCACTCCTACCCATCTCAAGGCACATTAAGCCAGAGCATTTCTCAAGCATTTTGGTTTGACAGTAAGGGAGAGAAAACAGTTGTGACTGGGTGGTGCTCGGAAACACATAAATGTTTTGAGTGTTTACAGCACAGGACACAAATCAGATGCAATTTGGTCCAAGATTGTACAAGTCCTCCTCACAGAGACTGGTCCTGGATGCTGGCTGAGGCCCAGTCCTCACCTTCCAGAATAGGTCTGGCTGTTAGATCTTCTCTGGTCACGTTGACCGTGATCTCACTGGAATGAGGTTAGTCATCTTAGCATGGGAGAAGGGAGAGGCAAACTTTGCTGGAACATCCATCTGCCTGGGAAAGGCTAACAAGCCCTCCTTTATAGAGGTCTCTATGTGGACATCAGCAAAGACACAGCTGGAAAACCTGTGAGTGGCAGCATACCTTAAAAGGAGCAAACCAGCCTGTTCTTCAGCCTCCCCATCCAGCTTTCTGATACCTTTCCCATCAGAAGGAGCAAGGCATCCTGAAGGTTGCTGTGTCCTCTAAAGTACTCCAGCAATCACCCTCTCCAAGAAATAACACAAATCTTAAAGCCATAGCTGCAAGCCTCAGCAAACCATGAATCTCACAGGAGAATAGTGATACAGCTATAAGCTTCTGGCTAAGCTTCAGCACCCCTGGTGGTACTTCATAAGGACAGGTTGGTCAATCACCATGAGTTCAAAAGTTCTTAGTACTTAGCATATTGCTCCTCCCCAGCAGTCTCCTCTGCTAACCTCACTGGTCTCCTGGCATTAAGACGAGCTGGCTCAGCCCTCCTCTGACTGGCAGCTAACCCTTCACTCTGTGTCACCAGTTTGGGGAGGGAAGATGCTTCACAAGAGGTGTCCATTTGTACTATACTTTGCAATTTCTACATATGGCCTAGACTAGAATCTGACAGAGACAACATCACTGATAAACATAGCAAACAGCACACCAGAAATGATTCCTCAGTTTCCCCCACCTCAAGTCTTAGTGCAGATTTGGTAGATCCAACTGATCTAGCAGTTTTTCAGAGGTTTCTTGTTTCCCTGCCTCCTTGATGCAAGGTGCATTTGAAATTTGTTGACAGAAAAAGTTTCAGCTGCTACAAATTATTAATTAAATCATTAGCGTATCATTGTGAATCATCAATAGATTGATATCTCTTATAGACCTAAGTGACTGATGGTACTGAAATGAGGTATTATTTTCTTGCCACTACAGGTTAATCACAGGTAGCTTTGGACTTGAATGACAAGAGCTGTGACAGAAGAAAATCTAGTCAGATAGCAAAGAAAAAGATTACTATCTAAGGTTAGTCAAGCACTGGAGTAGGTTGTTGGGAGTAGTTATGGGATTTGCATCTTCAGAGATAGTCAAACCTGAACTGGGCAAGGCCCTGAGCAAGTTGGACTCATTTGGCCCTGCTCTGAAAGGGCTTGAACCAGATGACATCTGGAGGTCCTTTCTAACCTGTATTAGTCAAGAAGTCCACGTCAGAACCTGCACAAGATACACACAGTATCTCAAGTGCAAGTGCAAACATCAGCATGGAAGCACCCCTGTTGTGGGGTTTCCAATACAAATATTGCCGTGGTTACCTTCTGATTAAAACAAACTTGGTGCTACTTGCCTGCTTCCCAAGGGTAACTATGCAGTTGAACTAAAATAAGAGATCTGAGTGTGTTAAAAGCTCCATGTATAGAGCCTGTGAGCCCACAACCACTGTTTTCATCATCAGCTGCATCCAAATCATACAGAGGGTGAGTGCAGATGGCAGAACCCAGCAGACCCATCAGACCAGTATGCTTCAGTTGACCCTGCTACTCCAGATGGGCAGAGCAGATCACTAGTCCCCTCTGCATCCAAACCTTGACCAAAGGCATTCTCACTGTCTATATAACAACTCCTTTTCTATAGTAAGACCAGATTGGTTTGGTTCTAGCTAAGTAGGCCCATGTCCATGTTACTTTTTGGAAGCATGCTGAGGTCTCTTTGGCAGGGAATAAAAAACATAAAGGTTTTCTAGGAAAAATAGAGTCTCTACCTACCTGGGCACGTGAGTAACATATATAAAGATCACCATCTAGTGGCTTACTGGAAAGATACCATCTGTCATATGTCTTAAGTCTGATGACCAACAAAGTTATTGTTACAAAGTACTACAAATTATTCTTGCATTCAGCTCTTAAGCAAGCTTATGATCCACAGAAAAGTGATGTTCAGCCCTTCCCCCAATCTAAGACTGACCCCTTCCCCTCAGTTAGTTCTAGACTGTATCTTCCAAGTACTTCACAGAAGCAGCCCACCATATTTTTACCAAGCCAGTACAGTGTCTTAGTACCAGCACCAAGCTATATATCTGAAGTACCATTTTGGCTCACCTTCATGTCATGTTCCCAATTTTCCAGTCTGGCAAAACACACACTGCCTTATTCTGGGGAAAAGAGAAATTCTCTACACAATCTCAAACACAAACTATAGACTTGTAAACACAAACGTAGTTATACTTCACATTTCTAGTGGTATCCTTTGAAGCTTTAAGCTTGGAAGCCTTCATGTAAGTAGCTGGCATCAGTCCACTGACTATTGTACATCACTCAAGATGAAAATTCAGCCACCCATTGCACAAATCTGTTTCAAAATCCATATTCCTCTATGAACATACAATATAAGGAGACCTGTAATGACTAAGACACAAGAGCAACCACTTAGAGAAGCCACCAAATTTGCATTGCATTTTTCACAACTGTCTCAAAATATGATAGTCAGCAAGTTTCCTGTTACAAGCTTTTACATAAGGAAGTTATCTTGGACACTTCACTTTAGTTGGGACAAACTAACCCCTCTGAGTGGCCATTCTCTTCTCCTTAGAGGGCAGAGAGTCTAGACAAGTAACTTCAAATATTCAAGTTAGATAGAAACTCCACACTTTTGAGCTTTGAAAGGAATACAGTATCTCTTTGTGATCTGAACAGCCTTCTTGTTCACACTGATTGCCATGTCACAGTTGATCAGCACTTCTAGAGGCTATGGTGGTCTCCAGAGGGCTTTGTGTCTGGCCCCAGCGATGGACAATTTTCCATAGTTTTAGCAATAGCTTTTGTGGGTCTTAAAGGCAGCTCCCCTGCAGACCAGAAGTAAGGCTCAACTCAGTAGGCCAAGAAACCACTGCATGCCTTTAGCTATATTTGGCTGCAGAAGGGCAGCTCTACTGGAGTGAGGCAAAGTAGTGTTATTTTCCCTCAGGAAAGTTAGCTGTATTTTCTAAAGGTTAATGAGAAATAGAAGAAAATTAGGCTAGCCAAAAGAATGAAAATAAATGTTTTTTTTCTTCTTCTTTCCTCCTTGTTTTTCAGAAAAATGCATGGCTTTGGTTTTTCTGCAGGCAGTTGCTTCATATCAGTGTACCATGTGGTGACTCAGACATTTTATTATTATAATCCAAGCCAAAGGGGAGATATATTTTATGAGATCCATGTTTACCCCTTGTCTCTCCATACCACATGCTTTCCTGAGGAGAAACAGTCAAAACTCTAAAGACAGTTCATCGTGTCTCTTGGCAGGTTGTAGATTGTCTTTGCTTTCAGCCAGCAAAGAGAAGCTCAGGTCTGCAGTGTGTTCACATGCAACATATCAAGGGCAGAATCAGTTTCAAAATCCCATAAAGCAAGCATGACAGATATTCTAATACATATTTAGAGCTCATAACACTATCATAAAGAGGACTACAAGGCAAAGGGCTTTACTGCATGTAGCCTCACCATTGGGGTTGATCTATATTGCTGAAGCAATAGAGCATTGAGATGGAGTAACTCCAACGTGCTCAAAATGCATGTCCAGAAGACCAAAGATCACCAATTTGATTGTTCCTCCCACTCCTAGGGAAGAGCTAACTGTGTCTCAGTTGCATGCCCAGATAAGAACACCAAAACCTGGTTGTATATCCTGAAAACACTTCATGAAGAGCTGTTAAAACTCAGCTATTTGATTGTAAGGGAAAACAGTTTGCTCCAGATCAAATCATCCAGTGTAAATCCATGGTGACTGACTACTGTGCAAAACTGATCCAAGGCAGAGGAGAAATCTGGCCTCCAGCAGACAAATTTGCTTCCTAGACACAGGTCTTCCTTTTGAACTTCAAAACCTTTGACCATTGTGAAGCCACCAAGCCCCAGGAGCACGTGGAATAAAAATAAATAGAAGGTTTGAGGTATATCTAGTGAAGCCAGTGGTTTCAGAGAGAGGTTGCAGAGGAAATGCTTTGATTGTGCTTAAGTGCTGCACAAACCAAAAGTGATTAATGAACACTCCTCCCTCACACACACGTGGAATGTTTGAACTTTTAAAGTTTAAAACATTCACTGGATCAGAGGAGACATCAAGCTCCAGGTAACAAAGTTGTATTCATCCAAGTCAGTTTATGGGTAGTATTTCCTAAAGGAATGCCATATGAACCACCTGATCCACTAGACACTTGTGGTACCCAAGTCATGCTTGATGCTCCTTCCCAGAGATGATGTTTCTCTGGCATTAAGAACACTGTCATTCTCTGCTGCTCAGTCTATTCTGATGACCTGGGTGCATCCAAATAAAAAGAAAGTTCAATAAAAATCTAATAATCTAATTCTCATAGTTCTTTGAGTGGAGAGAGGAAAATGAATTCCCCCCACGTTTGCAGAGGGTTGGGCATCTCTGCACATATCCACATGGGCCAAAGATTTCGGATAAAGAATAAAGGAAAAAGGTTGGAATTATTCCAGAACTCCTTCCACTACCTCACTTCCAGACAGATGTGAAGTGACAACACCCTGAAACAAGGCAACAGAAATGAGGAGAACATTATCAGATTACTCAGAACAATTCCCATTGTTAGTGGCCCAGAATTCCTGACTTAGAACAGCCTAGAATTGGGATCTGGGTAAATCCTCAAACACTTAACTCTTTCAGTGTTATCTCCCACATCACCACAACAGAAGGCCTTTATTAAGTTGGAATATAAAAGGAAAGCATCTCTTATCACAACTGGAGACAGACTGAAAGGAGGGAGTAGATGACTTTTACTAGACACAGCACATTCTCCAAGCAACATCACTATAACTTGAGAGGGAGGAAAAAGCCAGTGATTCCAAGCCTGCCAAAGTATTTGGGATTGAATACAATCTCATATCGTGACAGAGCTCAAAGACACAGAAAAAAAATACTCTATGTTTTAAATAACTGGCAGGAGCAGATTCCACATTTCAATGTTTTGGCAGGAGAACAGAGTCTTGTTCTGGAACTGCATATTCAAACCCCTCATTGATTTAAACATAGAAAGTATTGCTAATGCAACCTCAACAAGAGGAGCATGGTTAGCAAACCTATCAATAATACTATATTTTGCTGTGTTTTGCAGAAGCACACATACCTATTTTTATCCCAGCTGCCAGCTTTCAGTTAAAACTCAGTAAATTGGAAGAAGAAACTCTGAGGAATTTATATTTCAAAAGGGCCAAGCACTGATGAGTGATGAGACACTGAAACAGGTTGCCCCCTCCATGAAGGTGTTTAAGGCCAGGCTGGATAAGGCATTAGGCAACCTGATCTAGTGGGAGGTGTCCCTGCCCATGACAGGGAGGGTTGGAACTAGATGATCTTTAAGGTCCCTTCCAACCCAAACCATTCTATGATTCTATGATAGATGTGACATTCTGCAAAGCAGTAAGGTGAAGACTGGCAAAATTATACATTTAATGCTATTTAAAGCCTAAGGTGAAGAGCAAGGAAGACACCCGCAGCCAAAGCAACCTGCAGCAACCCAGAAGAATGACTGAAATAATCTAGATTTGGCAACACCCTTCTCTGCACACAGGAGGGGGATCAGAAGTGTGCTTCTGTGATTCGCCTGCTACTGACCTGTTGAGAAACAACAGGTTTTGAATTCCAGCCAGAACACATGGACTTCAGCACTATGAGACACATTACAAATGAGCAGTGAGTGACACAAATAGGGTACATTACCTCACCTCTTTGAAGACTAGCAGCATAAAAATCTAAGTTCCCTGGAGACTTCAAGTCAGTGGATGAATTCATGACCTACTTGTAAGTAACACGACAGTCACAGCTGTTCACTGAACAGCTTGTAGGTAGAGCAGCATGTTTTCTGTTGCATCTGTTCAGTTCTGTGGTACAGAGGAATTTGTGGGTATTTAAAGCCAGTAGGTCCTACCCAATGTGGTACTCAATGGATGTGCTTGAACACCCTCTTCACTCTGAGCTAAACCCGAAATCCACATGAGTTTTAGGTACAGTAGGAAAGTTTTATAAAAACCATTCTCAACCCATCAGAAACTAACTCAGATACAGCTGGATGCTTGGTGCACTCACCCTGCTAACCTTCAAACTGGTTTCCAGCAAAAGAGACAATGGATCATGAAACACCAAGGACTCACACCAGGATCAATCCTGATGAATGAGTGCAGCTACGTGTACTGGTTTGAGCGACACAGGATTATTTTCTCTTTCACTAGTTTAACTTTCCAGTAAGATCTCTTCTAATGCTTAAGAAAGCTGCACTTTTGGAAGACTCTGATGTCTGAATTTGTGAAAAATATTTACTTTACAGCCAGCTATGGTATGTGGGTTTCAAGGTCTCAGTGTTTTCAAGTTCACCAGGTGCAGGGATGAGGAGAAGCAAAACCTGGGCACTTGACCCAAGCTGGCCAACGGATTATTTCATACCATGAATGCCACATTCAATATAAATTAGAAAGTTTGCTGAGAAGTTTGTTGGGTTTTTATGTTGTTTTTAATTCTATGATGGCTGTGATCCTGAGAACTTCTTGCCCCAGTGTCCTAAACCCATCCTCCCAAAGCTGTGCAACATTCACTATACCCTGCAGGGAGCACACAGCTTCCTGCTGATAGAATGGGCTAACAATAATCCTTGTATATTTTGGATTGGGATTGGGATCAATATTAGTATTAGTATTGTTAATGTTAATAATTTTGTCATATTCTATTAAATCTGTTTATATTTCAGACCTCAGGTATCCTTGTCTTTTCCTCAATTCCCCTTCCCAGGTGGTCATCAGGTGGTAGAATAACTGCCTGAACAAGAAATTGTTGGAAACCATGCTGCAAACCATGGAACTCTGTAACAACACTGCAAGGCAATCATAAGATTTATCTGATACTATCTGACCTCAGAAAAACACAAAAAAGGTGGACTCCCCATAAATTGTCTCACTCTTCCCATAATTCTTTACAATCTGTTAATGAGTGGACTGAGTGTTACTTAAGAAGTGCAGAAGACACAATAGACATGAATTTACAAGACAGAGGAACAAATACTTGATCCAAGCCATAGCAGCCACCAGCAGCAGCTGCCAAAAGCAGACCAATCCACTGTGACACATCTTTGTCACACTCCTCTGCTTACAGTTCATGAGAAATGAAGATCTCAATGGAGAGCAGCCAGAATCACTCTATCTAGGACTGACTCTGAGTGATGTATTTTATTAAAGCAGTTCCTCAAGGAACAAGAAAATGGAGCAGAAAAGAATAGAAACCTCTTAAGAAAGATTATTGCAAGAAGTTAAAATGCAAACATAGCACAAGTGCACAGCAGACTTCCGCTCCTCTGCTGGCACATACTGCACTCACATGAAATCTTTCTTCACCCAAAATGAGTTGACATGTGAATAAACAATAACATAGGACCACAAGGCCAAAGAGCCAAACAGTGACTGGCTAATGGCTCCCTCTAGTATTCTGCCCCCTCACACTATGCACCATGTTGCACTGAAGATCTTCCTCAATAGAACCCAGAAGAGACCACAACTGCCACTTTACAGTGACACAAGAGGTAGCTCATCATACATTCTTCACAGAAGGCCAGTGTGGACTATTATCCTGGACACCCTCCTGGAGGGAAAGTCTCATTGTGGTGTGTAGAGTGGGAACAAATGTCTCTCTGTAAGAAGTGCCTTCATCTTTGTTCAAATTGATGAGAGACTGTCTGAGTTCAAACAGCAGCAGTGTGTCTGAGGCACTCACAGCCATTTCAGATGTGGGGCACTGACTCACACAGCAAACACAGGAGACTGAGAACAACTTCTCTGTGCAGCCACCATAGAGCTGAGGGCCTTGTATATTTATAAAATGACTGCTAACCAGAGAGTTCTGAGCCTGCCATGCTGTTCAAGGCTAAGGAGTGACTGCAGCAATGCAATGTTCAACCAGATCCCCCAACAGAATTAATTTATGCATCTCTGCTTTCATCTCTCCCTTCATACATGACAGCTTCAACATTGTCTCCATCCTTAACCATGTAACTTGCATATTGCAAATATCTCTTCATTTTAAGACTATAGACAGGGAGAATGCTCAGAATGTTCTTGGCTCATTACACTATGAACCAATTACCATTTCAACCTCTTATTTTATTTTCTTTTTCAAGGAACAAGCAAAAAACATTTTCCAGCTTCAACAAACAGTCCCAGAATTATATTTCTTGACTGTTTAGTAAACCTATGCATATCCTTTTATTTTCAGCAAACATTCTTCATAACAAATCAGCACATGCTCTCTTCCTGGGTGTTAATTTAATCCATAAATCCTTCTCCATCTCTCTCCTCTCACCTGAAGCACAGGTTATCTACAGCTGCAGTGCCCCGGACCTGGAGAACCCCTCCAATATCAAGGGCCTGAGCCCCTTAATCCAGCTGAGGATGCTAACTTCTCAGAGAAGTCAAACCTTTGAAATCAATAAACTGAGCTGCATGGGTAGCTTTGTGTAGTCTTCAATTTCTTTTACAAATTAGTCATCTCCTAGTCATTAGTCCTTCTATAACTTTCTAGTTTCTGTACCAAAAAGAAGCAGTACCAAAAATTACTGAAGGAGGAAGAATTTGATAATTCATTAGCCATTGATGCTATCAGTTCCTTGAGGCTTTTCAATCTATACCTGAGAAATCAAAGTCACCACAACACATAAGTCTCTGGCCTATAGAAGATTCTCAGTGCTAGAATCTCACAGCCCAAATTATTTTGACCAATATACATCCATTTTACACTCACGCTACCTCTACCACTTTCTTCACTGAAATTTAGCAACATTCCTACATACATGGACAAGGCTGCATTCCATATCTGCTTTTCCTGAGCAACTAATCAAATCCTACATTGCTTATCTTTTGCTGTCCCTTTCTTTTTTACCCCAAGAAGGTCACTTTGGCAGCTAGTATGATTAATCAAAGAAGGATGATGTGATGAAGAGAAGCTCCGCAGTACCAATGTACATGAGTCAATCTGCCCTACATGAACATTTCACTTCAGTCAATCACAGCACCTTGCACTGCTGAATGCTGCTGAAGGATGAAGAGGTAGATGAGAAGCATGAAAGAAATGAAAAGAATTCAACACAGGTGAAGAACTAAATTTAAGGAAAGGATACAAGAGAGAACTATAAATGCCAAAAATGTCACAAAGAGATCACTCTCTCAATGCAGCACAAAAAAACCACACAGTTTTAAAAGGACAGCACATCAGAATGAAAGTAAGAGTTAATAAAAGGAAAACAGTTTTTAGGAGGAAGTTCACTCCAATGCTGCTATCAGTTTGCACAAACAAACAGTCAGATTCTCCACTGATATTACTCCATTGACTCCAATAAAACTACTTTTTTGCACTGCTGAGATTATACCTGGCCCTATATCTAGCTAACCCTTTTTATAATCTAATATTTACTGGCAAGGCTCTGCATTTACACAAGGATGCAGCCCAAGTATTTCCCTCTTTATCTGGAAAACGTAGAAAATGTGCCACTTTTGATAGTAAAGGGGCAATCTGAGGAAAGTTCCTCTTTTCTAGGATGGCTGAGCTATGCCTGTTCTTTTCTTCTTCTCTGGATAAGTGCATTTCAAATTAAGGCTTTCTAGCCAGCAAAAGAAGGCCCTGCAAAATGAGTTAGAGGAAACCACAAGTTTGGCATGAGAATCAGCATCCCTCTCTGAATCCTCACACCGAGTGTGGCTGTTTGAAAAGCTCTGCTTGAAAAGAAGTGCAGTATTTCTTCACATGCATGAGACAATAGCTGCAAATATTTCCCCTTTCATCCATCAAATGCACACAAATCTATGTTGAACCCCCAGATATGTGAAAATATAATGCAACAACCACTCAGGCACAGAGTCACAGTCCATTGTACCCCCTTATGAAGATGTGTGCCCATTTACATGTGCAGTTTTCAACTCAAGTACAATTGGAAATCCAAACAATGAGCACTCATAGAGCATCTGTGTACATCAGACTAGACCACGACCTCTGTCACAGTGCAGTTTCCACTGCCCAAGTGGAGCTTCCATCCTTCTGAGGATGGAAATGAAGCTGCTGCTACTGACGTAGGAAAGGATTTCAGCTTCCAGCACTAACAATAGGGACTTTTTCTCTTGGATGCAGAGGTTCCAGGTTTAGTTCCCACAGGTGATCCACCCAGAGTGGTTGTCAGAGCAACCCTGGCCATAGATGTAGGGACTTACTGGAAATGACTTTGTAATTATTTGAGCTCACTCAGGGGAGTGGTCCAAAGTTGTGCATACACAACCCTCTCCAGAGCAGAGACGAATGGTCTGAAATCCCACCTGGCCACTTATCTGCATTAGCTTTTACACAGACCAGAGCCAGAACCAAATCCTGTGTGATGAAGCAAGAAATCTTTCCTTGGCACTTTCTGCATCCTTCACCCTCCCTGCATTTACTCCTAAGTGAATGCTGTGGTAGTGGAAACTGCTAGCTCAGCAGCATTAACATTTTGTGCTTATCCATACCAAGGGGAGTTGCTGCATGTGCCCTCTTCTACCTAGATCAAGCCTATCAAAGTGGGGAGAAAGTTGGGTGACCTCTAGGACTAGCCAGACACTCACCTAACAAAAATAATGGAAGGAGCTTTCTAAGACAAACTGGAAACTAGTGAACAACCTCTCAAGGGCAAACAAGCAGCTACAAAAGAAAAAAAGACAGGTTAAAAATCACTTCAAAACCATGAAACTGCTAGTGTCAAGCATGCTGCCAATCTGTTTACTATGTATTTTAATCATGTAACTGATTGGTCCACTGTAACATACACCACATGTCAAGATAGATGCAGCAGATATAAAACCAGTCTGATTTCACACAGTAAAAATGTGTACATGAAAACTGAAATATATTAAATGCATTTCATACAAAGTGTTTCTTGTTATCATTTTAAATACATATGCCAATTGTTTCATCCTGTTTGGAACCCACTTGAACATTCTGGGGCTTTCCCAAATCCCATACGGGTCAAGAGCTCACTGACTCCAGTGGGTGTTGGATGAGATCCTACAAGATCAAAATTCCTATAAGGACTAGAGTTACAGCGTGGCTGGGCTGGCATTCCATATGGAATGCACTGTTCTTACACTATCCTTACAGTGTAGCTACAGCGTGACATTAGAGCTGAACTGCTACAAATGTGGACTGGAAACAAATTTAGCAGCCTGGGTAAGGAGCAAGTCCAAAATATGATGTATCTGTTGTCCACTTCTGCTGAGGCTCTTGCAAATCATCAAGAGTGAATATTCAGCTAGCACATTTCGGCCCCTTCTTACCCATTCGAGTCATTAATCATTCATCTTAATTATCTTGGTGGTATTTTGTGCTCCTCCCCCACCTACACTGCCTGTCTGTTTGCAGTATCCATCTGTTGTTCCTAATCATATACTTGGACTGCAAGATCTCTGGAGAAAGGGCCACTTACTCATGACGTGTGCACAGCACTTGATGCACTCCAACCTCAGCCACCAGCTGAGATGTCACATTATGTCTCACCACAAACCATATTAACTAATGATAATCATTAGAAATGCTGTGCATGCACAGACACACGTGTGCCTCTCTCTCTACATACACACAGCCTGTATACCTGCACATATATTAGGAACGAGGATGCACATAGAAGTCTACTGGAGACAGATATGCTTGCAATTGAGGCAGGTTCCACTGAGATCAGGGGAAGGAGGAAAGAGAGGGGCAAGATGAAAAGTTCTCAATGCAAAATTTTAGCTAAAATTATCTTCTGCCTGCTCACCCCCTCTAGCTGCAGCCCACAGCCTTGCAGCACCTCAGTCACAACAACACAGTTGTGTTGTAATGTGTGAAAGTTCCTTCCTGAATTGAACCTACTGCACTGGGCACAAGGAAGGAGAACATCTAATGTGTTTTGGGATCTTGGTGACACACTAACACTTGCATGGACTCCCACGAGAGCAGAAGTTCTTTACTGTGAGGGTGGTGAGACACTAGAACAGGTTTCCCAGAGAGGTTGTGGATGCACCCTCTCTGGAAGTATTTAAGGTCAGGCTGGATAAGGCACTGAGCAGCCTGGTCTAGTGGGAGGTGTCCCTACCCATTGCAGGGGGGTTGGAACTAGATGATTTTCAAGGTACCTTCCAACCCAAACCATTCTATGATTCCATAAATGCGTGCTTTTGCAAAGCTCATCACGCATACAATGGCACAGAAGGGAACAGCAATGCTGGTGAGACTGAGCAAGTCTTGTCTTGTTCTAAAATGGCTTGAAATATTCCCGAAATATATTTATATGGGAGCTGTACCTGAAACCGAACATTTAGCTGGACTTGGTGTGGAACAAACATTTAGACAAAAAAATCCAGAACTAGCTGTCCTTCACTAATAACATTTTGTTGCATGCTTCACTCAACAAGATGCACTTCCCATATTCATAGATACATAGATACCATGACAGGCAGAGACAAAGTGATCTTCCTTACTCACACTGCAGATCAAACTAAAGCTTACCTATATATCCTCAGCCAAGGTTCAAGACTTGAGTCCAGTCCAACATATCAAGCCAAGTCTAGAAGGCTCAGAGCATCAACAGAGTTTAAGCCCTTGTGTAAACCTTTGTGCACTGAAAAGGAGACTAAGGAATAGTTGTGCCACCTCCCTCCAGAATGCCATGCTTCACATCAGCTACATCTGGGACATGCCTGCTCAGAACTGGGAGGACATGCTGTGATTCTGTATTTCAGCTAGAGCTAAGAACTCAGCCAGCACTTGCAGCCCAGTCTGATGGGTCTTCTCCCAGAAAATGATGTTGAGGCACTCTCTATCACTTGTGGCACCATTGCCCACAACGGAAAAGATGACAAAAGTATCTCTGTTGGCAAGAACAAGGAATCAATTCTGTTCCATGTAAAGAGTCTCTGTATGTTTTGGGAACAATTTACTCTGAAGAGCTGTCATTCTGCCTCCAACACCAAAGTCACTTCAACAGAGATGGACACAGGGAGTAAAAAAAAAAAGCATCAGCACAAGGCATATACAATGGGTTTGTCTGGTACATTGCTAATGACTATCATCTGGGTGCAACAACGATAGGATGAGAAACTATTTCTGAATGTACGCAGAGCAAAGGAAACCCCTTAAGCAAACATACCAGCAGAACAATTAGATGGTTAATCACAACATTGGCCATGAGAGGTTTTCTCCATTTTTCCACTTCAAAGGAGCAGCGATTAATAAACAGTGTTGCCTCTTCTGGAGAGATGAGTCAGCCCCATGCTTACACTGGGGTTATCCTCACTGCTGCTGCTGTTCAGAGCATGTGAGTGTTCCCTGGGGAGGAGAAATGCTTCATTTAGTTTGCGGTGCTCCACACCAGATCACACAGCATTACTCTCCACGGCCTCCCTCCTAGCATTCCTGGGAGGCCTCTGTGCATGTGGATGAGAAGGGATCTCCAGGGAGCAGTGAGTATTCTCCAGCTCCAGTGGAGGACAATGGAAGAAAAGCCACCAAATAGATCAGAGGAGTTATGCTACAGTTCAGAGATTTTGCTACCTGTACCTGGCTTTGATATAGAACGGTAAAAAAAAGTGAAAGGTATCATCATTCACCACTAAGTCTGTGAGATGAACTGATCATCTCCTGCTTTTTTGTCAGGTCAGTTAAGGATGTTGTACCCATGCTGAGTAACAGAGTGGACTAGCAAATGGAGTACCTCCCTTGGCCAGCCCTAAGGAACTTACCCAGAGGGAGGGAGTTCAAGCAGCTATGCATAAAGGGCATTTTACAGGAGTCCCACCTAACACTTCAGAGGGAAAGGTCTGGTCACATCTGATCACAGGAGACAGACATATCCCACTCTTCTTTCCACCATAAGTGTCATTCTATGGCCTGTATCAATTTCTGCCTTTCTCTCAAGGAAAGGTGGATCCATTTGTGGGGAGGATGAAATCAGAAGGTCTGCCTGCAGAAGCAGCAGACAAACATAGAGTGTCATTGTTGCCTGTCTTGGGAGACCTACCAAAAAGCTGAGAAATGGAGGGAAAACACGCCTGATCTGGGAAGATCAGTAAGTGTCTGTGGAAATAAAACAATGGACAGAGGTCCTACATTGTGAATCCTCTTTTCTTCTCACACTCTGTCTGCTTCATGCTCTTACACAAGTGATAGTTACAGAATCTCCTGTCTGGGTTAAAGTGATGACATCTATGTGTGTTACTCTACCAGTGCATGCCTATTTCCTACTCTTGTAAAACTACTTGTATAGTCAGTCACTCACTGTCCACTGTGCCCAAGGCATGACCACTGAGTTGGCACACCCTCTTCATCTGTGATCCTGCACCACTGCTGCTAAAGGGGTCCCACTTGGTCTAAGGTGGTCTAGAGGGTGCTGCCCACAAGCCCAGTCCTCAGCCAGCTTTTCCCACCATGGGACTATCACAATCAGCAGAGAAACAGCAATTCATACCAGCTGCAAAATTAGCTTGATGTTTTAACACAAGCCGGCCCTATTACTACCCACAATAACTGTGAGATAGACATTAGGTCTGCCGCAAATTTCCTCCTCGCCTCTGCCATGAGGGCCTTCAGCTCCCCAGGGCATCGCTGCCCAGAGTGCACTTGTCTAGCAGCTCCCTGGCTCTCCAGAGGACATTGCACTGCAATGACACTTGTTCCCTTCAGCTGCTCTTATTTTCTTAGCAGGGTTTTTCTTTCTCTGCTGGAGCTCCAGGCGGGAAGCAGCAGCCACAGAAGAGCTGGCTTTGCTCAGCAGGGCCTCTACTCATTTCCTGAGCACTTTTTGACGTGTTCCATTTGTGACCAAGCTTGGGCTGCGATCCCAGCTGATATTTTAACTTCAGCCTCAATAGATTTCAAACTTCAGCCACTGTAAATAACTCCCTGACATGCACTCTGCCTGCATTTTGGCAGTTTTGTTTGTGTACAGTATAGTATATTTAATTTCTATTTTTAAAAAATTACTCTTAGATTTCTCCATGTCAGCTGTCAAGAAGAAGATGGCATCTTGGTGAAACTACCTCATCTTTGGTGAAATCTGGAGACTCCAGATTGGTTTGACAACTCTGTGCATAATAATAATCACATTCTCTACTTAACAAGAGACAGATGAAGCGGTGTGCCATGTTCTCAGAGATGTTTACAGGACAGAGAACACTGGAACAGCCACATGGCTTCAAACCAGGGAGCAATCTACATGAGGAACCTGGTTTCATCAGTCATCAGGACTAGGAACTTAGCAGTCTGTAAACAGAAAGGATGCAAAAATTCTCTGTTGTGGTTGTCAGTAAGAAATTCTACCCAATCAGGCTGCTTATTCCTAAGTCTTTTCAGAATTGGTTTAAGTCTTAAGACATTGGAATTCCTCACTCAACCTAGCAAAGAATTTACTAAGCATTTGTTAAGTTTATGCTTAATTTTACATATGCAGCAAGCTCCAAGGGGATCATCAGTGTGTTAAAACTTCATCAGTTTGTTGCTTAGAAATCATCTGGGCTGAATTTTGCTTAACAGAAGTGAGAGAGCCCTTGTGCTTTCCTTATGTGTACAGATTGCTCGGTTTCAGCCTTTTCTCTCTCCTGTGGTGCAGGTGGCAACCATCACTGGGGAAACACAGCACTGAAGAGGTTAACAAAGTTTGGCCATCCCCCTTGGCCCCTCCTTTCCCAGCAGTAGAAAGGAGACTTACACTCCCTGGAAATAAGGATTCCACAGCAAAAAGCCATCAAAAGTGTTGCACTCGCCTCTTGTTGGTTGTCATCCATTCCACTGCCTTAGTCTTTCATTGGGGTTTCTTTCACAGAGTTTAAGAGCTGCACAGACATCTGAGGCCTCCTTCAGGTTCCCCCTTTCCTAGAGCTTCATCTGAGGTCAGAGACTCCAAATTCAAAACAAAGAGTAAACAAAACCAAGGTCTCCTAAGTGTGAGCCACACATTTTTTGGAAGCTTCTCAGCTGATTTTACTCCTTGTCTCCTGCTCACTCTGGAATGTCTTTTTTCTTCTTTTTTTTCTTCTCTGCTTCGGTAACAGGAGAAATAAAAGGATGGGGTGGGGGAGGGGGTAGAAAAAGACAAACAAAAAATCACTCTATCAAGAATTCTTTCTCTTGTGTCAGAGACATTCCCAGGTCTGCAAACATAGAGTCAATGGACAAGGTAGGGTGGTCTTGTCTCTTTTTAGATGCCCATCAGGTGTCTGATAGGAAACCACTTCAAACACTGCCACTTTCTCCAGATTCAGTAGATAGATCTGTTACTGGATGGCCCAAACTGAAGCTCCAAACATCTGGAGAACTTGGCTACAATTCAAGGCCTGATCCAAGCTATCCTACAGATTCCAGTTTTGTCTGGCCCAGAAGTTGTTGGCCATCTTCAGAATGGAAATGGGAGTGGAAACCTGTCATCACAAGATAGGGGGAGTTGGGGGTGAATTCTAGGAAGGCTGCTATAAACTCTTCAGGCTGGCTTCCCAGCTGGCAGAAATCTAGCTTAGCTGCAAGACAGTCAATGGAACCACATGGATTCACATCACCCAAGAATCTACCCTTAAAAAAATGCAGGGCATTCCAGGGTTTAATAGACAGCTGACAGAAAACTCAACATTTATTAAAATGCATTAGCTTTATGCATTTTGCTTACTGTGGCAAGACCATCCCAGTACCCATGAGAGAATTCCAAGAAGTCCTCCAGCAACTTCTGATTTCTGACACCACTATTGCTGGGTTGCCCAGGCACATTATCTGGGAACCCAACCTCTGTTGTGTAGACAGTAAAAAGATTATCTGCTCCAGGGAGTTTGAAAACTCCAATCATCAGGACATTTCTTTGTACATCATAGAGGAGCAAAGATACACACAACCTCTACTTTTGTATCAGTTGTAATACTTGAGGGACTTTGTCCATGGTATTAAACGGTTCCCTCATGTGGAATGTGGAAAGAAAAGGAAGGCTTTGGAGGCACCTATTTTTAAGCTAGGACAGTGCTCCATTACACCATGTTGCCTCTAGTTTCAGTCAGAGGTCAAAGTGTTCAGTTGCCACCAGTTTCATATCTCTAAAGCTTGTGCTATTCTAAAGGATGCTGTCACAGCCTTCATGCCTCCTAACCCATAGCTATTCATGATGGGCTGGATTATTTGGGTGAGGATTCTCAAACACTGAAGAAAATCTCTAAGGTTAGATAACTTCATTATTTTAAAAAGCAAACAAACAAAACAACAAACTATACAAGGTGACTCTACACTTACGTTACAGTCAGTTGCATAAGTTAAGACATCATTAATGTGAAGAGTTGGGAAGAAAAGATGCCTGGCATTGAGCTCTCTTTGTAATGAAAACAGAGCCAGCAGGGTTGAAAATGAAGGGGAATCAAGTGTGCAATGATTTTTTCTGGGGCTAAAGAGTGAGCCAGCAACATCTCAATGCCACTATCATAAGTCTTCCAGAATGTTCTTTACTGCATACTTCTGTGTCAATAGCTTCTTTCAAAATTTGGTCACCAAAAAAGAAGTGCAACTATTTTAGTCTGCCTTGGCATTGCTCATGGACTCTGGAGGAGAGTTCTTCAAGCAACCAAGCCTATCAGAAGTTAGCACGAGCTGTTTTCTCATTACCCCTGATTCACTAGTTGGGAAACTGAGGCAGCAGGAGGTAATACACAACACAGTGGAAGATGAGAAGAGAAGGCATCGTCCCAGACTTCCAGCCACTTGGTTCTACCTACCAGACAATGTTGTCTCCTAGGTAAATAATGGAGCTGTCATACCCAAGTGTTATTTTTAAACTGGCTGGTATTGGGGTTGGCACAGACTCTGTCATAGCACAGTAGGACCAAGGGAGTCCTGAGGAACAAATGCCCTGCACAGATGGAGCTGCTTTGGGAAAACCTTTTCGTTCTGCTACATTTATGCAATCAGTTGAATGAGAGCCCAGACTCCAAACTATCAGCTGCACAAGAGCACAGGGAGAGCCTGAATAAGAAGGATGTGGCAGGACAGTGGAACTGGCTCCATCAGCCACCACCTCTTCCATCCTGGTGCCCTGGCCCAAGCCGCACCAGTCAAATCCATAGGGGGGCAGCAAACCCTTTGCAGTCATGGGACCTCATTCCCAAAATGATCCTCTTCTGAACTACATCCCTGGACAGCTAGAGAGCCCCAGGCATACACAGCACCCTTGGGAAAGCCAGTGTGGAGTCTGGAAGCTGAGGGAAGGGAAGATGGGCCTGAAAAGTCTCTTTGGACTAGACATGGGTGGCCAGTTCAGCTCACCAACTCAGCAAAGGGAGGACATCATGTGTGTGTCCATCAATAGGGCTAGCAGGACTCTGGGAATGTAGGTCAGTCGTGCAACACACAGCTAGATTCAGGCTTCGATATGAAAGCGCACAACGCAAGAAACCTTTTGGGGTTCAATGGATGAAAGAGGTTTGGTGCAGGTGCATACAGGGTCCAAAATACTAGGGGTTTTTATAATTGCATCAATATGGTAACAAGATGAGAACAGCCACACTGGTGCAGAGCAAGAGGCCCTTCTACCTCTCTGTCCAGCTCCTATGATGATCAACAGCAGAAATGTAGGAAAGAGTGCAAGAAAAGAACACACATGAATGTAGTTCACCCCAGGATGCTCCCCTGCCTCCAGAGGTACACAACTCCAGCCAACTTAGTAGTACCCCATGTCCATATGCTTCCCTCTTGCAGCTGCAGCTTTGGCACAAAGTGAGTCTGCATTTAAGAAAGGAGCCAGAGCTTGTAGTTAATCTGTTTGTGTAGACAGAGCTCAGACACAGAAGCAGGTTCAACTGTACTGGATTGAACAAAAAAGCCTTGTCAATTATAATCTATTAGCTCCCAAGTGTCCCTGAATCTCAGGGCATAAACTTAGTTTCAGGATCCATACTACCTGTGGCCTCTCTCTTCTCTCAGAGGTCTCTGGTCAAGTAGCTCTAGAAACTCGCTTTCATGTGATGAAGAACAGGAAGATATCACTTTGCCATCTGTATTGTGGCAGCACCAGAAGTCCCAGTGCAAGCAAGCACTTGCAGATCCAGGACTAAAGGGCCACTGTGCAGAGAAAATGAAACAAAACACTTTGCAACAAAACTGAGACCTGGATTCACTCTCCTGACAGGCAAGGGAGAACAGATTAAGAAAGCACACAGGTATCCCACAGGCAGCCAGTGGTGGAGCTGGGATTAGCTCACAGCTTTCCTGACTTCTTCCCTCTCAGGCTCCAGCTGCACTGTCCCTTTCCTGCTCTATTTTGCTTCTTCTCTCCATCCAGCTGTCTTTACTGAACAGGCTTCCTACAGTGGCTTTTAGGCAGTTGTCAGATTTGGATGAACATCTCTGCTCCATCAAACGTGCTGTCCCTGTGTGTGCTGTTAGCCCTGATTTCCCACTGAAGTAAATGAGAAAAAAGCAAGACAGCTCCACGGCAGCTGGATGGGAGCTTGCCCCCAGCTCTCTACAGGAGAGTATTTCTCCCTTCTCCATTCTCCTCTAACAGCTTTACTCAGAGACCCTTCTGTCTTCAGGTCCCTCCTAGGAAAGAAATTAATAAATTCCTCCTTCTCCCTTTACCCTCACAGCTTCCTTCCTCCCAGCTCCTAATCTCTCCTATATGCTTCAGACACAGGGTTAACACTAGGGAGTGGTGGGCAGGTGACAAATGCTTCTGCTTTCCTTTTAGCAAGGGAATAAAAAGAAAAAAATCAAACCAAAAAAACACAGACCCACCCATTCCCTCAAGCTGCTCCATCTTAAAACAGACATTTCCCCTTGCTCAGCCCCTGAGCACAGTCTCTGGTTGCTGCTTGTCTCCATTAACAGCATCCCAGACTAAACAACTCTATCCCCCCCTTCCGCAGCGGCTCACCTGCCTGCTCTGGCTACTGCCTGCCTGAGCTCAGGGAAGAGACACAGTCTCTACACCAGTTCTTAAGCTGTACCGAGCTCCCATGGAGGAAAGTAGGAAAAAAAAAAACAAACCTGGTAAGGGAAAAGAAAGGAAAAAGGAAAGGTCTGGGGAGCAAGTTAAGAAATGAGTCTGCAGATGCAGAGAGATGCAGCCTTGGCAGAAGCCAGCCTCTCTATACCGAAGCTTTGTAGAGGGGTACTTGCCACCCCCAGGTTTATCTCAGACCCTCTGCAGCAGGATTAAACAGTGACCTAGCTAGCCACATCTCCCTTTACCTTACAGAGCATCCTGCCCCCAGAATCCCAAACAGTATCATCTAAAAAGCCTTCTGTCTGGCCCAGCTGTGCAGATGCCCAAGACAAACACAGAAACAGAGGGGAAACTGCCTGACTCTGATACAAATGTGATCGGTGCTGCTGCACTACGTCAGACTAAATTACTGTCATGGTTGCTTCCGGCCAAAAGGATCTAAAGCCCTGAGGATAGTGATGGTATTACAGGCAGAAACCTTGCAAAGCGTTTGCCTGAAGAAGACTGACTTGAAATTCTCCGAAACTTCAGAGAGAAGTGCCATGAGAAATACTAGAATAATAAACCCCTGAGCTCTGAGGTTCAAATATCAAAGGTTGATCTAGATAAGATTTGCTTTGGCGTTGCTCCCCGTGGTGGAGTATGAGGATAGCTACCTGGCAGATGGGGGGAAAACAGCCTCCAAAACTCCACTGCGACAAAACCTGGGGCTGGATCCAAGAGGAGGGCTGTACAGAATCCGCTGCAGGAAGGAAAGGTTTATCAAGGTCTTTTCTCTCTGTTCTGAACCTGGTTTTGATTAAAGAAGGAATTACTATCAGTTCCCTTCCCTTGCCCCAGTAACACATAACACACCATCTCCATTTCCTTCACTGCCAGTTTGCTCTAATAAAAAGCAGAATTATGCCTGAAAAGCATGTTTCACAAAGATGGACCCACCAAGCACTCAAATAACAGCATTCGCCAGCCGTCAGTCAGACACATGCATACACAAATCCCTTCCTTGCCTGTAAACAAGACAGATCACTTTCTCAGCTGCTGTGTATAAATTTCAAGCTGCTGTGAAAGAAACTATTCCCCTCATGGGTTTTAGTGCTGTGTGCAAGGTGATCTGGAAAAGCAGACTTCCAGAGCAACCTGCCTTTGCAGACCCAAAATCCTGACATCCCCTGAACTGTAAAATCTCTTGCAGGATGCCAGTGGCTTTCATTTCAGAGTCTAACATTTAAATGGTCTTTGCCTGAACGACCACACAGGTCAGCACCA
Organism: Turnix velox; assembly: GCA_013400935.1. Lineage (NCBI taxonomy): Eukaryota > Metazoa > Chordata > Aves > Charadriiformes > Turnicidae > Turnix > Turnix velox. Next base: position 187,235 of record VZTY01016797.1, on the reverse strand, counting down.
AATGAAGGTGATCGCACTAGCATCCATGTGACACCTGGCAGAGTCACTGTGGTACTAGATCACACCACAGAATGGTGCACAAAAACCTTGCCATCATTCAAATCAGGTCTAGTAAAGTTAAGCACTTAAAATGTCATATCCCTCAGACACCAGCTATTTAACACATTTATTATACAAAGAATTACAAAGGGGCTGAAAGGAAAGTGAGGGATGGTTTCCTCCGGGGCTCATCTAAGTAACTACCAGCAGAAAAGCTTTGACAGAGTCCAGAGAGATAGAGTAAAAGTCATGACAATAGCCATTTCTAGCATGCGACAAGTTTACAGCCCAGGGTGTAACTTCTGAAAACCAGGAGAATCTGCCAGGGAGGAGGAGAGAGGAATGAATCCCACTGAATCCACTAGTAAATCGACTAGGCAGAGAACAGCCTCTAAATTATTCATAGCATTGTAGCACACAAACACAGAGCAAGACAAACATATGGCACGAGACCTTCCTTGCAAGAACAACTGGGCAGGTGGTAGAAAGCATAAGGAAAAACTTGAAGGACAGTGAATGCTCCTGCCCCAGCCAAGCAGATGGAAAGCTGGGGAATGTGAGCTCTGTGTGCTCCCAAGTGCCACTCCCAGCCCACAGAGGTCTGTCATCTCTAGTCACTACTGGGACTAGAGCTGTTTCAGTGAAGCAGGAGATCATAGAACCAGAGAATGGCTTGGGTTGGAGGGGACCTTAAAAACCATCTAGTTCCAAACCCCCTCCCATGAACAGGGACACCTCTCACTAGACCAGGTTCCTCAATGTCTCATCTAGCCTGAGCTTAAACATCTCCAGCTGGGGGGCAACTACTGCCTCTCTGGGCAACCTGTTCCAGTGTCTCACCATCCTCACAGGAAAAAATTTCCTTCTTATAACAAGCCTAAAGCTACCCACTTCCAATTTGTATCCATTACTCCTAGTCCTGCTATCCTGTACCCTATTAAAAAGTCCTACCCTGGCTTTTCTGTAGGCCCCGTTCAGGTATTGATAAGCTGCTAAGAGGTCCTCCCCTGAGATTTCTCCAGGCTGTAGCAAACACCAGCTGAATGACACAGGAACAGCCTTCACAGGAGTTGTGTCCTCTTGCTCAGGGCAATCTGCAGCTAGCTTGGCCCTCAAGTGCCACCAGCAGAAAAATGCCTGCTCACCACATGGAGGTTAGGATAATGGATAGAAGGGTCAGCTGGACTTGTATTCAAGATTATGTCAGCACTAGGCAGCACCAAAAGCAACATAAAATGAAGAACTCATCAAACAATTTGCTCTGATCCACCCACCTGCCCCAGGCCTCTGCCCAGAGGTCAGTTAGAGACTTAGTCAGGAAGGTTGAGGCAGCCCAACCACAGGGTTGGGGAACCCAGACAGCTCAAGAAACTTGGCACAGCTCTCCTTTCCCTCCCTTCTTTTCTGGCTTCCCTTCCCCAACTCCTTCCCCCTCCGCATCAGTGATCTTATCCTAGCAGTCAGGAACTGATCAAAGCCCTCTGCCCAGCAAGCTGCCTCTTCTCCTATGGGACAAGCCCCAAAGCATGCTGCAAAGGGTGTTTTCCCCCTCTAGCCCCCCATTTCTGCAAGCAGACAGAAACGTGAGGTCTTCCCTCCCTTTCATCTTCCAGTTTAATTTTTCTTGCTCTGGTTCTTAGAGCTTGAAGTCAGTGGACCATTCATTAAAAGAGAGGGAAAAGAAGCCACCCAGATGTGTGAATAGCTCCATGGTGTGATTCCCTTGTGAAGAGCATGATTGAACTTAATGGGAAGGAGTCTCTTTTGAAAGGTTTTTAAATCTAGCTCAAAAACATAGGTGAGGGTTACACTCTGGGGGTTATTGTACTTCCTATAACAAGAGATGTTCTAGGTATTTTATAGGTGCTAGTTCCACATACACAGCTATCATGAGTTGCATTCAAAACTTTGAGAGACAATCTTTAAACAATCACAAGCCCTTTATTATTTAAAATGCCAAGACAGACCTTCTTTGCCATCTGTTTTTCTGAGGTTTGAAGATTTATGCCACCAACCCTTGCACATGTAAGTGGGGTTCAGGTGGTTTCTTTGCAAGCTCAAACTTACAGATCTTATATAAATCTCATGACTCCAGGAGCTTAGTCCTTGGAGAATTAAAAAACCATCAAATACAGGAAGATTGCCTCATAATTGACAGTGCTTCTTTCCCAAGAAATTATTTTGCATCTTTCTGAAAAAAAGGTCACAGGTTTCTCTAATCATATTGCCACAGCTATTTAGAAAGGACAAGCATTTGGGACAACATTTTGAAGAGGAACATTCCTGTACATATATCAGAATAACAAAGTCAAAATGTTCACCAAAAAGGGTATCTCTCGTAATTTCATAATTTCATAATCAAGGTTGGAAGGGACCTTTCAGATCATCAAGTCCAATCATCAGCCCAACTCTGACAAGCCTCATACCTGGACGGGGACTTGAACCCCTGACCCTCAGATTAGGAGTGTGATGCTCTCCCAGCTGAGCTATACATCCAGGTCAAGCCACATCCATCCTCTTAGTGCTTGGGTGTGCCTAATTCCTTCCCAACATTGCAATTGCACCTCTGCTAACAGAAAATCAGGCTGCATGCTTCTCTTGATCCTGGTACTCTCCTAGCAGACCACCCTACAAACTGTCCAGCCTTACACCAGTGCAATGAGCGTAAAACACATTCTACTCTGGAAGGAGAACTAAACTCTCCAGTTCACAAATAGGACATCAGAGTGTCTTAAACAGGGTTAAGCATTGTTTGAACATTGCAGTCCATCTTCAGAAAGTTAGAGTGTTGTAATAAGAACAGGGCAGCCCAAAGCATCAGGGCAGTGATGTCTTACTCCATAGCTGGAGGATCCTCCCAAAAAAGACCAAGAAACCATCAGGGCACTGAGCCACTGCAGTGGTACCTAAACTTAGCATCAGACACAGAAAAGGAAAGAAGCAGTGGCTGGACTGTTTGTATTCCACTTTGATATTTGCCTGATTCCCCAGGGTCACTGGCAACCAGGAGTAATTTATAATAAGCTTTAGGCTGCTCTGATTTATTCTGGGAGCTGAAGCCAGGTGAAAGAAAGCTAAATAGCCAACATTTCTTGGCATTCATTGGGTGAGCAACACACTAAACATTACAAATGCCCAGTGTGGCATACTTCAGGCTTTGCCTACAATGGGCAACTTAATTCAAGACAGAATGTAAAAAGAGATCATCCTTTTTGCAAATAGGATGCCCTAATTGCTTCTGGTGAGTCATTTTTCTAGCTGCAAGTAACGACCCTGGAGTAATACTCAAATCATGCTGGGGCATTAGCAACTGAGAAGTAAAAAGCACTGAAAAAATTATGACTTTGAAAACAAGAGAATGAGGAGGTTTGCCCCCATGTATTTTCAATTTCCTAAAATGACATGTATAGAAATGGGCAAACCAAAGTTTGTTTCAGAAAGCAGAGCTGCAGAAGTTATTCATTATCAGTAAGACTGATTGGAAATTCAGCCGCCAGCTTGTTTTTTTTCATGCATTTACAAATTGTTCACAAAATGATCTTAATTTTTCCCAAGTGAATCTGCAGCTTTCAAGTACACATCCCTGCGGCTGAGGAAGTCCACAAACATAATGGATCAGCACCACCTAACTCCCTTTGACTTCTTTGAATAACTCAGCCTTCACCAGCCCATTGAACAAAACCAGCTGCTCTCTCAGACTTACTTGCATGCTTTCCACTTCGATTTTCAGTTTTTGCTATTCAGGGCATGTGACTGCTCATCTGCTCTACATGGTTTTGATTCTACAGCTCAATTGAATGACCAAAGGCTTTTAAAGTAAGAGAAAAAGGAAGGCTGAATGATGAAGAAGTCATTTACAGTTCACATTTTTTTGGACAAAACAAGCTTTTGTGCTAAAGTTTGTGAAGCCTTTTGGATTAATAAACATTTTCCCCACTGCCCAAAGGTCATCCACATACTCATAAATAACTAATAATATAACTCTTCAGAGACCAGCGAAGCCAAGTCAAACTGAGAGCTTGCCAACATGTCCACAATACTGTTTACTCCATTAATGCACCAGACCCCGCACCAAAGCACTTGACTCTGCCCCTTCAAGCTGAAAGAGATGAAAAGACTCAAACAGAAATCAAAATCCATCTGAATGAGTCACAACACCACGTGACGGCTGTCCCCTTGCAGACCACTCTGCAACATGCGCTTCCATCAGTCTGTGTGTGAGATGTCAAACCATTCAGTCTATAAACCCACTTTATTAGAAATACAAGCATCCTGTCTCGGTGGATTTAAGGATTGTTTTGTTTTGGTTTTTTTGCAAATTTTAATTCAAGCCTCACTCCATCAAAACAGCAATGCTACAATATTTCAGAAGTGAGTGGGTTTGATTCCAAGCATGCCAAAAGACAGAGGGAGGGAGATAGTAAAGGGGAACAGCTAAATCTTTTCTCATTCTCTCCTCAGCAATATTGCGAAATCTTTCTTCAAAACATAAGATTCAAGTCAAGTTGCCATGTTTTAAACAAACCATGGTGTATTATTGTGCTATGCTTCTGAAACAGGGAATGTAGGTCAAAAACTTCTGGACCTCTCAGATTTTAAGGTATACAAACTCTGGCAGCATTGCTATCTGCAGTTTTTCTTTCCTTTTTCCTTTATTTTCCCCTATTTCTCTCTTCCTTTCTCTCCCTCACTTTTCTCCCTTCTTCTCCTCTCTCTCCTCCTCATTTCTCTACACTCTCTCCCTTTTCCCTTTCCTTCCTCTCCTCCTTGCTGACACATTGTTTTCACTTCCTTCTTCCCTTTTTCCCTATCCTATCCTACACCCTATCCTATCCTATCTCCTATCCTAACACTGTAAAGTGGATGAAGGCTGCAGTATCAGATAAAAACACTGAAAAGCTCCATTATATTTATTGACATATTTTCCATTCTTGGGTTTTCATCTAGTAGGCCACAAAACAAGAATACAGCATATGAAAACAGGTGAAAAGCACGTTTACACACATGTGCTCACACTTGTTTTTTGTTTGGTTTTTTTTTTCTTCACTTTTGCAGCCTTAGGGAAACTTGCAGGCTGGATGCCACAGAATGGCTCTGTGCATTACAAACTGTGTCAGGATGAATAATGGGGGCAGGAGATTCTGCCAGAGGGTCATGGAACAGCAAGTGCGTAAAAGGGCAGGACTGTCCAAGAAGTACACGCAATATCAGCCGGGGTTTGAAGCGCACTGCCAGACAGAGACCAAGATCAAGCTGTAGACTCTACAGCCAGAAGTATAATGGCCTTTTCTGCTGACCCCTTGTGAGGACTTGAACTACAGATTGCCACCCAGGAATCCCAGCAACTGGACGTACAAAAGCACTTAAGCAGGTGTTTAAAGTCAGGCTGTTCCTCAGACCTTTCAACAGACTGCTCTTGGTCTCAGGCAGCTGGAAGATCAGGGGCAGATCTTCTGCTGACGAAGCTCCCTTGATTTTAAGTGTTTGCTGAGTTCTCACTGAGATGAAGATCCAAGCATAATGCAAATAACCCATAGAGGGCTGAGGCCTGGATGGGAATAACTAGATCCTAGTGAACAGGTAACAGGCTCTTCCTCAGACTTTTAAAGGTATTTTTCCTGGAAATCATTTTCTTACATATCTTTACTCCAGCTCATGGAAGATTAACACATTTCACTCAGTATTTCAAACCACTTGAACAGCATATGCTTGGAAGTTCAGCATAAACCTTCTTGGGCCCAAAGTCTGCATATGAAAGGCTGGAAAAAGCTGTAGAGAAAAATACCAAGGAAAGGTTAGCACAAGAAATAGAGCAGAGAGAAAAATCCAGATGAAAAAATATATTCAGTCTATACAGTATTATATCCACAAAGAATGTTATATGCCAGGAGCAAGAAGCCCTTTAAGTGCCAAAATCCAGGTTATTCACACAGCAGTAACTAGTTCTCCTGAACATGGTCATTGTGACAGAGCCAGTTTTTTCCACAGGACATCTCAGATCATTCTTCCCTGGTCCCCATCCAAGCCGGAATTTTAATTCCTGTCTCCCATAGCCTGACCTTGTTCTGCTTCCTTCTGTGCTGCTGTGTCCACAACTGACTTTCTTGTCTTCCTGGACTTGGTCTTTCTTGAATTTGGAACCTCTGCTTACCACCCTGATGTTCCTTGCCCCATAAAGAGCCTCAGTTGCTTTTCCTTCTCATATTCCCTCAGGTATTGCTTTGTTTTCCCATTCTTCCCATTCCTTTTCTGGTATCAGCATCCTCTTCCCTGATGGCTTTCAGGGGCATTTCGAGCAGCAGAACTCCTGCCCGTCCTCATTTCCCTCTTTGTCATCCTGTGCAAGGCTTCTTGTTTTGGTCTCCTCCTTCTGCTGTCTTTTCCACCACATTCAGCTTCCAGCTGCATTTGAAGTCTATTGCACAGCTCCTCCTGCCTCGTAGACAGCGGCAGAACTGAAGACACCAAGACTGCAGGGAAGACAGACAGCTTATCCACCTCCTTCATCGCATCATGGTACCATGAGAGTCATTAGAAAGATTCATGGATGAAACTCCCCATCTTGCTTCTGGGGAAAGTGCCACAGTGATGCACTATTCATGTATACTAATCAAAGCATTTACCAGATTTTCACCACCGCAAGCAACCTGAGACATCTTTTTGTTTTTCTTTTCTCCAAAATATAGAACAGCTGAAAACAATGAGCTTTTCACAAAAACAACAGCAGGCTCTTCCTAATCCTCAGAGGATTGGACTCATCTGTCAGAAAATTATCTGAACTATCTCTGTCATTAACCTCCAGGGTCCAATTAATTTCGCTTCTGTTAGGTACCTGGTTTCAGATGGGCTGACTGAACTCTCTCATTTTTCTGCAAAGAGGAAGGTGGAAGCTCAGCTCAGATAAATTGCCTGGAATGATCACCTAACAATCACACAGCATTAAAAGCGAGGTGAGCTCCAGCTCCCTGTCGTTTCTTACTGAAGTCTCAGCCTCTCATTCAGCAGGAGGAAACCAGGAAAGTGCTTCAGTGAAATGACATCTAAAAAACAAAATAAATCTTGCTTTTTGTATTCATTCAAACGTGGCAGAAATAAAACTGTTTTTCTGCTCACTTCTTATCTGGAAATAGCTGAACCATTTCAGATAACATCATCCTGAGAAAAATCCATACTGAGAAAAAAGTGTGGCACCAGAAGTGCCAGTGAGAACAGTTTGAGACTGACAAAACCATAAACAGTTGAATATAGGACTTGTGATCAGAAGTGTTGAACAACTTTCCAAGAAGTACTAGTCCTGTACACACCTCAAGTAGGATACAAGCAAGCAACTCCCCCTTGCCTTGACTTGCAATTATTCTTCATTGCACTGTATGTGACTTCTGCTTCTATTCAGAGGAGGATGTGGGGTGAAGAGAGTTGTATTATCCTTTAAACAGTGGGGAAGAAAGGGGGAGGGAGGATCACTAAAAAGCTTGGAATTCAGTTGCAAGGAAAAATGTGCCTGAAAAGCGACTTTCCAAAGCCAAGAGCACAGAATTCAACAGTTCTTCCACCACTGTTATACCAACAGACAGATAGATATTACTTATAGTAACATTCTGCAGGCTCCAGATTCCATCACGTTACTGGACAACCTTTCTGACAATTAATAAGGGGGCTGTCAAATGTTTAAAACACATCTCAGAGACTTTCTAACGCAGCCTGCAGAGGTGCACAGAACATCCATGCTCTTCAGTATGGGGAATAGAATGAGTTCTGTTTCTTGTGTTAAAACTACAGAGAGCAAGATCAAGGAAACAGAGTTCTACCTACTCCTGTCTGAGCTAAGTCAGTACAATAAATAATGAAATGCAGCATTTCAGGCTCACCCCTGCCTTCAGCTTCACCAGGAGTGGAGTTCCAGCCTTAACTTCAGGGGCTTCAGTGGTGGTGGGTCTACCAGCTACTTGGCATTAGAATCATAAAATCACCACTTATCATTGAGCTCCATCTGGACATTGAGGCATTGACCACTACCCTCTGGATGCAACAATACAACCAATTTCTTATCCATTGAAAAGTGCATTCATCAAATCCAATTAAGAGAAAAGGATGATGTAGAGGCCTTACAGAAGTCCAGATAGATTATATCAGAAGCTCTTCCCTTGTCCACACAGGTAGTCATTCTATGATAGAAAGCCACTAGGTTGATCAAGCAGACTTGCCCTTGATGAAGCCATGCTGGCTGTCTCAAATCACCTCCCTGTCCTCCATAAGCCTTACCACGGTTTCTAGGAGAATATGTTCCATGATCTTCCCAGGAAAAGAGGTGAGGCTGACCGGTTGGTAGCTTCCAGGGTCCCCTTTTAAACATAGGTGCAATGTTTCCCTTTTTCCACTCACCTGACTGCCACAACTGTGCAAATACCACAGAGCGTGGCCTGGAAACTACATCAGCCAATTCCTTCAGTACCCTGAGATGCATCTTGTCATGCTCCAAACACTTCTGTTATGTTCCCTCTCCTCAAGTGGTCATAAACCTTATCCCTTCTTACAGCATGAGGGACTTTGCTCCCTCAGCCCCTGTCCCATGTTCCACACACTTGAAATGTGTGGAGAGAGGAGCTGCAAGTGAAGAACTGAAGCAAAAGCTCTGTTGAGTGCCTTAGGCTTCTCCTCCTCTGTTTTTACCAGTTTGCCAGTCTTGCTCTCTCTTGGACCTTCTTTTTCTGACTGACACATCAGTAGAAGCCCTTATTATTACTTTGCAACACTTTGGCCCATTAACAACACAGGCACTGGCCAGGTAAAGCCATAGGAAATCTACTACAGGAGTCATTGCTAAAAAGAGAAAAAAGCAAGAACGAGTCCACTTTGGTGCCATTCTGCATATGAAGATGGCACCAGGAATACCCCAGTACACACCCAGTCATGGCAGTGAGCCCCTGCCTTGGTATCCACCTCTTGTTACTAGTCAGGAATGGAAGAGAACAATCTATATCAATGTGGGAAACCTACAACACGCTTGGCACAACAAAATCAGAAAGCTTTATGCATGCCTCACCAAGCCCAAAGAGCCTTGATCTATGATCCACTCTGGCAACCAAGACTCAGCTCACAGCCTTCTTTCCCCAGCAGTGTCAGCCATGATTGGTCTCATTCAGTAGGAAGCCCTCTTGTATAAGAAGAGATCCTCAAAACCATTACAGGGGAAACTGATGAGTATGGGAAATTCTGATATGCAGGCTCACAGCAGGTTTTCTGCTTCAGAGCAATGGCAACAGTTCATGGCTGAAGGTCCCAGCAGCTGTGTTGGGCGAAAGCAGTAGGTGCCAGGAAGAGGGAAACCTCAGATCTACCTTTTGTGGCCACTCAAAACGTTCACTTTGGAAGCTGTGGCCTTTGACAATCAAAACACCAGACACTTCATGTTTTATTGCAACCCCTCCTGCCTTGGAAAGAGTTGATGAAGGTCCCATTGTGCTCCTGGGTTTGAGAGCTCCATGGCCTCATGCCTGTGGCTTGGTGGTACACAGGTCTGCCTATAGTAGCCATGCTCCTCCCTTAACCCTCCTCTCTCTGCAATCCCACAGCCCCCCAGAGGAGTCCTGTGACTCACAGCAGATGCTGTTTTCTTTCCCCCCATCACTCTCTTTGTCCCTCCATAGTTGGCCAGCTGACCTCCAGAAAAAGGTTTTTACTTTCTGCAAAACAGACAAGGCAGCTACCAAAGTCTGCCAGTTGCAAGCATGGGATGATTTGCCATCCCCTTTTTGTCAAGCAGTGGCAGAGCTTGGGATGTTTTCTAGGGGTGTGGTGATAGGGTGGAAATCAGGCACCAGGACGCCATGGCAATTCTTCCAAGTCTGTCATGCTGTGCCTGGGAGGCACAAGCAAATGCACATATTCAGGCTGGGGAGGCAATCAACACCAGGCAGGCACAGCAGGAGGGTGCCCCCAGATCGAAGCTTTCATAGTATTCTCCAACACAGCACTGCTCCATCCCCTTCCAATCTTTGCTGGCCAATTTTCCCTCTAACTTTGAGAAAGATGCACAAGAGCTAAATCACCACTACCTTGCTCAGAGTCACTCTTTTCTCACCTAGAGGTAAGTTTAGACCATCCTTCACCATACTGTAGAGTCGTCTGGAAGGAATAATGGCCGCATACTGTGCCTCTGTCCTACTATTTGACAACTACAAGCCTTCCAGTCCATGCCCTGCTCTGGTTTTTGACTAATCCTACACTTCTCCATAAGGAATTGCCATTACCCAGGACTAGAGGGTCATGGGAAAAGCCAACATACTCATTTTAAAAGGGAAGAGTGATATCTTTAAGTTTTGGGTTTTTTTTTTTTTTTTTTTTATGGTAATAATTTCAAACTCCTTTTCACTTCACCTCTGGGTAAGGGCCGGTTCACATTGCTGAAGTCAGGGGACCCACTTCACATCCCAGAAGTCTGCAGCTGGCCCCTCACACCCATACTGGGGAAACTTGCCCAGTTGAGTTGAGGGCAGGCGCTCACTGAGCCTTGCTGCCAAACTCCATCATAAGTGCATGAGTGTCACAGGGGCAGGTCATTGTCCTGAAGATCACCCCTTGGTTCTGTTTCATCAAGAACATCTGATGAGCTGGAGGCAGAAGGTCTCCCTTCATTCCCATGAGGCCTTTATCCCAGTCCCTACTCTATCTTTCTAGAGAAGCACAGGCTGCACACAAGAAGCTGTCAGGAGAGGACTGACTCCCCAACCCTGCAGTGTTGGCATCTGTACCCCAGGAAGGTTGCTCCTCACCAACAACCACCACAGTAAAAAAAAAAGGGGGCAATTTTTCTTTTTCTTCTCCTCCCCTCTCCTCACCTCCTTCCAAAAAGTCTCGGTTTCATACCACCATGGAACGAAAACAAATGCTCTAAACCACAGCATTTTTCACGAACCAGAATTTCTTGCAGTCTGGCCAGCCTTGGTGGATCAATACCAGGCATTTCTTTACTCCCCTGCTCTGGCCTTTCCCTTCCAGCCTCCTCCCTCCCACCCCACTCACTGAGGGGAATAAGGGAGCCGGAGGTGTCGAATGGAGGAGTCGGGAACACTCCAGCTCAGTTTTAAAAGGGACAGAAAAAACACTGGCGTCAGCTGGAGCATCAGGGCAGGCGCTGAGACCTTGTTTTGGATTTCACAGAGACTGTCCCTGGGGAGAGCTGTCTTTTTTTTTTTCTCTATTTTTTTTTTTTTAATACATGGTTTTGTTTGTAAGTTAAAAGTCTCAGGATTTGCAGTCTTTGAAGCGTGGTCAGCCTGCCAGATGGAATTAGTCAGTGCCTTTTGGTTGGAAATCCCAGGCAGATGAAGTGGGATGGAGGGACAGTGTTTTTCTCATTTACCAGGAAACTGTCTGCATTTGACCCTTACAAATTCAGCTGAAGAACTCCCCCGGACCCCAAAAGCAGGCAGGATTGAAGGCAGGAAAGCAAGCAGAAGGCCAAGCCTTTCATGTGCATAAATCGGTGTGGCACCTCTGAAGGCAATGGCCCCCAAGCAGATTTATATTGCTCAGGATTCAGCCCAGATGTTTTTACTGGTACTTGCCTGAAGCTATAAGATGTCAGCGGAGTTTCCTTTGCTTAAGAGCAGTGCTGAATTTGGTTTTCTCACCCCTGACTAGTACCATCTTTCCATCTCTTCCGCCATGGCCTGTCTCAAGTTTTCCTATTCATGGATTCCTCAAGGTGAGCATTCCCTCTCCAGGTAAATTTTCTCCTCCTCCCATGTTCCTGAGTGAGTCTTTGCCTTCATACCAACCCAGGAACTATTGTGCCATCTGCAAAGCGTTGATCTATTTTCACCTCTCTCCTTGGTCTTTTTCTCTATCCTGAACCCACACTTTACTGCTCTCCATGCTTCTGCTAAAAGCTTCAGGTCATCCCTCAGGCAGTCCTCTGAGAAAATTACACTTGGAGAACATCCACTTATTTCCACATCATCCAAACCACCACCCAAGAGAAGAGTTAGTACCGCTTGTTCCAAACAGGCAATGTATGGATGTCAGCCCATCACAAAAACACAGTGACACCAGTAGATGTGGGAAGAGCTCACAAGTGTTAAACTGGAGCTGACAGCCTCCTTGCAAGAGACCAGTGCTAATCACTCACCATCTGGGACCTCAACTTCATTTCTCATGAGCAATGAAAGGAGCAGAGAGGCTTGCTGTGGAGTCAGTGCTCCACAGTGCTATCAAAGCATAGGGCAGACCCACGCACAGAAACAGTCCATTTTACCTTTGGATTCTCCAAATCTCTCAGCAGCACAACAGTTACAGCAATGGGGAGGTCCAAGCAGCACATCAGTAAAATGACCATGATGTTTAAATGCTTGAAAAAACAATGAAACAAAGAGCAATGGACCTCTAAGCAAGGTAGTTTTTAGCAAAGCAATGGGCAATATCTCAGAGGATTAAGCATGAAGCAACAATTATCTTCAGTCAGTATTGGCATATTATTAGTGAACAACCAAAATCAAGGCCAGATTTGATGCTTTCTTCAAAAGCCTTGCAGTCTGCAAAGGCAGAAGTAGATGGAGAAGCAGAGAGTTGACAAACTCATACTGCAGATGGGTCCTAGCACCAAGAACCCATGCTGCACTCTATCACCCTAGACAGGCAGAGCACCCAAGGGGCTAATGGCCCAGGTTTGGGAGATCATTCAAACATGAGATTTGAGCCTCAAAACCTGGCCTGAAAAAAAACCTGCAGCAACTACTGCTTTGGGGTTTTGGTGCCTGCCATATATTAGAAAATTNAATCACTCACCATCTGGGACCTCAACTTCATTTCTCATGAGCAATGAAAGGAGCAGAGAGGCTTGCTGTGGAGTCAGTGCTCCACAGTGCTATCAAAGCATAGGGCAGACCCACGCACAGAAACAGTCCATTTTACCTTTGGATTCTCCAAATCTCTCAGCAGCACAACAGTTACAGCAATGGGGAGGTCCAAGCAGCACATCAGTAAAATGACCATGATGTTTAAATGCTTGAAAAAACAATGAAACAAAGAGCAATGGACCTCTAAGCAAGGTAGTTTTTAGCAAAGCAATGGGCAATGTCTCAGAGGATTAAGCATGAAGCAACAATTATCTTCAGTCAGTATTGGCATATTATTAGTGAACAACCAAAATCAAGGCCAGATTTGATGCTTTCTTCAAAAGCCTTGCAGTCTGCAAAGGCAGAAGTAGATGGAGAAGCAGAGAGTTGACAAACTCATACTGCAGATGGGTCCTAGCACCAAGAACCCATGCTGCACTCTATCACCCTAGACAGGCAGAGCACCCAAGGGGCTAATGGCCCAGGTTTGGGAGATCATTCAAACATGAGATTTGAGCCTCAAAACCTGGCCTGAAAAAAACCTGCAGCAACTACTGCTTTGGGGTTTTGGTTGAGTCACTACAGCATAAAATTAGTCTGAAAAGACTAGCATTGCAGATTAATAGGAGCACAAGGAGAGACATGAAGCCCATCCATCACTTGTAACAGTGTCAGGGAGACCAATGTGAGAAATGCATGTAAGGCTGAATAGGCTGGCTGTCTGCAGGGATGAAGATCCTCCTTCCAGCTCTTATCACATCTCCATATCAGGTCCTCAGTACCCTATGACACATCCACAGAGTAACACAGCCCCGTGGTGAATAAATGCAGCTACAATCAGCTGAAACCCTCACACCACAAAGCCACCTGTACCCCTGAGAAGGTACAACGTCAATGAGTGAGAACCAACTCAAAGCCATTGCTGCCAATGTTCTTGCTATCAGCAAACACCACAAAACCCACCAACAATCAAGATCAGTCAAAGCAAATCAAGCTTGTTTCCTCTGCCCAAATAGGTGACAACTCTCAACAGCTCCATCCACATTATACCATCAGATCCGTCCATGAACCCAGGCTGTTGCTTCTTCACTGTTTTGCTTCTCACTGTGACTTCTCTAGACCTCTGCTGTCTCATTGCTCAGTTCTGATTAGTTCTGGATCTCCAAATGCTGATTCTCAGCACAGACAATTGTCTTAGGAAACCTCAGTCTTTATAAAGAAGAGAAAGCAGAGCTCCAAAGAGGCAATAGCATGTAGTTGACAGATGGGTTATTTGTTAGTATAGGAGTCATCTCTGAGGCATGCTCAACTGAGCAAGCAGTGCATGCTGAGGACAGACAAAGCAGAAGCTGGACTCCCAGCTTTTCATTACATCCATGCCACTCAAAAAGAAATCTCAAAACCATAGAATGGTTTAGGAATATGCCACCATAGATCACAGCACCGGGCTTTTACCCCACCTCACACCTCCATCCAGCCTGCAGCCTCAGAGAGAGTCTGTGCCTTCCCACAAATGGAGTCCACATGCACACACTGGGGAAAACCACATCTGGGACAGGGCTGTCTCTACCAGCCAGCAGAGGGGCTCACATTGGCAACATTTTGTCCCTGCAAATACAAGGGGAGTAGGGAGAGCAGTGGTGATTTTCTTTACTGGAGATCTGGCCCCGTGATGTACTGTTTTTTGAATATTTAAGGGATGCTATAAAGCTGCCAAAATGGCCCAGGGCTGGGCAGAATATGAGTAACCCTGGTTTAGAGGAAGAGGCAACAAAAGAACCTAAGAGAGGTCTGAAACCAGGAAAACAGGCTTGTTTATGAAGCCAAAAAGAGAGTGCAGCATATTCCAAGGCCAAGGGAATTTTTCTCTCAATGTTACTTTGCCTTGGCTACCTGGCCACCCTCACATAAACAATGGAGACACACCAAGAAAGCACGGAGACTTCTTAGAGGTTATAAAAATATCACTTGTGCAATTAGAGTGAATCAAAACTCATGACTTTCGGGTTGGAAGGAATGCTTGTGTTTCCCCTCTTATTTCTTTTTCTCCTCTAACCTTCTTTTTTTTTTTCTTTTTTCCTTGTAAAAATCTAGATAAACAAAAGCCCTAGGATATTGGATAGTTCTTTGCATATTGTTTTAAAAGCAGAAAGGACAACAGCAACCACCACGGTGAGGAGGAGTCTCTGGGTTGGCACTGTGTAGCCTCTGTTTTTCTCTGTTTGCAGGAGCTGTTCTCGCCCCACGCAACATTTGTCCGCACGTCCTGTCCCAGGACACGATGAGGCACCATCACCTTGTAAAGCGCATCCCCAACTTCTCCCACAGCCACAGAGCTGCTTTGGCAGTGGCTCACATAAATAACTGTGGCAAATTGGATTTACATTCCTATCTCTCTCCTTGGCTTCAGGGGCAATTTGCTTTTTTGCCTTCTTATAGGCAGATAACTGAAAACAGGAGAGGGGAAAACAGCGCTTGAGATGCTCTTGCCTTCCTCAACTTGCAGAGAAGTTCATGAACTCTGCAAGGTGGGGGCTGCACGCTGCCACGCAGGAGGAGCCCACAGGCCTGCGAGATGCCACTTGCAATATCACCTCCACACCCCCACATTCACAATAGCCACTAACATCCAGGCACTTCATAAAATCCTTTGGATAAAAAGCAAGAGAAATGCCAGCTTTCAGCTTTCAAAAATGTTGTGTGTGGCCCTAGAACAGAGTGATATAGGCTTCAAATAATAAGACTTAACCAACCCAAAAGTATTTGGAGTATTTCTCATCTGTCTTTTCATTTAGACCCTCGGGGGCTTCATATTTTCAAGTGAAGTTGTTTTCTTCCATGATCAAAAGAGCTGGAAATGCTAGTTTAAAAAAAAAATAAAAATAAATAGAAAGCTGAGAATCTCATTCAGCCTCTTGATTCCAGGAGCTCAAATAAACACCGCAAGTTTCAAATAAAATTCGCAAACATCACAAGCTTCCCAATGATATTCAACAAGAGATGGCAACATTCAGAAGCATGAATTGATAATTCCCCATCTCTCTGGATCTGTTTTTGTTTTCTTTTTCTCACCTCAATTCCTGTGGCTATTTTTCTCTTCCTACGGGGGCTCTATTTCTGGGCAAACTAACTGATTTCTTACCATACAGCAAAGGGGGCAATTCTTACCAATCTGTCAATTGCTTTTAAATATCTTCACTCCTGGAAGTTTCATGAAAACTAGCAGTTCAGAGTGGAGAAAAAAATAAAGCCATGGTCTTGAAGAGAAAAGCTGTGCTAAAAGTCCTGAATTTATCCCTTCTGTTAGTTTGCTACTGCTCAGTCAGGTCTTGTATGCCCTTGGGTTGTTCTCTCCTAAGCAAAGAGATGACATCAATAGGGACAGGGGACTGGAGGACAGACTTCTACAGAAGTGAGAGACCCCGAGAGGGAGAAAGCTCAATACCACCTTCGAGGAATCAAAATATGGCAGTAGGTTTAGAGGAAAGTCTCAGGGATCTCAACCCTGAACTGATCTTTTAGCTTTTTTTGTTTTTTCCAGGCCATCAGATAAGGAGAAAACAAAATCAAAACAACCCACCTCTAGAACAGAGAACTTCCTTTGTTTCTGTCATCATAGTAGCAAAACCTCTCTCTTAGAAATGAAAAAAACTTAGAAAAATGGTGATTCCTATCTCCCTTACACATTTGCCCTAAAAATGGTCTAAGATCATGCTACATTACTTCAGGGCACATTTGGCAGTATACACAGAGGCTCACAAGTAAAGGAGAGCTACTGAGAGAGACACAGAGACACATTTCAGTTGGTTGACTGTATATAGACATATCTTCACTGCCTTCTAGAGGTGAAACCAAGAAAAGATAGCAGGGTGACACACTGTCTCCAACTATTCAAACACAAGCAGCTTTAACTACTCTGAAAAGGTGTTGATCCAACAAAAACATGAAATAGAAGTCAATGGATCTGAGTGGAAAATATTATAGCAGTCAAATAGGCTGCTCCAATAACACTACCTCTACCCACAGGTATGTTTGAAGGGGATGAGGAGGGAAGGGAAAAAGAGAGAAGGTTGTGTGTTGAATATCTGAGAAGTTTGGGCTTGTTTGGGGATGAAGGGTTTTTTTCTGCAGAAATCCCACCCACTACTAGGGAAATGTGCAAGCCCAAAGATTGACGGGTGATGGAAATATCCATCATGAACTGCTTCAAGGCCATCCCATAAATCACTACAAACTGAAATAAAGGTCATTAACATGTAACAAAGTCATGGCACAACCATTTCTGAATGATGGTAGCAAAGTTGTGATGAGTAAAATCATGTCGCACCACAGCTCACTGCGGGTAATCTATGCCCTCCAGCTTTCTGCCAAGAGGCAACACTCTAGGTAAAAGTCCTGTGCAAAAACTTGTGGTGTCTCACACATGAATCAGAATGAGTTTTAGGCCTAAGAGCTTGGTTTGCAAACACCCTCACCCCAAGAAGCAACAAAATCCATTCTGCAGTCTGTAGAAGTCTGTATCTTTTTTATACCCTCACATACATACTTGCACTGAGACATCCACACCAAGCTAGATAACTCCTAGTATATGCATATACTGTGTGATGGCCAAAACACAGTCCTGCAACGGCCTCCTGCATCCCTCAGCCAGCACAGATGGCTAAGAGATACTCCACAAAAAGAGAAGCTTTTTGTGGCAATGGCATTTTAGTCAGTTAGAGCAGAGCCCAAAAAGTAATGTCCCATCTCGCCTTGACCCCTCCATCACAGGAGGGTCAACAGTTCACTGGAATCCTAGCAGTAGGAAGCTCCAACAGTCAGGCAGCACATCTGCTCTGTCATCTCAACACATGGACAGCTCCCACTAGCACAACCCATCCCTTACTTCCACTTGCACCAACATCATCAAATTCCTCCCTTCTCCCTTAGAAATCTATGGCTGGCCTTGCTCACTGCCTCCCTGTTGGACAGCGCAGTCACATCCACTTCATCCCGCCAACATCGGTGAGAGATGAAACCAGATCCTGGGGCTCCACGGCTGAAAGCTGGTCCTCCTCCAGGTCCCTGAGAAGTCCATTGCGGTTACAGAGACGTCACCACTGAGGTGGGCTCTACCTCAGACTGAGGAGGACTGCCTCTGGTTGTTATTAGCTGTACTGAGGAATCAAAGGACCAGGAGGCATCAAGCCAGTGTCTAGTCCAAAATGCAGTGATCCTACATTTGAAGAACATTCATCTGGCCTTTATTAGTTCTTAAGTGCTCCAACATGTGTAGAGGAATCAAGGAGGGGGGCAGGGAGGGACACTGCTCACTGAACAGGGCAGTCATGGGGGATATTCATGTAACAGGCTGTTTTGTTTTGGAAGTGTTTGTGATAGGGAACATCTTATCCAACGTGCACATGTCATAGCAAGTAGGACAGTGCATAGGCCTAGGTGCACGTTGGAGGACAGAAAACCTCTAGCAAGGGCTTGGCCTCAGAATTTTTCATGGTAGTCAACACAGACATTAGAATGTTAGCTTGGGGCACAGGGGCAGTCCAAGGAAAGACACAGGGAATTCACTCCATGAAATGATAATGAGATGGTCTTTTAGTCCACCAAAAGGGGCACCCAAGTTAAACTTGATGGCATCCTTTAAGGTAAGAGCTCAGAGCATTGGTTAGCTAGATAAGTGAGGTGCCAACATTCACCCTTTCTCTCCACATATCTGAAGTCATCACCATGGCCCCAAGAGTCTATAAGGGTGGTTAAGCAGACATGCTGCAAAGAACTATGTTTCCTCCAGGAGGGAGGAGCATCCCCTGTCTCAAGGAGACAGGAACAGCAGATTGAAAGAGAACTTCAGTCTAGCTCACAAAGATCAGAGTCCATATGCAAGCATGGCTATGAGTGTACATCAAAGGGTGATTCAGCATGTATGAATATCTAGACAGGTGGGTCGCTGAGCATGCAGCTGAATGTGCTTGTGTGGGCAGCAAAGCACATGGCAAAACAACAGGGTACAGCCAGCTCATGGATAAACAAGTGTGTCAGAAGTGAAAGGACTTAGCAGGGCAGAGGACGTGTTCAGAGGGACAAGTCAAAAGCTATGTCAGCTTCTGTTTTCCATTAAACCTGGGACATCTCATTGCTATGGCATGACATCTCATTACTATGGCATGACAGCATTCAGCTAATGGAGGAGGAAGTGGTCAATAGCCCATATCTCCTGGGTGGCATCAGATGGAGACATGTGCACTGATTTGGTGCTCAGAAATGGGGCAGACCTCAGGTTGACCTGACCTTTAAGTAAGTAGAATGGGAGCTGTGGGAAATGACACTGTAAACAGGAAGGCATGAGATAAATAAGAGATGGGGAGGAAAGGCATCTATTTAAAGTGGCTGCTGCTTCTGAGTTCCATTTCCCCTCTTCTGCAAAGCTAGAAATCAAAGGCCCCACCCTATTTTTCTCACTTGGCAAGACAGCAGAAGGTTACTACTTACAACTCTCTCCTAGAGAATGCAGAGCACTCTGCACACCCTTGTTAACACTCCTGATGCTATCCAGGAAAACAGAGCGAGGTTAGCTATAATAATCTGAAGACTGCATGGGAGGTTTCCAGTTATCTCCTGTCTTATGGGCCCAGCGGTCACCCTTCTGCTTCCTCAAACAGAGGTTGGACTAGATCCTGCACAATCACTCAACGTAAGATGGTGTCATCTTCAATACATTTAATATGGTTAGATGCAACAAAGTACATCAGGTACATCACTCCAATTGATGCAGTGGAGCAGAAAAGAGGAGACAAGAGGGAACAAGTGCTTTTCTATCTCCATTCAAAGCTCATGCCCATAGGAACTTGCTCAGCATCCATCAAATCCCAATCTCTGCAAACTGATTTGTGGCCTGGTAGTGTCAGAACAGAGAACAGCTTTTAGCTACTGCAGCCTGAAGAATCTCTAATTTCTGACATCCATAGTTCTGTGCTTCCACTCCCAGGTCACAAGCAACACACTTGTCCTATTCTGATGCTCTATTGCCAATTTAAGGGGGGCAACCTTCTGCTCAGCACAAGCATTCTTGCCGTATTCTCAGAACTGGATGTTCCCTACCTAGAATGAGATTTTAGCACTGCAATTTCTGATTGAGGAGAGGGGAGTAAAGGGAAAGGCAGTTGCCAGCAGGAGCAATCTTTCTTTCTTACATTAGGGAAATGGCAGAAAGCGGTCTCCTGCACTTCCAGAAAGCCATTCTCTGCATTTTCAGGGCAAAATAGAACTGTTCCAGGACAGTTCCTATGTAGAAGGGATTAGTTTCATTTATCTGAAGGGAAAAAAAAGAAGAAAAAAACCCCACCAACCCACCCAGTCCTGTTACAGAAACCCAGTTAAGTAGACAAGCTAAACAAAATACAATTAGGTTTCCTTTGGCCAGCCTGGAACATATGGTATTCGTCAGCCAGTCGTGTTCCTCTCTTGATTCTGGCAGGAGATAGGTAACTTGTTCCAAGCACTGAGAAAGCTCCTGGAAAGTCAGCATGCTGAGCAAACTTTTGGAGGGGGGCTAGCTGGGGATATAATAGCTCACACAGACATAGATTTGACAGCATTTCTCCCACATTGTTTAGCACAGCTCTAGGTTACAATGCCTCTGGCTTTAGTACATTCCTGGTTCACATTGTTCCCTGTGGTATTGCATCTCTAAGTGCTCATTTGGTAAGTGCACACACACAGAGTTCTGGGGCTGAGGGCTTCTACCAAGCAAGGAGACAACAGTGTGGAAGGAAGAGGGGTTTCTGTAGAGTTGGGCTCAAAGAAATCCATAAAAAGCTAATAACCTCAATGAGCACAGCATAGTAAGCCTTTTGTTGTGTTACCTTTTCTGAAGCAAGCTGAAAACATCTGCTCCTGACCCAGAGCAGACTGGCAACCATTTACCCAGCAATAAAATGGCCATAAGCACCACAGTGTCTGGGAGATCAGTTGTTGCAGAAGAGATTGATCTTGGTCATCAACCAGAAAACTGTGTGAGTAGTCTGGCTCTGAGCTAGGAATATTCTGCTCTAGTGCAGTTTGCAATGAAGTTAGCAAAAAGCTGATTAACAGAGAAACAAGCCCATGTCTTAATAGAGGGAACTGGTAATTGTGCAGCAGTAGAGTAATATCTGTGAAAGAACCATCCAACCAAAATCTGTTATGTCTATGGGAAAAGGAAGCTGATAAGCAACTGCTGATTTATTCCAGTAACAGAGGCATCAGACTGGAAGTGAGCAGAGTGCTCACTCTAGGCCTGCGTGAGAGTTTCAGCTGCTTTTGAGTCTACATAGTTTCATCATTGCCAGGTCTGGTTTGACATCTCTTGCTTGATCTGTTGTAGGCCTTTTTTCAGCAAAGCAGCCGGTTTATTCCCTCTGGTACAGTTACAAGCCAGCATTGCCTCCAAGTTTCTACACTGCCTTTTATCTTCCCATATACAGTTGGACTTATTCATATCTGTTCCTTCCCTATCCCCATTGAAGGGCTGCTTGGCTGGCTCAGGCCACGTAGCCTCAGCTTAGTTTTCCTTGGGTAGAGAAAAAAGTGGGAAATGTGATTGTAAAGAAGAATATTTCTTACTTGCTGTGCTCTTTGGTCTACCTGTTTACTGCCAGAGTCAGACTTCACCTACTAGGCACAGTCACTCCTGTTCCTTCATTGAAGAAGACAACCAGGTATTTTAGCCTCTATTAACACATGACTCTTCAGGTGACCTCCCACTACATCAGTAACACTTCAAAATACCTTGACCTCCTCGTAATTCTATAGCCTTTGTAGCTTGAGGTTTTCGCTTGCTTCCATTTCCAGGTTTTTGGCAACCAAGATCTGGCTTAGGCAATCCATTTCTCTATGTCCTCACTGCATCTACCATATCCACTTGTCAAGTTTACCGGCATTAAGTTCATTGGGAAAGCATTTCCCACTCTTTCAGATTGTTGTTATGAGTCAGCAAGACTTTCTGCGAACACCAGCAATGTGCTGGAGCACATCAAGGATTGAAGCGCTCACAAAAAACTCTTTGCATCTGTTTCTGTTCCTGGACTACTAAGCCCCATCACATTAAAAACCTCAGCTGCTATGCACAACTCTGATATGGCATTTCTTTGGGATTACATATATGCACTCAGTCAGCTCATCTCTTCTGCACACTGGCCTATCAGATGTGTTTCCCTTGCTCTATCTTAAGATTAATGGAAGCAATTCTCCATTGAGGTTAATGGGTGCAGCAAGCTGCTCACAATCTTTCTTGGCATGAGCTGCACTCAGGCAGCCAAACAAGCTGCCTGTCCTTTGCAGGGAGGGCCCAGCTGAGTTTTGCTTTCAGGAACTGAAGAATCAACTGCGGCTTTGTCCTTCAAAAATACCATCCATCTCCCACCCAGGACCTCTGCAGAGTGAGGCAACAGCACATCACCATCCTTGCCCCACAACACAAAGCTGAGCGTGGCTTGCTTTTGTTCTTACCCACATCACAGACTTCAGCAGAGCCTGGTCACCAAGGGCCCTTCATCTCTCTTGCTCTCAGGTCCTGCTCAGCAGTATCCTACTGGGTTTTCCTCATCCATCATTACTGGCAATTTAATCTCCGTCTCTCACTGGGCACTTCCTCCCCATGTCTTTGAATTGGAGGGGTTTTTTTCCCCTCCCTCAAAGGAACTTATAACATTTACTGCATGATATTGGAATCTCTGGACTGGACTGAACTGAGTCATAGTTCAGCAAAATTAGCCTGGTTTCATCTTCCTCACAGTAGGAAATTGGACATACTGCAGCTGTCTCTGTTTTCCTGTTAAAACTGTCCCATCTCCCTGCAACTTTGTCCTTAGTGGCAGAGTGGCCGAGGCACAGGGGTTCCAAAACAGGAGATAAAATGGCTGTTGCCAGAGGTTGTTTGCAAAGGCATGCAAAGCTAGAGGAGACTTGACAGAGTTTCCGATCATTAAGCAGAGTTACAGCATTTGGCTCCCTCCTGCAGTCTCCCAATATCTCTCATTAACACCAGTTTACTACTACTCTTCTGGGAGTCAAGAGTGAAATTTCCACTGGCTTCCAGGATGGAGGATAGAGCTTTCTAATTCAAACCCTGTGCAATGTCCCTGCATGCCCTATTCTGTGCTACGTGACTTCACCGGAGACCATGGCAGACCACAGCACCCCCTTGGCGTGCTGCTTTTAGCACTGTAGGGTTCCATGCATTATTTAAGTTATTTTACACCCTGGAAAGTATCATGCAATATTTTAAAGGCCTTCAAAAGTGTGAAACAGATAAACAACGAAACCACACATGGGCAGAGATGAACAAAACCACACATAGGGCACTCTTACATTGCCAAAAAAAACTTATGATGACAGCTTTCAACCTGCTGCACATCCAGGATTCCTCCTCTTCCCTCTTAGTCCATTGAAACCACACAATTCCACGTGAAGAGAAGTGTAGTGCCAAACACTGAGGGCTGCCCAGCATCACGGGCTGCCCGCTGGCACAATCCAGAAGGGCAAGCTGTACAAGCTGCCCTTTCATGCAAGGATCCACATTTCTCTGCAGTGAGCGAGGTTAGCTTTTAGAGATGGGCATGTACAAACATACACTACAGTTGGTTGTCTTCCTGTGCTAGCATTACTCAGTAGTATCTGCTATGGGAAAAGCACTTACACTCCATAAAAATACCTAAGCACAAACATTACATTCATGTACATGAACAGAAGGATTTGAGAGTCTGTGTTGGCCACTTGTAAAAGACTGTGCCCACCTTGCTTTAAAAACTGGCACAGTATGCGAGTAAATGTAAGCATAATAAAAAATAATAGGAAACAGACAGGCAAGAGAATTAAGAGCAGCAGCCAGCTGGGATCTTCTAACCAGTGACATCAAGGGATTGCTGAGGTAATACACTGATGGGTTTTAAATTAACTGTAACCACTCAGGAAAAAGATCTAGGCGTCACTGTGGACAGCTCAATGAAAACATCTGCTCCATGCACAGAGGCCATCAAAAAAAAAGAAAGCCAAAAAATGAAAAATGTTAGGTTGAATAGGATAAAGAACAATACCAAAAATGTTATAAATGCCACCACATAAATCAATGACACGTTCACACTTTGAGAAGTGAGCTTCAGAGAGGGGATAGCAGGAACAGAGGCCAGAAAAGCATGCCAAAAAAATCGTAAGAGGCA
The DNA here is from genome assembly GCA_013400935.1 of Turnix velox. Classification (NCBI taxonomy): domain Eukaryota; kingdom Metazoa; phylum Chordata; class Aves; order Charadriiformes; family Turnicidae; genus Turnix; species Turnix velox. The sequence continues at coordinate 163,168 of VZTY01016797.1, read as the reverse complement.
CAGAAAGGTTTCCAAGGTTGTCAGGAGGACAGATTAAGGCCCAAATGAGAGTTCCACCACCATCCAGAGAGGGCTCTGCCATCTCTCATCACACTACCATCCCATAAGACTGAATGAAGGGTCTATGATACATGCCTGAGAAGACACTGACCTCCTGGGGTTAGGAGGAGACAGAGTAACCAAAGACAATGAGGAAAGCCAGGGAGGAAACCCAAAGAAATGAAGGCTAAGGGAGAAAAGGGCACCTAGGTGAGGAAAATGAGGGATAAAATACTTGCAACAATCTGGAAAAACTTAAGGGAGGTGATTTGCGGGGTTTCCTCCTTCAATCTCTACATGAGAGAGGGGAAATGAAGATTCTGCCCGGCTGCATCAGAGTATGTACCACAGTCCTCTGAATAAAAGGACAGATGGCAAATGCTGGCCAGAGGTGAATGTTGACAACTGTAGCCAGCAGAACTGCAGACAGACCAGCCAAGCCATGTCAGAGCTACCCCATTCAGCACTGCCATGGCACGCTCCAAACACCAGCATCTCTGTCCATCCTTGGCACCGCATCCCTTCCAAATAGCAATTCACCATCCAAACCTCCAAAATAAACAGGCAACATCTGAACAGCTTGAAGGTAGGGAAATTTCAGGCAGCATTGCATATTTTCAGTCTTCTGACAGAGAGACTGGAGTCTTAGCAAAATCAAGAAGGGCAAGTCAGCCACAGCAGTACATATTTTGAGCAGCACGTGGAAAGAAACCATTTTTCCCAGGTTACCCACAGAGACTCCAGCTCCATCATCCAAGAACCTCCATGATCTTGAAGTGCATCTGATGGGTACTGAGCAAGGTTTCCCTCCCTTATGGAGGGACCAATGTCAGCACAGTGCACCAGCAGATGCATGTACCTACAACTTGGCAGATGCTTCTGCTAGAGCAAAGCTTACATATCACCATGTGCAATCCTAGCGGAGACCTAACTACAGGGGCCAAACCTCTTCAGAGAGCAGTCTCTGTGTTTGCTACAAGGGTCAGTTCGTGTTCATGACCCCCTTTCCATGAATAAGTGTATGGGCAAGGGTGGCAGAAACACAGATACTGAAACAGAGCAACTTCTGCTTTGAGTTCAGGGATTTCCCCCAACTTCTCCCCAGTCGCAATAAGAACAGCGGCAAGAGCAATCCTGTGAACACATGGGAAGCATTAAAGCATGACACTACATAGCACTTAGACCTAACCACATGAATTACAGAGCACAAGGCTGCCTGCTCCTCTCTCTGTCAATGTGCCTGCAGGATGTCCACAGTAGGGCTTTCCTCTACAGATGCAAGATTGGTGGTGTGCTTTTTTGCTCTACTATGTATGCCTAATGGTGTGGGTGCCCACCCAGAAACAACACCACAGGCCTGGACACGTCATCAGGCAACCCATACAGATGTATGTCAGTGGATTTAAGAGCACATGTACATCAAGCAACAGTCCTAGCTCTTGTATGAGACCAGCTACTCCCAAAGCAGTGGTTCTTGTCAATCTTTCCCCTTGGAAACAGCAGAACTTGCCTGACAGTCCTGAGATAGTGGGACCCTTTTTCCTCCTCCCTCTCCCATGTGTCCACCTCCACCTGCCCTTCTCCCAGGAAGCACTGAGCATCACAAACAGAAGGTAAAACAACAACAACTGGTGCAAAAACTCCAAATAATCCCATTTACTTACACAACCTTGGGCATCAGGCTGTCCACTCCTGGCTTTCCCACCCCAACTTGGGAAGCAAGAGCCCCAGAACATGCATCACCCATTGCTTAAGTCACTCTTCTCCACATTTCCTACTCCCCATGCCACCTGTCCTTCTCTACTATGGGTGTGCCAGTGGGGAACCCCACAACCAACACACCACACGTACAATATAATAAAGCAACAGAGTCCAATGTTAAGCAAGACTTATGTGCAGCCAGCATTTCAAAAGGCACAGTACATACTGTATGCTCAGTGCAGTCAGATTCCAAGTCTGAATTCTCCAGTGTATTAGGAAAAAGGTAGGGTGGGAGAAGAGTGTGAGCAGGGGAAACAGACCAACCTTTGTGGAATTCTGTTTAAAAGTGTATGCATGACTGTATAAAAGGACTTTTTTCCTGACCTCAAAAAGACAATATTATTTCACACAGACCTATTTCCAAGAGTGGCCAAGCTATTTCTACATGAACTGGTGCCTGGTTGAGGCAGAGGCTGTCAAGGGGAAACCCTCTCTCCAAGTACGACATGGAAATTCCTTGACCTCAGCTGTGAAGTTGATCAACAGACATGCAATGAGCCAATGAAAAAGAAATTAAAATACCAGAGTGGCCAACTCAGATGAGGGCAGGTGTGTACAGGAGAAAGTACAACATGCTTTTTCCAGGCAAGAGGCCTGACAAATATAAAAAGAGACATGCAAGACAGAGAAGGGGAAAGCAGGGCAAAAGCAAAGGTACTTAGACATTGGTCAGAAAAGCAAAGACTTAAAATGCCAGGCAAACAGGTTCTGAATCATACCTTATGTCCTGAAGGTAGAAAGGCAGGGTGAACAGGCATGGAAGACAAATAAATATTTATTTTAAGCCACACTATCGTTTGGTGTGCTTCATGGAAAAGGTTGGGTGTTCACTATGAGCCCAGACAGAGGCAAATAGGCTCATCATCAGTCTAGATCTGGTAACACCAAGTAGTGACTACACCTCTCAAGCAGTTTTTACCTCCTCAGGAGGTCACTAGAGAAAAAAACAGCTCCACAGTGAAATTACTTTTCATAACCAGCACTGAGGACACACCAAGCTACTATCTCCAGTAAGTCCCACAGACAAACCCCCACTAGATGAAAAGGTGCCCAGCAACAACTGACTGGTGTCAACTTTCCCCAAGTCAAGACAGAGCTCTTCAGTTACTTCAGAGGACTTGTAATCTAGAATTAATGCATCTGAGCCCTTAAAAAGAAAAAAAAAAAACAAACAAACAAACAACAAACCACCACTCTTACTAAAAGGGCAGAACCCCTTGGGTTGGGTGAAGCACACAATTTCTCCTCATTGCATGGACCACAGCCATCCTATGTCACTGTAAGGGGACTGAACATGCTACGTAGTCAGGTCATTTGGTGTATATGTGAACTCACTTCTACAATGTGCCAGATACGTAGGCTGCTCTCTCCCTGGGATAGATGTCCATTAGGAAGGATCTCCCACTGCCAGAATCATTTGTCTTCTTCATGGCTAACTCCCAAGTTAACAGCGGGAAAGAGGACTGCAAAGTCTTGGCCATAGATCTACCAAGCTCAAAACAACCTAGCGAAACAGAACAACAAACTCAAGAAGCTCTAGTGATATTCACAGGTCAGTTTAGTTACACAGGGACAGGGATGCCAAGCTTTGTCAGGGACATGAGCATCTTCTAAGATGAACCACGGCTGTAAGCCACAGCTACAAGCATTATCACAACTGTGTCCACATTTAGGAGGAGAAATAAGTAACAGCAGTCATTATGCTTCCACCCAGTCTCAAAAAACTTCACTTAAGAAAAGCCATTCAGTCCTCACAGGACTGCCATGCACGATATGAGTTTGCTGGTGTTTAGGTCCTCTGCATTAAGAATAAAAAGCCAGGTGCAATGAAAATTAGACTGGTGCTCATAGGCTGGAATTTGACTCAATTTTAAGACAATCTTCAGTGATTTCTCAGAAAACCCACCAGGGGTTCATTAGCTATATTCTCAGTACCTTTTGGGTTTCTCTAGTGAAAGACAAGCCCTTGAAAAACAAGAGGGACATGCAACTTAGTTCTTACTAAAGAAGCCCATATTGGAGACTCAGATGCAACACCTTTTTGGGTTATATGGTCTCTCCTTTAGGCAACTAGGTGGTATAATGGATACCAATCCAGCCTCTCCTTCTTTCCCCTGATCACCTGCACCTCTTCTGCTAACGTCAAAAACTTTCCAAGATCTCTCAGTGCTTCTAGTCTAGGACAGAAATGTATTTATTGGGGAAAATGAACAGTGTGTATGAATTAGAAAATGAGTCCAGTCTGTTCAACTAGGGTTGGGCAAGCTTGTTTTGCCTAATTTAGAGGCCATTCAAACATTGTGGGTTTGAACATTACTGCATTAGTGTTTCACTTAGGAAAAACTGTGAAAAAAAAAAAAAAAAAAAAGGTGAAGAGAAGGGAAAAAAAAATCTGATGGAAACATAAATAGCATATAACATATATAGGGCACCCATTTGTGCCAGCACAGACCTTCTAAGCCCTAACACATTGCACAGACTTCCCTTCAGCTGCACATTCCCTTCAAAATACTTTAAATATAAAAAGTACAAAAAAAAATTCCACCAAACAGAGGTAGAACAAGTCAAGAGATACACATACATGCCAAGGACAGCTAATCCTGAACTCTGACCTGTCTTCATTTAACCTTTGCAACCAAGATTGTGTAGATCAATGACAGTGCTAATTTTCAAAGCTCCAAGGTCCTCAGGCTGCCTTGAGTGAATCACAGAAGCCCTCTGTATCAACAGGACAACTGCAAACTTTCCATGGATCCTATAGTTGGTTCATTAGCCTTATCCACACCGTAGCTGCATTTGGCTGTTTGTAGGACTGCAAACAGCCCAGTTTCCTGGGGGTAATTAACATTATTAATTTTGCATCCCTCTTCTATTGGGTCACTTCCTCAGACAAGGTAAATAATTCATTTTGGTGACACTAAATCAGTGTCAGAATAAGATTTTCCTGTTCAAAAAGATAACACTAGCTGGAAGGACAACTGTTGTCTTCACAAATTGCACATCAAAACCAGCTGTGGGGAATGATGTGAGATACCCTTAAGGCAAGCAATAAAGGCTGAGGACACATGGTAAAAGAAAAGCAGGCACGAGGGAAGAAACTTAAGGCATTGCAGGAACAAGATTTTCCTCACCAATATGATCACCTTCTGTTATCTCCTCTGTCACACTTAACAGGTGAAAACTCAACTGAGAATAGCCTACTTCCAGAGGCTTCTTTTCCCTTCTCATCCTAAGGGTTGCTTTAGGTAAAAACAGAGAGAAGAAATAGATGTGTAGGCTGGCAGTAGATGCTGTTTACATGCCTCCAAACAACACCCAAGGAGGAAAAAGATGGCTTGACTGAGCAACTTTATCACCACCAGCAACCTTCACCATAAGGTGTACCAGCCCAGAAGAGAACTCCCTCAGGAGAGTTAATTCCATCTAAAACACACTCCTTCTGACTTCCTTTTTTCCTCCAAGCCCTTTGATGTTCCACCAAATGGGTGGGTTTATCCTCTGTCACTATTCAAACCTGGGCTACATCCCTCCTCACCAGCAGATCTCATGAGCTGCACCAATTGGAAGAAATGGGTTATGTTTTCATCAAAAAACTGCAGAGGAGATAGAACCATCATATCATGTGTTACAGCATCCTTTCACCCTGGCTTCAGGCCCTTCATATCCAGGGGATGCCTTGAAGGCTGAAGCCCTGTCACACAGATGTCAACAGGGCTGCCCCAGCCCTGCCCTCACCTATAGTGCAGAGGAAGGTGCTGTCAGCCCTATGTGACAATGACCCCACACAAGAGAAATCCCTTTTCTTCTCCATACCATCTCTGACTTACCCCCCACCTAATTTATATTTTTTTTCCGGCCTCAAGGATACTTTCCAGCTCGTTTCCTCTTGCGGTTCTCGTTTCCCGCTCCTAGGAGGTGAGCTCATGCATTTCTCAATTTCCAGCCAAAGAAAGGGAGAGGGAGAAAGCAATCTTATGGAAACAGATGAAGTCATGCATCTATAATGCCATATTACAGCCTGTGCTCAAAGATCCATGATGCAGACATCGTTGCCCCCCAACCCTGGCAGGATAGCTCAGCTTCCCAGTCTCTGGAGCAAGTTGTTCTCCTCTTTGCACCAAGGGAAGATGCTTCACTGACACACAGTGAGAGCAGAGTATGTTT